>JAYESA010000014.1:138847931-138882931 GCA_036927795.1 Iris macrosiphon
AGTACCGGTGAGGGCGAGCTAATCCAACATACCAAATCGACATCGTATTCATGTGAACATGTAACATTATTATTATGTGATCTTTCTATCTTGCCTTATTTTAATTCTTTATATATACGATAGAATGGAATGACATAACAAAATGTGCCACCGTTCAGTGACTTTACCTGCCCTGTAAGAACCACCTGTATAAAACTTACCATGACCTTCCCTGCCACGAAGACATAGTTAGTTTGCACAGTTTAAATATACATAAGGATCACTGTCTTGACTAGCCATCATGGACTATAGTCTGGGTAGACGGCGATGCTTGCAACGCAGGTAGCGAGCCCTGCTACAAACTTTTGTCTCACCCGTGCTAAGTTGCTAGCACGACTAATTGTTGTTCTGCCAGGGACGAATCGGCCCCGGTGTCCCGACGACCATTCGCAGGAACCATATACCTTGTGCACAAGTTGTCTATGACCATTGACGATCTAAACACTAAGTTAACATATAAAGCATTTCAAGACATTAACATTAACATGAACATAACTACTTTAGCACAGTGCGATGGGATAGTCTACTAGCTGATATAATCAATTCACAAGTTATATACTACCCATTGAACAATTATAAATGAATAAGTTCTAACTAAAACTGAACACAAAATAGTTATATGTATAGCGGACAACCACGCAACAATATGACCGTGTAGAAATTTATGTGACAAGCATTAAGTATTTCAAGTATACTTCTTATTCTATCTTGACTCAATTTTATTCTTTTGGTATCGTTGATCAGAATGCACAAATGAGTCAAATTATTAGGAATGAAGACTTGGAAGAAGGGCACAAATTTGGGAGTAAGGCCACTCATAAGTTGGTAAATCGGGAGAGAGAAAAGGGAGATCTTTAAGACTTCGCTTGCGCGTCACCAACACGGTCACCTGCACGCACCAACAGATGATCAATATCTCCCGCTTCGGTCTCTAAGGGTTCGATACGAAATACAAAATTCAAAGAACGAAGACAATAAAATTCATCGAAACCGTTCAGGAAAATGCAAGTCATAAAACCTACAAGAAAGCAACCAAGCGGCATCGAAAACGGGCAAAGAAATCAGCACAATGAAAATGCCCCTCTCGACTCTGCCGTCGAGTCCTTCCTTGAGGCACGATCCGTTGAATGTGGGACCTATTTTCGAAGAAACCAATCCATAACGAGAAAATAATCTTGATTCAATCTGTCCCTACCGAACGATACCAAGTATTTCTTAGTCGCGCTCCCCGAATAGGGGGAACGGGGTACTACACCCACCAAAAAAACCAAGGGACCAATGGTACAAAGCATGCAACTAAGAAAAACTTACAAAAATAAACTAAATAATACATGAATGGCATAAAGCATGATGTAAGAAATTAAACAATAAATAAGCTATACATGTATAAAACACGTATATCGAGTACGTAGACTAGAACAGTGAAATGAGTCCCACAACTCTCGCCTTAGAAAATTTTATCCTCGAAATTTCAATAAGGCACGAGGTCTAGGAAAAAAACTCTGGGAACATACAATCAAGGTAAGCAAGGGCATACGAAAATCAAGCACAACCCTAGAATAAGACAAGCATGCACAAGCCAAGACCAGGGTATGATATATACCAACAAGTATACCTTATGAGTCAAACAAATACGGCTATCGAGCACGGATATCATCCTCTCGCTCCCAAGTTGACTCGCCCGGTGAGTGTGCCCCCAAGAAACTCGGACTAACCGAATAGTCTGGTTCTTGAGAATCTTCTCTCTCCAGTCCAAAATGGATACATGTCTCTCCTCATACGAAAGGTCGGTACTAACGATCAATTCCGAATAATCTAGGACATGGCTTGAATCCGGTATATACCGTCATAACTGAGATACATGAAAAATATTATATATCTTTCGAAGGGACGACAGAAGAGCAAGGCGATAAGAAATAACTCCCACTCGCTCGAGGATATCGAACAGACCTATATACCAAAGAAATTTCAATAAGGCACGAGGTCTAGCAAGAAAACTCTGGGGAGATGCAATCAAGGTAAGCAAGGGCATACGGGAATCAAGTACAACCCTAGAACAAAATAAGCATGCATAAGACAAAGATCATGATATGAGATATACGAACAAGTATACCTCACGAGTCAAACAAATATGGGTATCGAGCACGGATATCATCCTCTTGCTCCCAAGTTGACTCGCCCGGTGAGTGATGCCCCAAGAAACTCGGACTAACCGAATAGTCCATTTTTTGAGAATCTTCTCTCTCCGGTCCAAAATGGATACATGCCTCTTCTCATACAAAAGGTCAGTACCAACGACCAATTTTGAATGATCCAGGACATGGCTTGAATCCGGTATACCGTCGTAACTGAGATACATGAAAAACGTTATGTATCTCTCGAAGCAACGACGGATGAGCAAGGCGATAAGAAATATCTCCCATTCGCTCGAGGATATCGAACAGACCAATATACCGTGGACTAAGATTTCCCTGCATACCAAATCTGATGACCCCTCGGGTAGGCAAAATCCGAAGGATATCGAATTGGACACATTTCGGACACGATCTATAGCTCCAAAGCTCATCCTTCTTGTGTTTCTTGCTTCTCCAAGCTCCAAAGCTCCAAGAGTGATAAGTTTGAGAAGAAAATGGAGGTGAATTGAGTGAGAATTCAATGGAAGGAATGATAGAAATTGGGGATCAAAATTCTAGATCTAAATGAATAAAAATGAGAGGAGAGGGAGAGAGAGAAAGAGAGAGAGAGAGAGAGAGAGAGAGAGAGAGAGAGAGAGAGATGAGAGCCCCCTCTAATAGTGGTCGGCCCCCTTCCCCCTTTCCCAAGTCATGTGCATGGTCCAAATTGTCCCTCTGCATCCAATATTGAATAGGATTAGAGAAGGACTATTTTGGAAAGCTTCTAATTAATTCTAATTAAGCTAATGCTCTCTAATTAATTAATGGGAATGGGTCTAATAAGTTTGGATCCAAGCTAGGCTCACTAGTTGCCATGACAAGTCTAATTATTGGACTAGCCTCTAACAAAATAATTAATAAAAGTCACATTAATCTACAACTCACTAATAATTAAATAATTAATACAATCATCAAATAATTTCTATAACACACCAATATAAATATTTATTCCTAAAATTATTTACCCATGCCAATTTATCAAACTACCCATAGTTGGAAAAGTGAGGGTGACATTGCGGCTGAGTTCATTTCTCGTACTTTTGATGATTATTGTGTTTTCGTAGGAATAGAAGTTGAACATTATCTGCCTCATGTTCATACCCAAAATGGTTTAAGAGAGTCCTTGATTAAGAGTTTTTAGCACATAGCAAGGCCTTTACTCATACAATCAAACTTACCTGTTTCAGCTTGGGGACATGCCATATTATTAGCTGCTAAATTGATCATTGTTAGGCCAACTGCATATAATGAATTTTTACCATCACAACTTGTGACATGCCATCAACCTAACATCTCTCATTTGCTTAAATTTGGTTGTGATGTTTATGTTCCTATTTACCCTCCTCGGCGCTCTAAAATGGGACCTCAGCACTGTTTAGGAATTTATATTGGTTTTGATTTGCCCTTAATCATTAGATATTTGAAAACTTTAACTGGTGATATTTTTACTGCTAGATTCGCAGACTGCCATTGATGAGACTAAATTTTCGTCGTTAGGGGAAGATAAGAAAAAAAAGAATGTTCTTATTGAACCATTCACCACAAATAAACGACATAAATTATCGTAGGATAATCCCACTTTGTCTCATCTAAATCCTCATACTAATCAATGTGAAATTGAGGTACGGAGGATATTGCATCTATATGAGATTGCAAATCAAATTCCATATGCATTTACTAATGCAGCTAAAAGTGATTAAATCATATATGCCCGCTGCAAATGCGTCAGCTCGAATTGATATCCCCGTAGAAAAAAATAGCAGAGTGGCTAATGAATCTACTGCACGCCAGAAGCATGGTAGACCTATAGGTTCGAAGGACTTAGTCCCTAGAAAAATAAAATGCCCAAGTAACGCTCTTAAGGAGGTTACACATAACGCTCAAGAAGAGGTTATGAATGACAGATCCATACTCTCTGAAAACCCAGAAGAGGTTATTGTCTTAGAAAAGACACAAGCCCAAGAGGATGCTCATGTACCTTAAAGCAAAGAGATTCCTATATTTTATACATATACAAGAGAGGTATGGGATCGCAAAGATATAACAATAAATAAGATATTCTTATTCTCAGCAGCTACTGAAATATCTAAGGGCATTGATGACACTGAACCACGTAGCATCGATGAATGTCGACAAAGAAAAGATTGGCCAAAATGGAAGGATGATATTCAAGCAGAATTGGATTCCTTTAATAAACGTGGAGTATTCAGACCTATAGTACATGTAGCACCCTGTTCCTCCTATACGAGGAGTGCGACTATGAAACACAAGATGATATCGTTCGATCGGGATAGATTGAAACAAGAACTCGTCCTCGTTATGGATTTGTTTCTTCAGAACCGATTCCCATATTCAGTGGACCGTGTCCCCGGGATCGACTTAGCGGCAGAGTCAGGAGGGACCTCTCCGCTGTTATCTTTTATTGCCTTGGTTTTCGATGTCGCTTGTTGCTTTCGTGCTTTGAGTTGGTTTTGTATTTGCTTGGGTTTTCTTGAACTATTTCGATGATTTCTTTGTTTTCGTTCATTGAATCGTACTTCAATTCCGAGATTGGAAAGAGTGGAAGGAGTATTGATCGAGCTGTTCGTGCAATGTAGGTGAACGAGCAGTAGGCGGCTTGCGAGCGGAGTCGTGAAGCGCCTCTTTCCTTCTCCTTTCCTTCCAACCAAGTGAGTGGCTACCAACCCGATTAGCTAGCCCTGCTTCCAAGCTTCACACCCTAAATCTTGCATTCTTCTTTGCCCCGATCAAACGATACCAAGTAATAATAAAAGATACCAAGATAAAAAGGGAATAGACTTGGAAAATATTGCTTGTTAACTAAACTTGTGAACGGTTATCATACTGTATGCTAGTTCGTTTATAACTGTTCTATGAATCGTGCTAAGTATGGAATTATGCTTGTTATGAAATAAACTGTCAGGAAGACTATGCAAACCATTATGCTATGGAACCGTTACTATGAGTGTTGTTTGATCACGGACAACTTGTGCACAAGGTATGTTATGAGTTCCGCGGACGGTCGCCGGGGCGCTGGGACCGATCCGATCTGGACGGAACGTATGTATAGTCGTATGTTATGGGGCAAAGTGTTATGCGGCGGGGCTCGCCACCTGCGTTGTATATCATTTGTGTCTGAGACTATAACCCGTCCCTTTGTGGCATCATGCCAGTGATCCCTATGTATATTTAAACCTGTTGCAAACTAACTTGTGTCTTCATGGCAGGGAAGGCATGGTAAGTATTGTGCAGATAATTCAGACGGACAGGTAAAATCCATCGAACGGTGGCAAGTTCATTTCAGTAAATTCTATATGCTGCTTACTTGTAAATAAACTAAGGCAAGATAGAAACCCACAAAAATATGCATGCTTCATTAAAACAATGTGTTGATTGGTATAGTTCGGTTAGCTCGCCTTCACCAGTATGTTTCGACATGCTGACCCTCGTTGAAATAGGTTCTCCGCACCAAGGCGAACCGAGCGAGGAGCCAGAGTCATCTTCCCGATCCAGTCCAGCTGTTGGCACATCCTGATCGCGCCGTCCTTGAAGCATTTTGAAGGAAGAAGCTTGCAACTCTTCATACACGAATGCAGCTTCGTGGCAAAGCCGTCCTCCAGTCCGGAGGTCTATACATTATGAAGTTTAGTAAAGGGATGTAATGTACAGGACTGCTATCTCATTTTGAGTCAACACTTTTGTAAGCCCATGCGGCATATTAGCTGACTCGTTCAAGAGTTTATAATAGATGTTCATTATCAATAAAGAGAACTTTTCCATGTTTTAAATCTGTGTTTTAATTTATCTGCGTACTCTGAATATGTGCTCATTATGCAAAATACTTTAGCCTTGTGCGGGCGCAACCCCAGGCCCGCACGGCATCACGATTCGGGGGACGCCCCAACGATTCTACGGAATCGGGTCGTGACAGTAAAAATACTAAAAGACGTCAGACCGGTAGGTTACAAGTGTCACGCCCCGATCTCCCGCAGGCAAATCGGCCGTTCCCGCTAGGCGGGAATCACCCTCGCCAGCGCTCCCGCGGAATGATCGCTCGACCCATTCGGGCGTGATGCCGCACGAGCGTGAACCGCGCCCGTGCAAGGCAGTAATTCATTGGCTGGCGATAAAAGTTCTAAGCCACAGAGTCGCACAGATTGTCCGAGTGCAGCGGAGTCATGAACGCATAGCGATTCGATAACAAGTTCTCTGAGTTGACAAATATAGCGGAAGCATTGAAACAAGTAAAGTAATCTCTTTATTGATATGAAACATGTATTACAGGCGGCGTATAGCCGAGATTACAAGTCGCTCAAGCCTCTCTCTGAAACAGTAAGAGCGTGCCAAGTGGCTACAATTGTGGAATGATTGTAGAGTCGATGTTCAGGTGATGTTCACAACTTATGTCTTGTATATGTGCTTCAGTCTCGGGCGCACCGTTGCTTCGGAGTGATGTCTACGCCTTAGCACGCACGTTGGAGGCGTCCGCACCGAACGAGGTTCTCCCGCACCCTGCATACAAACTGGTGGATTATCAGTACATTGAATGCACTGGTGGGGAAGCTACTCGCCCGCTCGACTAATCCAAACACGTTATATAGGTTTCGTGCACAACTATTAAGTTGTCTTTCTAGTTGCCTTAGGATCAGTTTCATGCAAATATTGAATAGCCTAACTCGTGTCGGCAGTGTGCCGTGCGATATGAGAGGAAACACGGCGAGACTTACCATTTGTCCTTACCTGTCCAAGGCAACCATTATTGATTTAAGCACGGGCAAGTATAAAACATTCAGGAGGCATACTTGATAAAAACCAAACCAATAGCATATGCAACAAGAGAGTCGTTATGTCTTGATCGTTCAGGTGTTTAGTTGTTTCTTGACACGATGCAATGACTCGCACGCGGATAGCCGCTAAGCGAGGATGACTTATCTATATGAACAGTTGTCGCTGGCGAAGCCATAAAGGACCGTTTATAGTCTTTGGGCGGTTGGGTGCGAGAGGTCTTGTGTCGCTACACGTCACCTCGCCCGGGACGGTATGGAGCGAGACGCTAGGCCATAGGGGCGTTCACTCCATGCCGCCCACTCACGTTAGACTATCAGAAAGTTTCATCCGGATCGGATCGGCTCCGGTGCCCTGGTGTAGCCGTCCGCAGGAACTTGAACGTTCAATACCTTGTGCACAGGTTATCCGCGACATACAGTGGTTGGGTCAGTCAATTATCACGAGATACACGGGAACAAGAGTGCACTGGAATTGAGGACGCAAATGCACTTTGAACACGAGAACACGAGATACTTGAATCTTGATTCTGTACAGTGATTGACTTGTCTTGATGCATTCCCCTGGTTCGGGGCTGCCTGATGACCCAACGGTCTTAGATACTTGCAGGTTCAATCACGCACGGGACGACTACTTAGTAGTCTCCCGGGGTTTGGATGAAAACAAGGCAAACATTAAGCAGACAAGCATGCGTTTCTAAGGAACATAAACAGGCACGTTGCTCGGACCCGAAGGTAAGCCGAGAGACGAAACCGTTAAGGGACTTAGCATGCGAGGGTCTGAATATAAGCAGTATTTCATTTCCATGTTCTAGCATAAGCAATATGAGTTGAGATTATTCCCTTAGCTAAGTGCGTTGGATTTATTAGCATGCAGGGGTGAATCACCTAGCGACTAGCATAATATTCCAGATTTTATGTGTGCTGGCTAAGCAAAGACAAGTTCACCGTAGCCACCCACCTTAGCGATGATTCGCCTCGGTAGAACGATACGTCTGAGCGAGCCTCTGAAAGTCCAAGCCGGATCCTATAGGGACAAGTCTGGATATCCTTTGTTTCTTATTTGAGGCAAAGCAGGTCGGGACAGCTGCACGATTGCCGTTTGAGACGGCAGTCCGCTTGAGCGGAACGGGGTGTTACATCCTACCCAACTTAGAAAAAGTCTCGTCCTCGAGACTTACTAAGGACAAGCAGTAATCTAGGGTTGAGGCAATCCTAGGCAAGTCGTTTGTACTTGTTTCATTTGGATATTCACTTGCACAAGCTTCGAAATCAGCATACCGCTTAGACTGGATCGTACGCACTTTCGAAGGGCCCCTCTAGCGTGAACACGTCAACCAGCTTAGTGATAGCGAAGTCTCAGCACTTGAGTTTTACCTTTTCTTAAGTCTTGGATGGTGCACTAGTTCAAGGCATCCCTCGAATAGATGCATTCAACCAAACTTAGGGTTAGTGAAAATCGGACAAGCTACTAGCGATACTCTCAAGGGTTCGCACAGGTTGGCTCAAAGGCTACTCGCAGTATACAACCAGACAAGCAAGCATATCATTCAAAACGTATTTTGAAAGTATTTAGACTTATTGTTGGAACATCCCATCGAGGCATTGAGAGAGAGCGCGCACGTAACCCACGAACAAGCTTTCAAAACAGAGATATCGAATCGAAGTCCAAAGACGTAGAAGCCAGGCTCTGATACCATTCTGTCACGCCCCGATCTCCCGCAGGCAAATCGGCCGTTCCCGCTAGGCGGGAATCATCCTCGCCAGCGCTCCCGCGGAACGATCGCTCGACCCATCCGGGCGTGATGCCGCACGAGCGTGAACCGCGCCCGTGCAAGGCCGTGATTCATTGGCTGGCGATAAAAGTTCTAAGCCACAGAGTCGCACAGATTGTCCGAGTGCAGCGGAGTCATGAACGCATAGCGATTCGGTAACAAGTTCTCTGAGTTGACAAATATAGCGGAAGCATTGAAACAAGTAAAGTAATCTCTTTATTGATATAAAACATGTATTACAGGCGGCGTATAGCCGAGATTACAAGTCGCTCAAGCCTCTCTCTGAAACAGTAAGAGCGTGCCAAGTGGCTACAATTGTGGAATGATTGTAGAGTCGATGTTCAGGTGATGTTCACAACTTATGTCTTGTATATGTGCTTCAGTCTCGGGCACACCGTTGCTTCGGAGTGATGTCCACGCCTTAGCACGCACGTTGGAGGCGTCCGCACCGAACGAGGTTCTTCCGCACCCTGCATACAAACTGGTGGATTATCAGTACATTGAATGCACTGGTGGGGAAGCTACTCGCCCGCTCGACAAATCCAAACACGTTATACAGGTTTCGTGCACAACTATTAAGTTGTCTTTCTAGTTGCCTTAGGATCAGTTTCATGCAAATATTGAATAGCCTAACTCGTGTCGGCAGTGTGCCGTGCGATATGAGAGGAAACACGGCGAGACTTACCATTTGTCCTTACCTGTCCAAGGCAACCATTATTGATTTAAGCACGGGCAAGTATAAAACATTCAGGAGGCATACTTGATGAAAACCAAACCAATAGCATATGCAACAAGAGAGTCGTTATGTCTTGATCGTTCAGGTGTTTAGTTGTTTCTTGATACGATGCAATGACTCGCACGCGGATAGCCGCTAAGCGAGGATGACTTATCTATATGAACAGTTGTCGCTGGCGAAGCCATAAAGGACCGTTTATAGTCTTTGGGCGGTTGGGTGCGAGAGGTTTTGTGTCGCTACACGTTACCTCGCCCGGGACGGTATGGAGCGAGACGCTAGGCCATAGGGGCGTTCACTCCATGCCGCCCACTCACGTTAGACTATCAGAAAGTTCCGTCCGGATCGGATCGGCTCCGGTGCCCCGGTGTAGCCGTCCGCAGGAACTTGAACGTTCAATACGTTGTGCACAGGTTGTCCGCGACATGCAGTGGTTGGGTCAGTCAATTATCATGAGATACACGGGAACAAGAGTGCACTGGAATTGAGGACGCAAATGCACTTTGAACACGAGAACACGAGATACTTGAATCTTGATTCTGTACAGTGATTGACTTGTCTTGATGCATTCCCCTGGTTCGGGGCTGCCTGATGACCCAACGGTCTTAGATACTTGCAGGTTCAATCACGCACGGGACGACTACTTAGTAGTCTCCCGGGGTTTAGATGAAAACAAGGCAAACATTAAGCAGACAAGCATGCGTTTCTAAGGAACTTAAACAGGCACGTTGCTCGGACCCGAAGGTAAGCCGAGAGATGAAACCGTTAAGGGACTTAGCATGCGAGGGTCTGAATATAAGCAGTATTTTATTTCCATGTTCTAGCATAAGCAATATGAGTTGGGATTATTCCCTTAGCTAGGTGCGTTGGATTTATTAGCATGCAGGGGTGAATTACCTAGCGACTAGCATAATATTCCAAATTTTATATGTGCTGGCTAAGCAAAGACAAGTTCACCGTAGCCACCCACCTTAGCGATAATTCGCCTCGGTAGAACGATACATCTGAGCGAGCCTGTGAAAGTCCAAGCCGGATCCTATAGGGACAAGTCTGGATATCCTTTGTTTCTCATTTGAGGCAAAGCAGGTCAGGACAGCTGCACGATTGCCGTTTGAGACGGCAGTCCGCTTGAGCGGAACGGGGTGTTACAACAAGTGGGTATTTGTAAGAAAGCGAAATAAAAATAATAAAATCGCTCGATTTAAGGCATAATTAGTGGCACAAGGGTTTTCTCAGAGATCCTGGATTGATTACGAAGAGACGTATTCTCCCGTAATGGATGCAACAACGTTCCGTTATTTGATAAGTTTGACAGTTGAGAAAAAATTGGACATGAGACTTATGGACGTTGTAACAGCCTATCTATATGGTGATTTAGATAGCGATATCTATATGAAAATCCTAGATGGATTTAACCTACCCAGCTCAAAAGTTAAGAACATGCATTCCATAAAGCTAAGACGTTCATTGTACGGTTTAAAATAATCCGGAAGGATATGGTACAACCGTCTTAGTGAATATATAAAAATGGAGGAATATGAGAATAATCTTATTATTCCCATGTGTCTTCATAAAAAAATCTAAGGAGGATTTCGTTATAATTGCAGTATATGTCGATGACATAAACTTGATTGGGACAAGACATAAAATCAATGAGACTGCAAACTATCTGAAAAAGGAGTTCGAAATGAAAGATCTCGGAGACACCAAATATTATCTCGATTACAAATTGAGCATTACACTAATGGAATTTTAGTGCATCAATCCAAATACACAAAAAATATATTGAAATAGTTCAATATGGATAAAGCTCATCTCCGTAGCACTCCAATGGTTGTTCGATCTTTAGATATCAATAAAGATCCATATCTTCCTATGGACGACAATAAAATGATGTTAGGACTCGAAGTATCGTACCTTAGTGCCATTGGGGCATTAATGTATCTATCACAATGTACAAGGCCAGACATATCATTCTCTGTCAATTCGTTGGCTAGATATAGCTCGGCGCTAACTCACAGACAGTGGAATGACATTAAACATATGATGAGATATCTTCGTGGAACTACCGACATGGAATTATTTTATACTTGTGGTTTATCTGACATCGCAAATCTAGTTGGCTTTGCAGATTCAGGTTATTTATCTGATCCCCATAAAGGTCGTTCATAAACTGGATATGTGTTTCTAAAAATGTAGCTATTTCTTGGCATTCAACAAAACATACAATGGTTGCTACCTCCTCAAATCACTCAGAAATATTGGCTCTTCATGAAGCAAGTAGAGATTGTATTTGGCTGAGATCGTTGATTCAACAAATTTGTAGCTCCTATCACCTTTTCCCTACCACAGATAATCCAAATGTTATTCATGAGGATAATGCAGCATGTATTGTACAAATTCAAGGTGGATTCATTAAAGGAGACAGGACCAAGCACATCTCACCGATTTTTTTTTATACTCATGAGCTTCAGAAAAACTTTGATATTGACGTCCAACAAGTTTGCTCAAGTGATAATCTTGCAGACTTGTTCACCAAATCATTGCCAAAGTCAACTTTTCAGAAACTAGTTCATGGAATTGGAATGCTACATCTTCATCAGCTGACTGTTCAAGATCAACTTCATCAAGGGGAGTGATTGTTTTCAGGGGAAGATACATTTTGTATGGACTATAACGCATTGTACTCTTTTTTCTTAGTCTTGGATTTTTTTCCATTAGATTTTTTCTGACAAGATTTTAATGAGGCAACATTAAGCGTGTCCAACACCTATCTAAGTTATCCTAAAAATTGTACTCTTTTCTTTCGCAAAGTGTTTGTCCTAATGGATTTTCTTGGCAAAGTTTCAACGAGGCAATAAGCTTAGAGATGGTGGTCATCCAAAGGGGGAGCGTTATAACATGGGTTACTAAAGTATTGGATTCCCACTTTGTTTTTAGTCCCACATTGGTTAGAGATTATGATTACACCTTCATTGGATTGTATAAATAAGGCATTTGCCTCCCACTATGTGATTACACTAATAAGATATTTTCTCTCTTAGTTTCTTCTTCCTTCTTCTACGTTTATTCTAACAATATTAACATTGTCATAATTTCTTTTTGTACCTAATATTTTTTATTTTTAATATTATAAGAGAAATAAATTAAATTTGGTTCGAGTCAAGCCTGAGCCAAAGCCCCATTTAATTTGTGGTTCAAGTTTGGTTCGGTTCGATGCAGTTGGTTTGACACATATGTGCACCCCCCTAGATTCCAATTGATCAGATGACTACTTTTGAATTTTAAATTAAATTAAATTTAAATTTAAATTTAAATTTAAATTTAAAACTAAAACTAAAATTATAGTTATAATTTAATTAATAATTTATATTTATATTAATATTGAAACTAATATTAAAATTAACATTAATGTTACCAGACCATCGGTTCGATTAATAACCGATCGGTTCGGATTGGTATGATTCGATGCCGTCGGTAACCCCCCTAATTCAATTGATCAAATCGACAAGTTTTTTTTTTCTTTTATTAGTTTATCATTAACACGTATCATTGTTACATGCTACTCAAAAATGGTGTTTGAACTCGATTCGTTTACATACTCAAAATGACCGAACTCGACTAGTTTTAGAGTACGAGTTTGGACAAACAATAACCGAGACCGAGCCAAAGCCCCATTTAATTTGTGGTCCAAGTTTGGTTCGGTTCGATGCGGTAGGTTTGACCCATATGTGCACACCCCTAAATTTCAATTGATTACATGGCAAATTTTATATTTTAAATTAAATTTAAATTTAAATTTAAATTTAAAAGTAAAGGTATAGTTAAAATTTAATTAAAAATAAAATTTTATATTAATATTGAAACTTATATTAAAATTAACATTAATGTTACCAGACCATCGGTTTGATTAATAGCCAATCGGTTCAGATTTGTATGGTTCGATGCGGTCGGTAATCACCCTAATTCAATTGATCAAATCGACAAGTTTTTATTTTTTTTGTTTCTTTTATTAGTTTATCATTAACACGTATCATTATTACATGCTACTCAAAAATGGTGTTTGAACTCGGTTCGATTACATACTCGAAATGATCGAGCTCGACTAGTTTTAGCGTACGAGTTTAGACGAACACTAACCGAGCCCGAGCCAAAGTCCTATTTAATTTGTGGTCCATGTTTGGTTCGATGCGGTTGGTTTGACCCATATGTGCACACCCATAAATTCAATTGATCACATGTCAAATTTTAAATTTAAATTTACAACTAAAAGTATAGTTAAAAGTTGAATTAAAAAATGACATTAATATTTAAAATAATATTAAAATTAATATTACAATTAACATTAATGTTACCAGACCATCAGTTCGATTAAAAGCCGATCGGTTTGGATTGGTTTGGTTCGATGCGGTCGGTTTGACCCATATGTGCAAACCCCTAATTCAGTTGATCAAATCGACAAGTTTTTTCTTCTTTTATTAATAACTATCATTAACACGTATCATTGTTTCATGCTACTAAAAAATGGTGTTTGAACTCGGTTCGATGCGGTCGTTTGACCCATATGTGCAAAACCCCTTAATTCAATTGATCAAATCGAATAGTTTTTTTTGTTTCTTTTATTAATAACTACCATTAATACGTATCATTGTTACACGCTACTAAAAAATGGTGTTTAAAATCGGTTCGATTCGATAGTCAAAATGATCAAGCTCTACTAGTTTTAGCGTACGAGTTTGAGCGAACACTAACTGTGCCCGAACCAAAGCCCCAAATTATTTTGTGGTCCAAGTTTGATCCGGTTTGATGTGGATGGTTTGACCCATATGTGCACACCCAAAATTAAAATTAAAATTAAAATTAAAATAAAAAAATAAAAAATTACATTAATATTGAAACTAATATTAAAATTAACATTATAATTAACATCAATGTTATCAGACCATCGGTTCGATTAAAAGTCGATCGGTTCGGATTAGTATGGTTCGATGCGGTCGGTTTGACCCATATGTGCAAACCCCTAATTCAATTGATCAAATCGGCAATTTTTTTCTTTTTTCTTTTCTTTTCTTAATAATTATCATTAACACATATCATTGTTTCATGCTACTAAAAATGGTGTTTTAATTCGGTTCGACTAGATACTCGAAATGATCGAGCTCGACTAGTTTTATTTTGTATATGGATTCTAACAATATAAATTATTTTTGAATATGATATACTATCTTTAAGGGTCCTAAAAGATTAATATTTGGAACGGCTATTTATTTTGTAATAAAAGTTAATAATATATAGGACATATTTGTATATATAGGACATATTTATAATAGTAAAGATGTTTTTAGAATTTTGGATATATATGTAGATAATATTATTTTGTTGTTTAAATATATTAAAGTATTTGTACGACAACAATATTTAGTTGTTCTTCCCCAGCTCGAGTGAAACTCGACCAGGTCATCCACTACCAGAATAAGCGAGATTAGCGACGATTTTTAGCGACGTAAAAGTAAAACGTCGCTAATATTAAATAAATCAGCGACTCCAAGGAATAACGTCGCTAGACCTTTGGCGACATATAGCGACGTTTAGCGACTGTTATTCAGTTTTCAATATATTAGTCGCTATAAGATTAATTAAGGTCGCTAAACGTCACTAATTTATTTTATTTAGCGACGTTTAGCGACTTATTTAGCGACGTTCCTCTTTTAGACATTTAGCGACGTATTTAGCGACGTCCAGGACGTCGCTAAATTAGCGACTTCTTTATTGGCGTCGCTAAACATCGCTAATTTGTTTTATTTAGCAACGTTTAGCGGCTAACTTAGCGACGCCATGACGTGCGTCGCTAAAACGTCGCTAAATAAGTTTCATTTAGGGCTGATTCCCCCCATTTCTTTTGATCCCTCTCCCAAATATTTTCCCCCCCTCGCCCTAATATTTTCCCCCCCTCCCCGCGTCCCCTCCTCCTCCGGCGACCCTCCTCCCTCCGGCGACGTGCTTCCTCCCTCCCGACAACCCCCCTCCGGCCGCGTCCTCCCCTTCCTCCCTCCGGCTCCCCTCCTCCCTCTCGGCGACCCCCCTCCGGCCGCGTCCTCACACCTCCGGCCGCCTCCCCTCCTTCCTCCGATTCACCTTCTTCCTCCGGCTCCCCTCCTCGGTGAGCTCCTCTCTTTGTCTCCTTTCTCTGTCTCTCTCTCTCTCTCTAACAAGACACGATACGACACGACACAACACTAACCCTAACTCTCAGCTGCTGATTTCAGCTTGGAGTGTTCCCAAATGCAATGCCCTTAACGGTTCACTGTGCAGAGACCTGTTAGTGTTAAATTTTATTTTAAAGCAGCTTATGACCTCAGAAATCCTTCATATACTATGATAAATGTCCTTTGGACATGCTTTCAAGCAGAGCTAAAAGAAGTAGATGATGAACTCAGTAGATGCTAGCTCCTTCCCCATACAAAATTTGTATACTCGAGGTTCTGGGAACTGTGTTCAGATATACTGTATGTTTGAATAGTATGTTGTGTCTTCTTCATCTATCAATACAAAATTTAGTACATAAGGTTCTTAGACAAAATATTCATACAAATGCTGGATGACCACATCAAGATCATTTTTAAGGCTGGAAGCCTGGAACAGCCAGGATGAATATGATTTTAGATATGTCTGGATTATATATATACAATTGCTTGACAAGGGTTACATTGTGTGCGTGTGCGTGTGGAGGGCATGATTATAGCACTTGGCCATGTAAAACTGTTATTGTCTTGCGCCTAGAAATTTACGTAGTAGGCCCTTCTTGACGGTGATGCATAATTATGAGAAGGTTTCTTTTTAATTTGATGCCTGCTTGTGTAGGTTATAGGTCTAAATGTTGCTACCTCTTGCCCTATCTCTCTCTCTCTGCCTCAAGAATTTAAGAAATGTTTATATACTCGCATGTGAGTGATACTCATGTGGCTCACTCTGATACTAGCTCGTAGATGATGTCTCGGAATACTGATACGATTGGCTAGTAGATGATGAGTTGGCTATGATCCTGAGACTCTTGCTACTAAGCTACTAAGCTACTAAGCTACTGAGCTGCTGTTGAACCTCTGCACTTTGTTACTGCACTGCATACACTTCGATATTGCTACTGGAAGTGAAGCTCACTGGTTTGGGTTCGTAACAAACTCGAACACATAACACACCCTTATTCCCGTGTCCGTGTTCGTGTGTCCGTGTCAGTATTAGGGTTAGTGTCCGCATTTCTAGCATTCAGTAGGGGAAACAAGAACCATGAGTAATGTTGAGAAGCTGGCTCAACAATAATTGACTTGATTCATTTCAAGTACAACATACAAGAGAGGCTAGGTGCCCCTTCTTAGACATTTCCTGATATCTCCTACAAAAAATAATAAAAGCATAGGGCATCTTAACATTTACAATTGACCATTTTTGTCATCCGGGTGAAGCCTCGTTCTCCTGATGCATTTATGTGTGACGACTTGTCCTAACTAAGTTAAATTATAGTTGTCTACTCACTTTTTATGTGTGACGACTTGTCCTAACTAAGTTCATAATCACACTGTATGTAATGATTTATAGGATATATACTGTATGTAATAATTTATAGGATACATACTGTCATTTTTGCAGAAGTATCTAGAAATGGATATGAATTACTATCTGCGTCATCTTTCGTGGATGTACAACCGTCATCCTGATGACATGTGCGGTGTGCGGGATAAATTCATTGAGGGTGTACAGCAGTTCCTGCAGTTCGCCAAGGCGCTCCCTTAGTACATGGACGATACCAAAATTAAGTGTCCGTGTGTGAGATATCGCAACAGGAAATATCATCCAGAAGTAGAAGTTGTAATACCCCATTCCGCTCAAGCGGACTGCCGTCTCAAACGGCCATAGTGCATCAGTCCCGACCCGCTTTGCCTCAAACGAGAAGCAAAGGATATCCAGACTTGTCCCTACAGGAATTCAGCTTCGGCTTTCAGAGGCTCGCTCGGCGTATCGCTCTACCAAGGCGAATCATCGCTAAGGTGGGTGGCTATGGTGAACTTGTCTTTGCTTAGCCAGCACACATAAAATCTGGAATGTTCATGCTAGTCGCTAGGTGAATCACCCCTGCATGCTAATAAGAATCCAACGCACCTAGCTAAGGGAATAATCCCAACTTGTATTGCTTATGCTAGAACATAAAAATTGAAATACTGCTTATATTCAGACCCTCGCATGCTAAGTCCCTAACGGTTTCATCCCTCGACTTACCTTTGGGTCCGAGCAACGTGTCTGCTTATGTTCCTTAGAAACGCATGCTTGTCTACTTACGAATGTCTAACGTTATTGTATTGTGCATGCATTCTTGTTAGCTAGGAGACTATCAAATAGTCCTTCTGTGCAATTAAACTTGTAAGTATCCGGGACCGTCAGGTCATCCAAGGCAGATCCCCGAAACAGGGGAAATGCATTAAGCAAGAATGAATACAGAACGTGAAATCACACTTGAATGATAATCAAGCCAAGTATGCTTCTGAACGAGGATCGTGTCTTGTACTGATTGAATCCAGCTCGTGAAGCAATATGCTCGTTCAGAATAAGTTTAAGTTTCATGATTATCATGTCAAGCTATGGATAAAGGATAGACCCTGACCTGCATTATCGCGGACAACTTGTGCACAAGGTATGTTATGTTGAGTTCCGCGGACGATCACCGGGGCACTGGGACCGATCCGATCCGGACGGGACGTATGAGCAGTCGTATGTTATGGGGCAAGGTGTTATGCAGCGGGGCTCGCCACCTGCATTGCATATCATTCTGTGTCTTGAGACTGTAAACCGTCCAGAATGGCTATGCCAGCGACTTATGTCATATAGATAAGCCATCCTCGCTTAGCGGCTATCCGCGTGCGAGTCACTGTATCGCATCAATGAACAACTGAACATCTGAATGATCATGTTAAAAATAACTCTCGTGTTTGCATATGTTATTGCCCCTGAATGCTTATACTTGCCCGTGCTCAGATTTATAACGTTTGCCTTGGACAGGGAAGATAAAATGGTAAGTTGGTAAGTCTCGCCGTATTTCCTCTCATATCGCACGGCGCACTGCCACACGAGTTAGGCTATTCAATATTTGCATGGAACTGATCCTAAGGCAACTAGAAAGACAACTTAATAGTTGGTGCACGGAACTTATATTATGTGTTTGGATTTGTCGAGCGGGCGAGTAGCTTCCCCACCAGTGCATTCAATGTACTGATAATCCACCAGTTTGTATACAGGGTGCGGGAGAACCTCATTCGGTACGGATGCTTCCTTCGTGCGTGCTTAGGCGTAGAGATCACTCCGAAGCAACGGTGCGTTCGGAACTGAAGCACATATACAAGACATAATATTGGAACATAGCCCGAACTCGCCTGAACATCGCCTCTATAATCATTCTACAGTTGTAGCCACTTGGCACGCTTTTACTGTTTCAAAGAGAGAGGCTTGAGCGATTTATAATCTCGGCTATACGTCGACTGTAACACTTGTTCATATCAATAAAAGAGCTTGCTTTACTTCAACTTGTGTTTCAATGCTTCCGCTATATTGTCGACTCAGTGAACCTGTTACCAAATCGCTATGCGTTTATGACTCCGCTGCACTCGGACAATCTGTGCGACTCTGTAGCTTAGAACTCTTACCGTCAGCCAATGAATCACGGCCTTGCATGGGCGCAGGTCACGCTCGTGCGGCATCACGCCCAGATGGGTCAAGCGATCGTTCTGCGGGAGCGCTGGCGAGGGTAATTCCCGCCTAGCGGGAACGGCCGATTTGCCTGTGGGAGATTGGGGCGTGAGATAGTGGTATCAGAGCCTGGCTTCTACCCCTTTGGACTTTAATTCGATTATCTCAGTTTTGAAAGCTCGTTCGTGGGTTATGTGCACGCTCTCTCTCAATGCCTCGATGGAATATTCCAACAATAAGTCTAAATACTTTCAAAATATGTTTTGATTGATATGATTGCTTGTATGCTGTTGTGCTACGAGTGGCCTTTGTGCCAACCTGTGCGGACCCTTGAGAGTATCGCTAGTAGCTTGTCCGATTTTACTAACTCTAAGTTTGGTTGAATGCATCTATTCGAGGGACGCCTTGAACTAGTGCACCATACAAGACTTAAGAAAAGGTGAAACTCGAGTGTTAAGACTTCGCTATCACTAAGCTGGTTGACGTGCTCACGCTAGAAGTGCACTTCGAAAGTGCGCCCGATCCAGACTAAGCGATATGCTGATTTCAACGCTTGTGCAAGTGAATATCTAAATAAACAAGTACAACAACTTGTCTAGGATTGCCTCAACCCTAGATCACTGCTTGTCCTTAGTAAGTCTCGAGGACGAGACTTTTTCTAAGTTGGGTAGGATGTAACACCCCATTCCGCTCAAGCAGACTGCCATCTCAAACGGCAATAGTGCATCAGTCCCGACCCGCTTTGCCTCAAATGAGAAGCAAAGGATATCCAGACTTGTCCCTACAGGAATTCAGCTTCGGCTTTCAGAGGCTCGCTCGGCATATCGCTCTACCGAGGCGAATCATCGCTAAGGTGGGTGGCTATGGTGAACTTGTCTTTGCTTAGCCAGCACACATAAAATCTGGAATGTTCATGCTAGTCGCTAGGTGAATCACCCTTGCATGCTAATAAGAATCCAACGCACCTAGCTAAGGGAATAATCCCAACTTGTATTGCTTATGCTAGAACATGGAAATTAAAATACTGCTTATATTCAGACCCTCGCATGCTAAGTCCCTAACGGTTTCATCCCTCGGCTTACCTTCGGGTCCGAACAACGTGTCTGCTTATGTTCCTTAGAAACGCATGCTTGTCTACTTACGAATGTCTAACGTTATTGTATTGTGCATGCATTCTTGTTAGCCAGGAGACTATCAAATAGTCCTTCTGTGCAATTAAACCTGCAAGTATCCGGGACCGTCAGGTCATCCAAGGCAGATCCCCGAACCAGGGGAAATGCATTAAGCAAGAATGAATACAGAACGTGAAATCACACTTGAATGATAATCATGCCAAGTATGCTTCTGAACGAGGATCGTGTCTTGTACTGATTGAATCCAGCTCGTGAAGCAATATGCTCGTTCAGAATAAGTTTAAGTTCCATGATTATCATGTCAAGCTATGGATAAAGGATAGACCCTGACCTGCATTGTCGCGGACAACTTGTGCACAAGGTATGTTATGTTGAGTTCCGCGGACGATCACCGGGGCACTGGAACCGATCCGATCCGGACGGGACGTATGAGCAGTCGTATGTTATGGGGCAAGGTGTTATGCAGTGGGGCTCGCCACCTGCGTTGCATATAATTTTGTGTCTTTTGACTGTGAACCGTCCATAATGGCTATGCCAACGACTTATGTTATATAGATAAGTCATCCTCGCTTAACGGCTATCCGCGTGCGAGTCACTGCATCGCATCAATGAACAACTGAACACCTGAATGATCATGTTAAAAACGACTCTCGTGTTTGCATATGTTATTGCCCCTGAATGCTTATACTTGCCCGTGCTCAGATTTATAATGTTTGCCTTGGACAGGGACGGTAAAATGGTAAGTTGGTAAGTCTCGCCGTATTTTCTCTCATATCGCACGGCGCACTGCCACACGAGTTAGGCTATTCAATATTTGCATGGAACTGATCTTAAGGCAACTAGAAAGAAAACTTAATAGTTGGTGTACGGAACTTATATTACGTGTTTGGATTTGTCGAGCGGGCGAGTAGCTTCCCCACCAGTGCATTCAATGTACTGATAATCCACCAGTTTGTATGCAGGGTGCGGGAGAACCTCGTTCGGTGCGGATGCTTCCTTCGTGCGTGCTTAGGCGTGGAGATCACTCCGAAGCAACGATGCGTCTGGAACTGAAGCACATATACAAGACATAATGTTGAAACATAGCCTGAACTCGCCTGAACATTGCCTCTACAATCATTCCACAGTTGTAGCCACTTGGCACGCTTTTACTGTTTCAAAGAGAGAGGCTTGAGCGATTTGTAATCTCGGCTATACGTCGCATGTAACACTTGTTCATATCAATAAAAGAGCTTGCTTTACTTCAACATGTGTTTCAATGCTTCCGCTATATTGTCGACTCAGTGAACCTGTTACCAAATCGCTATGCGTTTATGACTCCGCTGCACTCGGACAATCTGTGCGAATCTGTGGCTTAGAACTCTTACCGCCAGCCAATGAATCACGGCCTTGCACGAGTGCGGGTCACGCTCGTGCGGCATCACGCCCAGATGGGTCAAGCGATCGTTTCGTGGGAGCGCTGGCGAGGGTGATTCTTGCCTAGCGGGAACGGCCGATTTGCCTACGGGAGATCGGGGCGTGACAGAAGTCACATATCATTTGTACTCGAAGGGCTTCACGCCGAATTACTATCAGTGGACCGCGCACGGAGAACTTGTGTCTCTAGCATCGGAGTCAGAGCCTTATGTGGAGCCGTATATGGATGTCCACGACCACGATGCTTACGACGACGGGTGGGTGAACATGGTTTTTGATACAGCGGGACCTAGTTTCAATCCGGACAATTATGATACGGCGGGACCTAGTTTCAATCCGGACAATTATGATGCAGCTGATGAGGCACCGAATGCTGATGCTGTAAATTTTATGGAGTTGGTGGAGAATGCAAGGACTCCACTATATCTTGTTTGTGAGGATCATTCACCGTTGGAGGTGGTTACAAGATTATTGAGCATCAAGTCCGATTTTAACATATCACAAGAATGCTATAATCGACTGATCGATTTGATTATAGAGATCTTGCCCAAGGGTGCAAAGTTGCCTAAAGACTTCTATCGATCTAAGAGGATGGTGAGATCACTCTGGATGGGATACGAGAAAATTGATGCATGTCGCAACGGGTGCATGTTGTACTACAAAGACGATAAGGATGAAGATACATGACGATTCTGCGGTGCTGATCGCTACAAGGCCACTGGTAGAGGAAAGTCTATCGGTGCAATGAAGCCTACCAATTCGATGCACTACTTGCCTTTGACGTCGCGGTTGCAGCGGTTGTTTATGGTTAAGGAGACTACAGAAAACATGAGTTGGCACAGGTAGAAATAGATCGAAGGAGTATTGGATCATCCATCCGATGGAGAAGCATGAAAGCACTTTGATCGAGAGTATCCAGATTTTGCTTCGGATCCGCGTAATGTCAGATTGGGGCTCTCCTCTGACGGTTTTACCCCATTCAGACTTTCGGGCTCCCAGTATTCATGTTGGCCTGTGATCGTCACTCCGTACAATCTATCGTCTTGGATGTGCATAAAGACTCCGTATATGTTCCTAACCGTTATTATCCCTGGTCCGAACAATCCGAAGAGGAACACCGATGCGTATTTATAGCCTTTGATAGATGAGTTAAATCAGCTGTGGGAAGTAGGTGCCAACACGTGCGATGTTTCTAGAAAGCAGAATTTTTAGATGAGGACAACACTTTTGTGGACCATCAAAGACTTTTCGACCTATATAATGTTATCAGGATGGAGCACCCATGGTCGTCTCTTATGTCCGTATTGCATGGACCGTACTAAGACTTTCCATTTGAAACACAGAGGCAAACCGTGCTTATTCGATTGTCATCGACAATTTCTGCCGAAGGATCATCCTTACCGGAGGAACAAGAATGCTTTTCATACGGGCGTTGTGGATAAGGCCAATCCACCACCAAGGTGGCCCGAATACACGATATGGAAAGAGATAAAAGATTTATCAAGTGCTATCGAAGAGCCTGCTAAGGGGTACAAGTGTGACGGATTTGGTGGCACCCATAACTGGACGAAGAGGAGTATATTATGGGATCTGCCATATTGGAACACCAATGTGATCAGACATAACCTTAATGTCATGCATATCGAGAAGAATGCGTTTGATAACATAATTAATACTGTAGTAGAGGTAAAGGGGAAGCCGAAAGATAATCCGAAGGCCAGGTTGGACTTAGAAGAAATATGTAGACGTCCTACGTTGCATTTGATAGAGGAGGGGAATGGAAAGTTAAAGCAACCTAAGTCAGTTTTCTCACTGGAAAAAGAGGATAAAGGGAGACTTTTTAGGTGGATTCAGGGTCTAAAGTTTCCAGATGGGTACGTGTCGAACTTGAGAAGATGCGTAGACCTCAAGGAGAACAAACTGGCGGGTATGAAGAGCCACGATTGTCACGTATTCATGGAGAGGTTAATTCCGATTGTATTTTAGAAATTATTACCGCATGTCGTTTGGGATCCATTGACAGAGCTGAGCATATTCTTCAGATATCTTTGTTCTACTAAGTTGCTCGTCGATCGTCTAGAATTTTAAGAGAAGGACATTGCGGTAACACTATGTAAGCTCGAGAAGGTGTTTCCTCCTGGATTCTTCGACTCTATGGAGCATTTGCCAATTCATCTTCCCTATGAGGCACGTGTTGGTGGTCCTGTCGGTTATCGGTGGATGTACCCCTTCGAGCGGCATCTGAATCACCTAAAGAGAAAGTTAAAAAATAAGGCACGTGTTGAGGGTTCTATTTATGAAGCTTATGTTCTCGAGGAGATTACAAACTTTTGCTCGACGTATTTCAAACCTCATGTTGCTACTAATAGAACGAAAGCTCCGAGAAACGATGACGGATATCATGAATCTAATGATGCAATACTCAAAGTATTCAATGCGTCCGGAAAGCCTTCGGGGAAAATGAAGAAGAGATATTTGAACGACGACGAGCTAAGAGATGCTCAGTTGTATATATTACTCAATTGCGACGAGGATGAAGTGGAGAAGCTAGAGGGGTAAGTAATTAATATATCCACGTTTACATCATCTCAATGTAATAGTATAAGCTACTATTATGCTACTAATCAGCAGTTGCTTTATTATTTTTTAGCACATATAATGATGAGTTGAGGTCGGTTAGAACCTACATAACAGACGAAGAAGTAGAACAAGAAATGAGATGCCATTTTCCTTCTTGGTTGAGCGCATATGTAAGGTGCTTGGTAATTACTTTTTATTTCTGCACTTGCAAAACAAATAACTTACTATCGCTACTTTGGTATTTAGGTCGATCGTCTAATAATACCCGAGACTGAATCTATTAGAACTCTTGTTAATGGACCAATTACTGCCATTAAAATATGGCCAAGTTTCTGTGTGAATGGGTTCAGGTTTAAGTCAACAAATGCTCCTATCAGAGATAGCTTTCTGGATCTTGATTCCACGAAAAATAGTTGTTTGTGTATCAAATCTTCGGACTACAAAGACGTCGATTCAGGCAATGATTTCTATGGCATCTTACGAAATATTGTGGAGTTGATATATAATTATGGCACAGAACCTGCTAATATCATGCTATTATAGTATGAATGGTTTGATCCGATTAAAGATCAAGGTTAGAAAATTGACAAGCATGGCCTTGTGGATATAAACTACAAGCGTAGATGTCACGCTCCAGTCCTAAAATAACAAGGGACTAGACACGTGGCAATGGCCAGCAGCACACACCGATGGACAAACCCAATTTAATGGAACCATCGGGGCATGCTTAAGCTGTATTACAACAGTCCGGGTCTACTAAAACAACATGTTAAAACTAATCTCATCCACAGAGGAATAAAGCAAATCAACAAAAGGAAAATAAAACATCAACAATAACATCAAATCATAAGTAATGTAATCGGGGAACAACCCGATAATCAAGTCTGATACAATTTGTTCTTTTAAATAAGAAAGAAAATAACATCACTAACTGAGTATGGAAGAGCATATACTCAGAGAAATCCATGGCAATCACCTAGTCCTTGGTTCCTGGTTCTGCTTCAGTGCCTGCTCCTGAACCTATTTCTGCTCCTGCTAAAACACCTGTCCTGTAAACCTCAGAGTGGATCTCCTCTGCTAAACCTGGGGACATAATCCATTCCAGGTCCTCAGGGGACATAGCAAGGTACAGAAATCATAAGCCAAAAGTAATGCAGTAAAATAGAGAATGAAATAAGCAGGGTAACTACATAACCATCTATGTGAAAAATGCAACTGAGAGCAACACTAGTACTCAGGCTGAGACCGCTACAAGCTCTGTGTCGGGGAGCCGGTAGCAGTAAATAACTAGTAGTGGGTCAAGCTCGGGCTTAGAGTCTTGAGCACCGCAATAATAGGGGTTATATATATATATATATATCAGCCTGTAGCCTGTGTGTCTCTCCCCACCCAATGTAATCACACGTCTCATGTTCATAACGTCTTATGTCCATGTCACGTGAGATCAGAGCTAATGCAACAAGTCATAATCTAAGAATATAATGTCTATGTCCATCCTGTATCCTACACAGAATCACCTTGAATATCTCAGGAAGATTCTGTCAACATGTATAGTGTCAAGTGTCCTGGGTATACATACTTGATAATGCAAGTACGAGAATGTAAATGTCACGTTAACCATTTCTAGGTGACGTTGCACAACCCCGCGTACGGTGTTGGCACCCGACTATGATCGGACGCTAAGCAAGTCACATGGCCCTAGGGTTGAGCATGTACAAAAATGTATATAAAGTCAAAGGAACAAATATCAAGAACTGCAGAGATTGGCAAGGTACACTTGCCTGAGTTTCCAGCTCCAATTGTAGCTCTGTCAGTAGCAGGACTTGCAAGCAGTACTCCGGTTGCTGAAACAAACATCATTATCAGATCCAGAACATATCAATCAGCTAAAAATGCCTGTCCTTGAGTCCAATTTGGAGACAAGGGCAAAAACATCATTTTTGGGTCAAGGCGGGGTCCAAATGTGGGCCGCTTTGCACCGAAAAATGTGTCAGGGTCAAAGGTCTCAAAAATAGTCCAACTTAGTGTCAACAGGTCAGGAACGATGATACGAACCCAACGGAACTTCTAGAATTGGATTCCGATGAGCCGTTCTCAAAATTGCCCGTCGAGTGGAGCCTGTGGGGCCCACGACACACGATTTTTCCAACGTTCTCAGAATCTAACCAAACTTGGCTCACAGGACCAGCGTATTGCTACGAGTTCGATGGCGCAAGTTTCGTCTCGATCTGACGTGTATACACTAAGTTACAGCGAATTACAGAAAAGTTGGATACGGGGCGGAGTCCGCGGATACGCACTGATTCCGGTGTGCACGCACATCCGAATCAGCTTCTGCGAAAGCTCGCACGTCCGTATCGACGATGCTCACGTGTCGGTGAAGACCGCACGCTACCAAGTCGTCCCGTTTGACGGGACGTACTCGATTCCGGGGTGAAACAGGGCGTTGGTTTTTCTGGTTTTGGATCGCGGTGTGCGATCACCACAGGACGCGATGCCCCGAGCGGTTTATCCGGGCACCGAGAGGGTCATCCAGGCTACGCGATACAATTTATGGAATCGAATTCCGAGCTACGAGCAAAAAGTTACGGGTACCTGAACTGGTTTGAAAAACCCGAGATATCTCGTGTCCGACACGACGCGAAGTGCCCTGTGTCGAGTCCTGTGTCCTCCCTAGGTTTAGGATTAGGGTTCAGTCTGCAAACGGCCGGAGCTGTGGCGGTCGGCTTCGCCGGAGGGTGCTGGGGCATCGTCGGAAGGAGGCGGCGCTGGTGCTGGGCCTGGGTGGTGTCGACTGAACTCGGGCGGCCGGCGGCGTGATGGGCAACAGGCTGGAGGGGGCGGAGCCGCTTGCTGTGGCCGGCGACTGGGTCCTCACAGCTGTAGGAGGCTCGCGGCGAGGGGCTAGAGGGATCGAGGTGGTTTGGGGCGGAGGAGACGGCGTCGGCCGGAGAGCCGAAGTCTGCGGGGCCGGAGGAGGTAGGTGGTCGAGGGGCGGGTTCAGGCGAGGGTGAGGGGTTCTTATAGAAGAGCTAGGGAGAGAGAACGGCGGCAGGCGAGCGTTGAGGAAGCGGAGGCGACGCAGGGAGTCGAGCGGCGGGCGGTTACGCGGCGGCCGGAGGCGAAGCGGCGCCGGGGAGAGGAGAGGTCGGGGAAGAGAAAGGGTTGGGTCACTGTTCACCCGGGTCGGGTCCGTGGGTCGGGCGGCGGATCCGGCCCGATCCACAACCAATGAGGCGGTTCGGGTCTGAAACGGGCCGGGTCGGATTGAACCCGAATCCGACCCGTTTGGGCCTAGGCGGTTCGGTTCAGTTAAATTGGTTTAATGAACCGGTTTATTTAGGGTTTAAATTAATTTAATTATTTAAAATAGGTTTTAGGCTTTTTAAAATCCATCCGGGGTCCAATAAATTCCCGGAAAATTATCATATGTCTGATTTTCTATTTTACACCATAAAATATTATTTTCATAATATTTTAATATTAATTATTAACATTTTAAAAAAATCTTTAGTAATTAAAACACTTGTATTTAATTACAGAAAAATTCCAGAAAATCCCAGAAAATTGTGATAAATCCAAATTTTAAATTTATGAAAAATCAGGGGGATTACAATATACCCCCCTTAAGAGGATTGCGTCCTCGCAATCAAAGAATAACCGGTCAATAGAGATGACACGGCTGCAAAATTTATTTGAATCAGAAAATCAAAGTTGAGAGGGACACCTAGAAAAAGTTATTTTCCCCAAGCATTTATGAATTTCCCAAATATGGGAAATCAAGAAGATTACAGTTGTAGAAAACCAGTTTATCCTTTAAAAACATAACAGGTTAACATTTATAGACATTCTACCTTATTGGCAAGTTCAAAATAATTACTAGGTTATCACTGGTTTAAAACATATTAGATTAACATTCTAGGTTATTTATCAAGTTCAAAATTACTAGGTTATCTATTATTAGCAATTTAAATTTTTCAGGTGAAGTCTAGGGTCACGAACCAGCAGGCACGAACTAAAGCAATCTAGAAGCAGAAAACTATAAAAACTTACCCGTAATAGCTACTCCATGAATCTGTGCGTCCTCCAGAGTCATCACTGGAGCTTGTCCGCTTCCTTGCAGATGATTCCTCGGCTGCTGTTGGGCTTGCTGGAAGAGTACGGCTTGTGATGCCAAGGGTGGCCTCCGCTGATTTTCTCCTGGGACTGGTGGTATAGCTCCTTCAACTTCCGTTGGCGGTGCTTCCAATGCTGGAGAGGCTGACTTCTGTGTTGGTAACGCTTGTCTGATTATCATCAGTGCTCTCCTCCGATGCTGAGGACAATCTTTGGCTAAATGTTGGTTGGACGCGCAAATCAAGCATAATCCCAATTTGCGTCTGCACTCGTTCTCAATGTGGCCTATCTTGCGACAGTTTTGACAGATAGGCAGTACTTGCGGAGATACTTCTGGTGGTTGGTGCAGTTGAGACTTCTTTGCAATTTCTTCCAGTGGTGCTCCGGCTGGTGCTGATGCGGCTAGTTGTTGAATAATCACTGCTTTCTCTCGACGTTCAGGGCAATCCCTTACCGAATGCTTTTTAGATCCGCAAGCTAAACATCGTCCCAGTCTACGCCGGCATTCTTTAGCGAGATGGCCTACCTTGCCACAATAGTGACAAGTAGGGAGGACTAGTACAAGTGGTGGGTTCAGCTGTGGTCGCTTTGTAACTCTTTCTTGTTGTGCTTGGTCTGGTGCTGTTGCATATGGCCGCTTCTGGCTGGACTCGATCCTTGTGTTGCACTCCATGGGTCGTGTTGCAGCAAGAACGTTCACGTCTAAGGTAGGTGCATTTGAACGGATTAATCTCCTTAACTCCGAGCTAAATCTGTCGATGAACTTCTCTACTTGGTTTTGCTGATCTTCTTGTTGAACCTTCTGATGGGATTGCATCATCGCGTAGAACGTTCGGAACAGTTGTTGTTCGTCTATAGCCTGTCCTTGTGGAACAGTAGGCATCGGAGGAGCAAGCTGCGTTGATGGTGGAACATCATTTTCTGGGATTCTCGAGGCATTCTGTCTTGCTGGACTGAGTTGTTGTGATATTTGACCTTCATCCACTAGTATCACTTCATCTTCGTGGTTAACCACAACATCCTGTGGTGCTGTTGGATGAGTCTCATCGCCGGCTTGTGGATCCATAATTCTGCAACCAAAATAAACTATAAGAAGCACACAAGAATCAAGGCAGGATGCAAGTCAAAATTTTATTTGAATCCGATACAGATATCAAGAACGTTTTTCAAGCAAGTGGATGAGATCTAAAACTTTATCCTATTCTTATTGCAGGCCTGTTCGGTCCCTAAGTTGAAACCGAATATTTTAGTCGAAGACCTGCATGGGCCACCACAAAGACTATGTCACGCCCCAGTCCCAAAATAACAAGGGACTAGACACGTGGCAATGGCCAGCAGCACACACCGATGGACAAACCCAATTTAATGGAACCATCGGGGCATGCTTAAGCTGTATTACAACAGTCCGGGTCTACTAAAACAACGTGTTAAAACTAATCTCATCCACAGAGGAATAAAGCAAATCAACAAAAGGAAAATAAAACATCAACAATAACATCAAATCACAAGTAATGTAATCGGGGAACAACCCGATAATCAAGTCTGATACAATTTGTTCTTTTAAACAAGAAAGAAAATAACATCACTAACTAAGTATGGAAGAGCATATACTCAGAGAAATCCATGGCAATCACCTAGTCCTTGGTTCCTGGTTCTGCTTCAGTGCCTGCTCCTGAACCTATTTCTGCTCCTGCTAAAACACCTGTCCTGTAAACCTCAGAGTGGATCTCCTCTGCTAAACCTGGGGACATAATCCATTCCAGGTCCTCAGGGGACATAGCAAGGTACAGAAATCATAAGCCAAAAGTAATGCAGTAAAATAGAGAATGAAATAAGCAGGGTAACTACATAACCATCTATGTGAAAAATGCAACTGAGAGCAACACTAGTACTCAGGCTGAGACCGCTACAAGCTCTGTGTCGGGGAGCCGGTAGCAGTAAATAACTAGTAGTGGGTCAAGCTCGGGCTTAGAGTCTTGAGCACCGCAATAATAGGAGTTATATATATATATATCAGCCTGTAGCCTGTGTGTCTCTCCCCACCCAATGTAATCACACGTCTCATGTTCATAACGTCTTATGTCCATGTCACGTGAGATCAGAGCTAATACAACAAGTCATAATCTAAGATATAATGTCTATGTCCATCCTGTATCCTACACAGAATCACCTTGAATATCTCAGGAAGATTCTGTCAACATGTATAGTGTCAAGTGTCCTGGGTATACGTACTTGATAATGCAAGTACGAGAATGTAAATGTCACGTTAACCATTTCTAGGTGACGTTGCACAACCCCGCGTACGGTGTTGGCACCCGACTATGATCGGACGCTAAGCAAGTCACACGACCCTAGGGTTGAGCATGTACAAAAATGTATATAAAGTCAAAGGAACAAATATCAAGAACTGCAGAGATTGGTAAGGTACACTTGCCTGAGTTTCCAGCTCTAATTGTAGCTCTGTCAGTAGCAGGACTTGCAAGCAGTACTCCGGTTGCTGAAACAAACATCACTATCAGATCCAGAATATATCAATCAGCTAGAAATGCCTGTTCTTGAGTCCAATTGGAGATAAGGGCAAAAATGTCATTTTCGGGTCAAGGCGGGGTCCAAATGTGGGCCGCTTTGCACCGAAAAACGTGTCAGGGTCAAAGGTCTCAAAAATAGTCCAACTTAGTGTCAACAGGTCAGGAACGATGATACGAACCCAACGGAACTTCCAGAATTGGATTTCGATGAGCCGTTCTCAAAATCGCCCGTCGAGTGGAGCCTGTGGGGCCCACGACACACGATTTTTCCAACGTTCTCAGAATCTAACCAAACTTGGCTCACAGGACCAGCGTATTACTACGAGTTCGATGGCGCAAGTTTCGTCTCGATCTGACGTGTATACACTAAGTTACAGCAAATTACAGAAAAGTTGGATACGGGGCGGTGTCCGCGGATACGCACTGATTCCGGTGTGCACGCACATCCGAATCAGCTTCTGCGAAAGCCCGCACGTCCGTATCGACGATGCTCATGTGTCGGTGAAGACCGCACGCTACCAAGTCGTCCCGTTTGGCGGGACGTACTCGATTCCGGGGTGAAACAGGGCGTTGGTTTTCCTGGTTTTGGATCGCGGTGTGCGATCACCACAGGACGCGATGCCCCGAGCGGTTTATCCGGGCACCGAGAGGGTCATCCAGGCTACGCGATACAATTTACGGAATCGAATTCCGAGCTACGAGCAAAAAGTTACGGGTACCTGAACTGGTTTGAAAAACCCGAGATATCTCGTGTCCGACACGACGCGAAGTGCCCTGTGTCGAGTCCTGTGTCCTCCCTAGGTTTAGGGTTAGGGTTCAGTCTGCAAATGGCCGGAGCTGTGGCGGTCGGCTTCGCCGGAGGGTGCTGGGGCGTCGTCGGAAGGAGGCGGCGCCGGTGATGGGCCTGGGTGGTGCCGACTGAACTCGGGCGGCCGGCGGCGTGATGGGCAACGGGCTGGAGGGGGCGGAGCCGCTTGCTGTGGCCGGCGACTGGGTCCTCACAGCTGCAGGAGGCTCGCGGCGAGGGGCTAGAGGGATCGAGGCAGTTTGGGGCGGAGGAGACGGCGTCGGCCGGAGAGCCGAAGTCTGCGGGGCCGGAGGAGGTAGGTGGTCGAGGGGCGGGTTCAGGCGAGGGTGAGGGGTTCTTATAGGAGAGCTAGGGAGAGAGAACGGCGGCCGGCGAGCATTGAGGAAGCGGAGGCGACGCAGGGAGTCGAGCGGCGGGCGGTTACGCGGCGGCCGGAGGCGAAGCGGCGCCGGGGAGAGGAGAGGTCGGGGAAGAGAAAGGGTTGGGTCACTGTTCACCCGGGTCGGGTCCGTGGGTCGGGCGGCGGATCCGGCCCGATCCACAACCAATGAGGCGGTTCGGGTCTGAAACGGGCCGGGTCGGATTGAACCCGAATCCGACCCGTTTGGGCCTAGGCGGTTCGGTTCAGTTAAATTGGTTTAATGAACCAGTTTATTTAGGGTTTAAATTAATTTAATTATTTAAAATAGGTTTTAGGCTTTTTAAAATCCATCCGGGGTCCAATAAATTCCCGAAAAATTACCATATGTCTGATTTTCTATTTTACACCATAAAATATTATTTTCATAATATTTTAATATTAATTATTAACATTTTAAAAAAATCCTTAGTAATTAAAACACTTGTATTTAATTACAGAAAAATTCCAGAAAATCCCAGAAAATTGTGATAAATCCAAATTTTAAATTTATGAAAAATCAGGGGGATTACAGTAGATATTAAGGCTACGAACCATTTGTCCTATCAATTTAGGCTCAGCTCATGTACTTCACAACTTATCCTAGATGGGGGACATCAAGGTCAGATTGGTGGGCAGTATGCAAGACTAAAGCTAGAAATACCTTTGACATTAACGAAATAGCTTATCAGGAGGACGAGCTATCTCTTGTAACAAATATTGTAGATGTGGACTCAACGGAAGTTACTCAATACACGAGTAATAATTTAGAAGATGTAGAATTATCAAAAGAGGAAGACGAAGACGAAGTAGATGAAAGTGAAGACGAGGAGGAGGAAGAGGACGAGGATGACGAGGAAGGCGAACAAGATGAATTTTCTGAAGATGATTGAAAATAAAATATTTTGCCTGTAGAATGTAACTATATTTTGACTGTAGAATGTACCATTTTGACGAATATATGTATTTTATTTTGACTGTAGAATGTACTATCCATTTAGACTTGTGACACCACTGGTTATTTACTATACAATTCCATGAATGCTGTGAGATATGCATAATATTTTTACTGTAGAATATACTATATATTTGTGTATTTCTTTATTCATCATATGTTGTTATCCGGTTTGACAGGACGACACGGAGGGTTCGGCAGGTACCAAGGTAGACAGAGTGCTCCTTCGGTACCGCCTACTGTTGGTTCCGGATCGTCGTCGCCCAGTACTCCAGTATATCGATCAGTCACATCTCCGACTGCGACGATGTTACGTGGCATCACTCCTGGGATGAGTAGTTCCAGGCGTGATAGTACTCCCTCGTCCAGCGCTTCTCCTGCTGACGGAATCATGGAGACAGATGAGCATGTAAAGGAGGTCGTGCCAACATTGTCTTAGCATCATCAAGATCCTCCATGTGCACCTCCGGATGAGACGAGGACAGAGATTTGGGCCGACGGTACAAAGTAAGTCAATTAGATGGTTTAGCATCATATATATCGTGTATTTCTTTATTCATCATGTATTGACTTTTTTTATCTAAATAATTATCTCTGTATAGATATCGTCCATCGTCGGTTCAGAGACGCCTGGGCCTATTTCTGAGGAACAACTATGGTGGCCCTTGGATCAACTACTCTGAAGCTCCGGAGGAGAGGAAGGCGTTCTGGTTTGCGCACTTCAAGGTAAAAGTATATTATATAAATCCTCTAATTTATGCATATTATATAAATTATCCGTGATGCTCACTTATTAAATTATTTATTGTAGCAAACTTATTTCTATCCTCCGCACCGGGCCGAGTTGATCGAGCGGATATTTTCTGCCGTTGTCGCCAAGCTTATCCGTGATGCACTGGATGACCAAAAGGCTCGTGATCGTGCTGGAAAACCGATCTAAGGTTGGATCACGCCTGAGCAGTGGACTACGATGAGGGATAGATTCGACGATCCGAGCTACAAGAAAAGGTCTGAGAATGCCAAGGCGGCTAGGCGGAATGCTGCAAAGTGGTGTGGTGGCTCGATTCCGATGACGGAACATTTCCGTCGTTTGGTATATTTTTTATTTAAGATATATTATTTTAATGTAAGTACGATAAAATGGTAGTAGGAAAAATGTTTAATTTTAGTACTAAATAATATATTTTAACAGGTACAAAGGGGTGAGGATGCAAACATGGTGACCGTCTTCTTGGCCACCCATCGCAAGGATAAAAATCTCATTGATGAGAGGGCCTCGCAGACCTATGTAAGTATTAGTTTACTTTGTTGCGATTTTAATATAACTTAGGCAATTATCGAGTATCCAAACTTTTCTAGGCCGAGTATCTTAGGCTGCGTGAGCGGGCGACTGCTAGTGCACCTACATCTGGAGAGGCTGGTACTTTCTCGCAGCCCGCTCCAGCTCCGTCGGCGGACGACCTGTGGGTGACCGCCGCTGGTGGTCTCCAGAGGGGTACGTACTACGGTACGGGATCCTATGGCGCCCTAGTTGCGACGCAGTCATCTAGGGCCTCCCCGACAAGTACGCATTCCCCACAGCCCTCGCAGTCATCGGCCAGAGTCCAGGAGACCGTTGACCGTCAGATTGCGTCTCTCCGTGACGAGTTGCTGCGAAGGATGGAGGAGCCGCCCCGGTCCCAGCCGCAGGCGGACGATCCGACGCTCATCGCACGATTCGATATGCTCGACCGCAGCATCACGGAGCTCCGAGATTTGACAAATGATCTTAGAGCCTCGATAGAGCACAGCATGATGGAGCTGCAGGCATCACAGCTATCCATGGGCGAG
>JAYESA010000014.1:138887931-138900431 GCA_036927795.1 Iris macrosiphon
TATCAAAAATGGACTTTAAAAAGGTATGTGCGAGCTTCTTGAGATTATATACTTACGCTCCAACATGTCACGAACGCGCCAGATCAGTGAAAGGTTGCAAAAGCTTGAGCTCCTCGCTGCGTCGCCTTGGCTTGGGGTATCTGCTGCAACGAGGGTCAGTACTTCAAAAAGTACCGGTGAGGGCGAGCTAATCCAACATACCAAATCGACATCGTATTCATGTGAACATGTGACATTATTATTATGTAATCTTTCTATCTTGCCTTATTTTAATTCTTTATATATACGATAGAATGGAATAACATAACAAAATGTGCCACCGTTCAGTGACTTTACCTGCCCCGTCAGAACCACCTGTATAAAACTTACCATGACCTTCCCTGCCACGAAGACGTAGTTAGTTTGCACAGTTTAAATATACATAAGGATCACTGTCTTGACTAGCCATCATGGACTATAGTCTGGGTAGACGGTGACGCTTGCAACGCAGGTAGCGAGCCATGCTACAAACTTCTGCCTCACCCGTGCTAAGTTGCTAGCACGACTATTTGTTGTTCCGCCGGGGATGAATCGGCCCCAGTACCCCGACGACCGTTCGCAGAAACCATATACCTTGTGCACAAGTTGTCCATGACTTTTGATGATCTAAACACTAAGTTAACATATGAAGCATTTCAAGACATTAACATGAACATAACTACTTCAGCACAGTGCGATGGGATAGTCTACTAGCTGATATAATCAATTCACAAATTATATACTACCCATTGAACAATTATAAATGAATAAGTTCTAACTAAAGCTGAACACAAAATAGCTACATGTATAGCGGACAAGCACGCAACAATATGATCGTATAGAAATTTATGTGACAAGCATTAAGTGTTTCAAGTCTACTTCTTCTTTTATCTTGACTCAATTTTATTCTTTTGGTATCATTGATCAGAATGCACAAATGAGTCAATTTATTAGGAATGAAGACTTGGAAGAAGGGCACAAATTCGGGAGTAAGGCCACACACAAGTTGGTAAATCGGGAGAGAGAAAAGGGAGATCTTTAAGACTCCGCTTGCGCGTCACCAACACGGTCACCTGCACGCAATAACAGATGATCAATATATCCCGCTTCGGTCTCCAAGGGTTCGATACGAAATACTGTAAGACCCCTAATTCTGAAAACTATATTAATTATTTTAATTTATTTAGTAATTACGAGCTAAATAGAAAGAATAGATTTTTATTAATTTTTGTTTGAGGTATTTTTGTAATTAGAGGATTTATGGGGCCATTATAAATTTTTTCTAATTTATTCCATGTAGGAGACCCTTTGGACAGTGGCTAGCTTAACCATATGCACCAATATAATTTTTAGAATTTTTTAAATATATAAATATATATATATATATATATATATATATATATATATATATATAATTAGTTTATTAGAAAAAGAAAGAAAAAGAAAATAAAAGAAAATGGGTTTGGATTCCTATTGGATTTCAACCCGAAACTCGTTAACCTCAAACCCATTAGGAAAATATCAACAACAGCAGTAGCGTAAAACAACCCCACCGCCTAATTCTCTTCTCCGCGCGTAAAATAAACTCTGCCGCCTAATTCCCTTCTCCGCGCGTAAAACATACCACCGCCTCATTCCACCGCCTCTTTACCTATTATTACTAAACTCTCCTAAACCGCAACCAAAACCAATGAAAAGAAAGAAACAATAGCAGCCTCCACCGCCTCTTATCCCTATATATTACAACTCTTCCAAACCCTAACCCACTTTTTTCTTACAACAAACTTAACACTGTTTGGACGTGCACTATACAGAACTTTTGCTTGGAAGGTATACCTTGCCATCGCACTATTATTTACATTCCAGCTAATACATGCATGTTTAATTATGCTTATATAGATGTTTATGTATGTATATTTTTGGACCTACTTTATGAGACCACTCCAGTATTATGGAGCATCATTAGGTTCATTGGACGTGACACAGTCGTTACACGAGTTGTGAGTCTCATATAGATCATGGACTGCGTGACAGGTTGGCCTCCTGTACGCATGGGCTGTGCGTTAGGGATGACTGCTGATAGAAACTTTATATACTAGTAGACCTGACAGTTATTTAGAGGTTATCGTGTCATGGATGTGGCATGCTTAGAGCATGGGATGGAGAGAACAACAAGTAAGACATTTGGGCTCCGTTGTACTTTTCTTTTTGTTTGCCCGGACGCTCCGCCGGAGCGACGGGTGGTGATGACCCTATATATATTACAGGCGGCCTCTGCCGTTCAAAAGACGACATGCTTTGAGGCCCCTGATTCTCCGAGAGAATCATGCCAATCCCACTATATGGCCAGATAGCCCACTTGGTGAAAAGTTGTTCTCAACTGCATTCACTTAGACGGTTAGGCGACCCATTAGATGTTTACTTTTCAGTACTTATTGGCATGTTATTATGTATCTTGTTACGTCCCTCTGAGGACCTGGTCCCTTTCCAGATATGGACGAGCAGGAGTATCCGCAGGAGTACGGACTTGGACCGGATACTATTTACCAGACTGAGGAGGTCTTACCTTCGGAGTATCTGTAATTTTATTACCGTTGTTTCAATATAGTCATTTTGTAGTGGATTTGTTTCCATCCGACTATCAGATTTTGATACTCATCTTTGATTAAGTTATTATTCAGCTCTTTATTTCTACTGATTATTTGTGTTGTGGATGAGATATAGATTCTGTGTGACTTGTTGTGACAGTATATTACCACTGGTGGATTGAATATTCATGTACAGCGTACGTGTGTATATGGTTTCCATATATTGGAGTTCGTATATAAACGGCTGGGCGTGTTACGTATTCCTAGTCCTACGTATTTTGGGACTGGAGCGTGACATATTTTTGGTGGTGGCCCATGCAGGTCCAGAATATATTGTCTTGGTTATGTAACTGTACCAAACAAGCCTGCGTATAGGAATAGAGTATAAGGATCTCATCCACACTTGACTAAAACCTTATTCTTCCTTTCAACTATCCTCTGTTGGATAAAACAAAGTTTTACGCCAAAAACCCTTTACCCTTGTTGGCGTAAAAGCCAAAATAAACTGTTGTTGGCATAAAAGGGCCAAAACTATGAAGAAGATTGCCTCCTTTACGCTGCGGTTATGACAACTGTTACCTACGCTTAATCTGTGAATGACACGTATCCCTTTATAAGATCATGGCATGCAAGCCAAGTAGGTAACTGCCCCTGCATAAAATTGATGATTCATGAATAATAGATAACCAGCGTAGAATAGCCCGATTAGGCAAAAAAATGTAAGGATGGGATATGAGCGTATTTGGCACAGCTTTAGCTTTCCCAGTCAAGAACAAATCTCGTGCATTAAATGCAGAGATATGCCTTGAGCCTTGTGCAGAAACAGCTTTTGACGTGGCAACTAATTTTGTTTTATTTTTAGCGTAGAACTCATTTCTGTAGGCAGCGTATTCAGAAAACTCCATGCGTAAAAATGACTCGTATCAAATATGACTAAGCGACAACCTGGGTCTCTGTGCAAAATCATTATCACAGCCGTCCTCTCGATCATCATGCAGTACTTTTGTCAGATGTCAGATTCACTGAATTATTTGACAAATTTATCCGAGGAAATACAAAGAGTTCCTCGTACAACTTTACGCTGCAAAGTATGCTAGACTTTACGCAGTAGATTTTATGTGCGGAAACTTTTACGATGACTTTTACCTAGACAATTCTGAAACTTATTTTACCCCGACAGTTTTGATCTCTGCCTTACGCAGACAGTTCTGAAGTCTACTTTACGCTAAACCTCTATTTTACGCGGACAGCTTAGCAACCTATTTTACGCAACTACCTTGAGTCCCTGTTTTACGCAGGAGAAACTTCATGCATGTTGGGGATTTTTACTGTGAAATACGCGGACAATTCCCCAGTATATTTCATGCTTCTGCATCCTATTTAATACTTGCACCCTGTTTGATTCCTGTACTTCGTCTAAATGTTGTGTCCATCGCCTGTAGAGAGATGGATATGCAGAAGGGATGTACTATCGCCGATGGCGACACAACTCCTGGAGTCAATGGTCAGGCTCAATGAGGGACCTCAACAATTCCTAGACTTTCGGGACCAGATGGACAGATTCACAATTCAGTTCCATCTGATCTTCCCGTTCCACCTAATGGGAACCTTCCAGTCTCATCGACACCGCATGATGGCCAGACACAACTGTTTCAATTCTTCCAAATGATGATGCAGGAACAGAGGCAACATGCAGCCGAGCAGAGGCAAGAATTTCTAGCAGCACTTGAAAGGATGGCTGCACAGGCTACTGTACCAGCTCAAGCACTAACTCCAGAATCTCGAGCTAGAGTTGGATCAGTAAAGGACTTTGTACAAATGGGTCCGAGGCTATACAAAGGCATTGAGAGTCCAGAAGAGACTACCAACTGGATTACTCACACTCGGAAGTTATTAGAAGCATCGCAACTACCTACAGAGCTGTGGATGACGGGTGTAAGGACGCTTCTAGATGTTAATGCTCACCACTGGTGGGAATCCATAGAGCGCCAGTTGGGTACATACCAGACATGGGAGAAGTTCTTGGAGTGCTTCGAAAGGAAGTACTTCCCAGACACCGTCAGAGATGCATTGTACGACCAGTTTCTCTACCTGGAGCAGGAAAACAGAGCAGTGGACGAGTATGATGTCGAGTTTAGTCGCCTTAGTAAATATGGCGCTGCCCTGATACCAGATGACTTGGCCAAGGCTAGGAGGTTTCATCGCGGACTAACTCAGGAGCTCCAACATTATACCAGCTCACAGTCCCGGATCTCTTATGCCGAGTTACTGACGGAAGCCAGACTACAAGAAACCATCAGCAGAGGAAAAGGAGGTCAGCTGAGGACACAACAAGGACCGGCAAGGACACAACAAGGAGGACATATCAGACGTCCTTTAGCTCAGCAACAACAGTATCAGCACAGAGCAGGACCGTACCAAATCCCAGATAAGCCCCAATGTAATTATTGTGGGAGACGCGGGCACATCACAAAAGACTGTCGGATCCGTTTGGGACAGTGTATGAGATATGATTCCGGACAGCACCTAGCGCGAAATTGTCCAATGCAGCAGACACTTCCACCGCCAGCACAGAGACTAGCACTTCCAGCACCAAAGCCAGCTCAACAGATGGCTAGACCAGGAGCACCTCGACCTCCAGCAGCAGGAGGATTTCAGCGAGGACCACCGCTACCCACCCAGGAGGATCAGTACATAAGGGCTAGTCATTGACAGCCGCAGAGGAATGGGCAAGCTTTTGCAATGGAAGTAGATGACATGAATCAAGAGATTGATGTTATAGCAGGTATCACTCTTGTTTTTACTTTTTCTGCTGTGACATTGTTTGATACAGGAGCCACCCACTCATTCATATCATCTAGATTTATTACAAAATATAATATTATTTCTACACCTTTACCTAGTTGTGTTAGAATTCTTACCGGAGGAGGAGTTGTACATGTTAGTAGAATTTGTAGATCGTGTCCTATAGTGATATATGGCAGAGAGATGAACGCCCAACTCTTAGTCCTTCCTATGCCAACTTTTGATATTGTGCTTGGAATGGACTGGCTGAGCAAGTACCACGCTTTCTTCGATTGCTTTGGAGGGAGCATTCTTTTTAAAGTACCAGGCCAGCCTGAACTTGAGTTTGCACGAGGATCCACAGAAATTCTTGATGGTATGCAGCTCACAATGGACGATGTTATCTATCATCCCATTATTTTAGAATTCCAAGACGTCTTTCCAGAAGAATTTCCAGGACTACCCCCAGATAGAGAAGTAGAGTTTTCGATTGAATTGACGCCAGAAGCAGCACCCATAGCATCACATGTTTATAGACTGGCAAAGAAGGAGATAGATGAATTGAAAACACAGTTGAAAGAACTAGAAGAGAAATGTTTTATCCGACTAAGTGCATCACCCTGGGGAGCACCAGTGTTATTTGTACCAAAGAAGGATGGGTCAGTGCATATGCGCATTGACTATAGAGTGACAGTAAAGAATAAATATCCACTGCCATGCATTGATGACTTATTTGATCAGCTTAGTAGAGCCAAGATATTCTCAAAGGTAGATTTAAGATCGGAATATCACCAGATGAAGGTACGAAAGGAGGACATTCTGAAGACCGTATTTCGAACAAGATATGGGTACTACGAGTTTCTGGTCATGCCATTTGGGTTGACCAATGCTCCAGCTATCTTTATGGACTTAATGAATCGAGTCTTCCATCAGTATTTGGACCAGTTCATGGTTGTCTTCATAGATGATATACTTGTCTATTCAAAGAGCCACGAGGGGCACGAGAAGCACCTACGGATTGTTCTAGAGACCTTGAGGAGAGAGCAGTTATATGCAAAGTTCAGTAAATGTGAGTTCTTTTTGGACAAGGTTTCATTTCTTGGGTATGTCGTTACAGGAGATGGTATTTCTGTTGATCCAGAAAAGATCTCGGCAGTCGAGACATGGCCTGTTCCTAAATCAGCAACGGAGGTGAGAAGTTTCCTTGGACTTGCGGGATATTACCGACGGTTCGTGGAGAACTTCTCAAGGATAGCAACACCTATGACTCGTTTGACTTGCAAGGATTAAGAGTTCATATGGACCAACGAGTGTCAAGCCGCTTTCAAGGAGTTAAAGAAGCGACTGACTACAGCACCAGTATTAACTATTCCATCAGGATCCGGAGGCTATGTGATCTATAATGACGCATTAGGGAAAGGCTTGGGATGCGTATATATGCATCTAGATAGTTATGAGTACATGAGAAGAATTATCCAACTCATGACTTGGAACTTGCAGCCGTTGTATTTGCTCTGAAGCTATGGAGACATTACTTATATAGGGAACGAGTGAAAATTTATACAGACCACAAAAGTCTCAAGTATGTCATCGCGCAGAAGGAATTAAATATGAGACAACGTCGATGGCTCAAATTTATGAAAGATTCGAGATAGAGCTACATTATCACCCAGGCAAGGCTAACGTTGTAGCTGACGCGTTAAGCCGGAAGCCAGCAGCTTATTTCTTGATGACACAGAGGAAATTTTTTGAGGACTTGCAATGTCTTGGCATTGAAGTGATATTACCCGGAGCAGACGGGATACTAGCCAATTTACAAGTACAATCATCACTAGTAGAGAACATCAAGGCAGCATTGCCTACAGACGCCAGATTCCAAAGATTAAAAGAAAGGACAGAGGCCGGAGAGCAGACATGACTGCGCATCCATGATGATGGAATATTATGATGTGGTAATCGTCTTTATGTTCCAAATGGAGAGATTCGACAGGAGCTGATGACAGAAGCTCATAGCTCGATATATTCTATTCATCCTGGAGGCACCAAGATGTATCGTGATTTACGAAAATACTTTTGGTGGCATGGAATGAAAAGAGAAATAGCTCGCTTTGTAGCTAAATGTTTGGTATGTCAACAAGTAAAGGCAGAGCACCAGAGAACAGCAGTGTTATTGCAACCACTTCTGATTCCAGAATGGAAGTGGTAACACATTACTATGGACTTCGTCACGGGTTTTTCTAAAAGTCCAAGTGTTAAAGATGCAGTATGGGTAATAGTAGATCGACTCACCAAGTCGGCCCATTTCTTACCTTTTAGAGTTGGCCAATCTATAAAAGTTTTGGCTGACTTATATATGAGACGAATCGTGAGATTGCACGACATACCAGTCAGTATTGTATCAGATAGGGATTCGTGCTTTACATCATTTTTTTGGAGGAGCATGCAAGAGAGTCTTAGAACTCGTCTGAAGTTCAGTACATCTTATCACCCGTAGACAGATGGACAGTCAGAGCGTACTATTTAGACGTTCGAAGATATGTTGAGGGCTTGTATGTTAGACTTTGGAGGATCATGGGAGGATCACCTACATCTTGTGGAGTTTTCTTACAATAATAGCTATCAGGCAAGCATCCAGATGCTCCGTTTAAAGCATTGTATGGAAGGAAGTGTAGGTCTCATATATATTAGAGTGACATGGGAGAACGTCAAATTCTGGGACCAGAGTTAGTGGTCAACACCGTTAAGACAGTTAAGAAGATACAAGGACACTTGCGAGCAGCACAAGACAGACAAAAGCTGTGGGCAGACCTTCATCGTTGTCCCTTGGAATTTAAAGAAGGGGATCATGTCTTCTTGAGGATATTACCTACCAGAGGTACCATTCGATTCGGAGGACGAGGCAAGTTGAGTCCAAGGTATATTGGACCATTTGACGTGCTAGAGAAAGTGGGAGAAGTGGCATATCGACTTGCACTACCACCTTCACTTGAGGGAGTACATGACGTATTTTATGTGTCGTAGCTCAGGCGATATGTGGCAGACAACAGTCATGTTTTCGACCATTCGGAGATCACCATTGGGCCGAGCTTGTCATATCAAGAGCAACCCGTGAGAATCCTCGATCGTCGAGAGAAAGTATTGAGGAACCAGTCTGTTCCCTTAGTCCGCGTGACATGGAAGCATGGCACGCCAGGAGAATCTACTTGGGAACGAGAAGACGACATGCGTAAACGTTTTTTGAACCTATTCATTGACCAAGGTGTGAATTTACTTTGTTAAATTATATCTCCTACCATTCTTGACTTTCTACCAGGGCTTAGTTTTAATTTCGAGGACAAATTTTTTATAAGTTGGGTAGAATGTAAGACCCCTAATTCTGAAAACTATATTAATTATTTTAATTTATTTAGTAATTATGAGCTAAAAAGAAGGAATAGATTTTTATTAATTTTTATTTGAGGTATTTTTGTAATTAGAGGATTTATGGGGCCATTATAAATTTTTCCTAATTTATTCCATGTAGGAAACCCTTTGGACAGTGGCTAGCTTAACCATATGCACCAATATAATTTCTAGAATTTTCTATATATATATATATATATATATATATATATATATATATATATATATATATATATATAATTAGTTTATTAGAAAAAGAAAGAAAAGAAAATAAAAGAAAATGGGTTTGGATTCCTATTAGATTTCAACCCGAATCCCATTAACCTCAAACCCAAACCCATTAGAAAAATATCAACAATAGCAGTAGCGTAAAACAACCCCACCGCCTAATTCTCTTCTCCGCGCGTAAAATAAACTCCGCCGCCTAATTCCCTTCTCCGCGCGTAAAACATACCACCGCCTCATTCCACCGCCTCTTTACCTATTATTACTAAACTCTCCTAAACCGCAACCAAAACCAATGAAAAGAAAGAAACAACAGCAGCCTCCACCGCCTCTTATCCCTATATATTACAACTCTTCCAAACCCTAACCCACTTTTTCTTACAACAAACTTAACACTGTTTGGACGTGCACTATACAGAACTTTTGCTTGGCAAGTATACCTTGCCATCGTACTATTATTTATATTCCAGCTAATACATGCATGTTTAATTCTGCTTATATAGTTATTTATGTATGTATATTTTTGGACCTACTTTATGAGACCACCATAGTATTATGGAGCATCATTAGGTTCATTGGACGTGACACAGTCGTTACACGAGTTGTGAGTCTCATATAGATCACGGACTGTGTGACAGGTTGGCCTCCTGTACGCATGGGCCTTGCGTTAGGGATAACTGCTGATAGAAACTTTGTATGCTAGTAGACCTGGCAGTTATTTACAGTTATTTAGAGGTTATCGTGTCATGGATGTGGCATGCTTAGAGCATGGGATGGGGAGAACAACAAGCAAGACATTTTGGCTCCGTTGCACTTTCCTTTTTGTTCGACCGGACGCTCCGCCGGAGCGACGGGTGGTGATGACCCTATATATATTACAGGCGGCCTCTGCCGTTCAAAAGAAGACATGCTTTGAGGCCCCTGATTCTCCGAGAAAATTATGCCAATCCCACTATATGGCCAGATAGCCCACTTGGTACAAAGTTATTCTCAACTGCATTCACTTAGACGGTTAGACGACCCATTGGATTTTTCAGTACTTATTGGCATGTTATTATGTATCTTGTTACGCCCCTCTGAGGACCTGGTCCCTTTCCAGATATGGACGAGCAGGAGTATCCGCAGGAGTACGGACCTGGACCGGATACTATTTACCAGACTGAGGAGGTCTTACCTTCGGAGTATCTGTGATTTTATTATCGTTGTTTCAATATAGTCATTTTGTAGTGGATTTTTTTCCATCCGACTATCAGATTTTGATACTCATCTTTGATATTAAGTTATTATTCAGCTCTTTATTCCTACTGATTATTTGTGCTGTGGATGAGATATAGATTCTGTGTGACTTGTTGTGACAGTATATTACTACTGGTGGATTGAATATTCATGTACAGCGTATGTGTGTATATGGTTTCCATATATTGGAGTTCGTATATATACGGCTGGGCGTGTTATGTATTCCTAGTCCTACGTATTTTGGGACTGGGGTGTGACAAATTTGAAATCCAAAGATAATAAAATTCATCGAAACTGTTCGAAAAAACATAAGTCACAAACCAACAAGATAGCAACCAAGCGGCATCAAAAATGGGCAAAGAAACCAGCGCAACGGAAAGACCCCTCTCGACTCTGCCGCCGAGTCTTTCCTTGAGGCACGATCCGTTGAATGTGGGACCTAATTTCGAAGAAACCAATCCATAACGAGGAAAGGATATTGATTCAATCTGTCCCGATCGAATGATACCAAGTATTTCTCAGCCGCGCTCCTCGAATAGGGGGAACGGGGCACTACATCCACCAAGAAAACCAAGGGACCAACGGGCCAAAGCATGCAACTAAGAGAAACTTACAAAAATAATATAAATAATGCATGAATGACATAAAGCATGATGTAAGAAATTAAACAATAAATAAGCTATATATGTATAATACACGTATATCGAGTACGTATACTAGAACAATGAAATGAGTCTCACAACCCTCTCCTTAGAAAATTTTATCCTCAAAATTTTAATAGGGTACGAGTTCTAGCAAAAAAACTCTGGGAACATATAATCAAGGTAAGCAAGGGCATACGAAAATCAAGCACAACCCTTGAACACGACAAGCATGCACAAGCTAAGACCAGGGTATGAGATATACCAACAAGTATACCTTACGAGTCAAATAAATACGGGTATCGAGCACGAATATCATCCTCTCGCTCCCAAGTTGACTTGCCCGGTGAGTGATGCCCCCAAGAAACTCGGACTAATCGAATAGTCCGGTTCTTGAGAATCTTCTCTCTCCGATCCAAAATGGATACATGTCTCTCCTTATACGAAAGGTCGGTACCAACGATCAATTCTGAATAATATGGGACATGGCTTTAATCCGGTATATACCGTCGTAACTGAGATAAATAAAAAATGTTATGTATCTCTCGAAGCTACGACAGAAGAGTAAGGTGATAAAAAATGTTATGGAATTAGAAATCGACATCTTCATCAGCTGGCTGTTCAGGATCAACTTCATCAGGGGGAGTGATTGTTTTCAGGGGGGGATAAATTTTGTATGGACTATAACGCGTTGTACTCTTTTTTCTTAGTCATGGATTTTTTTTTCATTACATTTTTTTCTGACAAGGTTTTAATGAGGCAACATTAAGCGTATCCAACACCTATCTAAGTCATCCTAAAGATTGTACTATTTTCTTTCGCAAAGGTTTTGTCCTTATGGATTTTTCTGGCAAAGTTTCAACGAGACAATAAGCTTAGAGATGGTGGTCATCCAAAGGGAGAGCGTTATAACATGGGTTACTAAAGGGTTGGATTCCCACTTTGTTTTTAGTCCCACATTGGTTAGAGATTATTTTTACACCTTCATTGGGTTGTATAAATAAGGCCTTTGCCTCCCACTATGTGATTATACTAATAAGATATCTTCTCTCTTATTTTCTTCTTCCTTCTTCTACTTTTATTCTAACAATATTAATATTGTCACAATTTCTTTTAGTACCTTATGTTTTTTAATTTTAATATTATAAGAGAAATAAATTAAATTTGGTTCGAGTCCAAGCCTGAGCCAAAGCCCTATTTAATTTGTGGTCCAAGCTTGGTTCGGTTCGATGCAGTTGGTTTGACCCATATGTGCACCCCCCTAGATTCTATTTGATCAGATGGCAACTTTTGAATTTTAAATTTAAATTTAAATTTAAATTTAAATTTAAAACTAAAACTAAAAGTATAGTTATAATTTAATTAAAAATTTATATTTATATTAATATTGAAACTAATATTAAAATTAACATTAATGTTACCAGACCATCGGTTCGATTAATAATCGATCGGTTCGGATTGGTATGGTTCGATGCCATCGGTAACCCCCCTAATTCAATTGATGAAATCGGCAAGTTTTTTTTTGTTTTTTGATTCTTTTATTAGTTTGTCTTTAACACGTATCATTGTTATATGCTACTCAAAAATGGTGTTTGAACTCGATTCA
>JAYESA010000014.1:138905431-138967931 GCA_036927795.1 Iris macrosiphon
CGGCTGCTCTAGATAGCTAAGAGTAGGGCCCACCACGATCTCTGAGTGATCCAATACGTGACTGGGATCCGCCATATACCGTCTCAACTGTGACACGTGGAACACATCATGAACTCCCTCCAGCATAGGCGACAACTCAAGCCTATACGCCACAGCGTCAACCCTCTCAAGAATGCGGAAGGGTCCGACGAAACGTGGGCTAAGCTTTCCGCCCCCACCGAAGAGAATAGTGCCCCGCGTCGGAGAAATCCTCAGGAACACCAGATCTCCAACCTAGCACAAACAAGGTCTCTGCACTTAGTCTAAAATAAGCAATCACAAGCAAACACAAGAACAAAATCTAGATTCTAAGCTATACCTCGAACTCCAAAGGTCTCCGGTGGCTATCGGCCCAATGCCGCTGCCTGTCCTGCGCCACCCGAAGTCTATCTCTAATGAGCTTGACCTTCTCCGCTGCATCAACCACCATCTTCGGGCCAAGCAAAGCTCTCTCGCCTATATCATCCCATGATAACGGAGTGCGACACCTCCGTCCATACAATGCCTCGAATGGTGACATCTCGATACTGGCTTGGTAGCTGTTGTTGTAAGCAAACTCTACCAAGTGCAAGTGATCCTCCCAAGAGCCTCTGAAATCCAGAACACAAGTGCGAAGCATGTCCTCAAGTGTCTGAATGGTCCTCTCTGACTGACCATCTGTCTGTGGGCGATACGCACTACTAAACTTGAGCTGGGTGCCCAAGCTAGCCTGCAGACTCCTCCAAAAATACGAAGTAAAGCGACTGTCCCAATATAATACTATGCTCACAGGAACTCCACGCAGTCTGACTATCTGGCGCAAATACATCTCTGCTAGTCTCTCTGTAGACGTACCCACTTTGAATGGTAGAAAGTTGGCCGATTTGGTCAACCTGTTCACGATAACCCAAATCGCATCCTTCCCGCCTGGAGAACGGGGAAGTCCAGAAACAAAATCCATGGTCACATGCTCCCATTTCCACTCCGAAATGGGTAATGGCTGGAGCAAACCTCCTGGCCTCTGCCTCTCCGCCTTCACCTGCTGGCACACTAAGCATCGGGATATGAAGCGTGCTACCTCCCGCTTTATCCCGTACCACCATTCATGCTCTCTCAGATCTCTATACATCTTGTTAGCACCTGGATGCATAGAGTACTGGGATCGATGCGCCTCCTAAAGAACCTCCTCGCGCAACGACCCACTCGGCACGCACAATCTGGTACCGTGCACAAAGAACCATCATCAGCAATGGTGAAGTCATATGATAATCCAATCTGAACCTGCGCCCTGATGCTCCTCATGGACTCATCCTCAAACTGTGTAGCCCTGATTCGGTCTACCAACTCTGACTGAATCTGCAGTCCCCACATCTGCATCTCAACTCCAGGCACTATCACCTCAATGCCCAAGCTCTCTAGATCTGCCAGAAGATAACGATCTGTAGTCAGGCACATAGCTACCGGATACCTACTCAATGCATCCGCAACTACGTTCGCCTTCCCTGGATGGTACTGCAACAATATGTCAAAGTCTTTCATCAACTCCAACCATCTCCTCTGTATCATGTTCAGCTCCTTTTGGGTAAACACATACTTCAAGCTCTTGTGGTCTGTGAAGATCTCCACACGCTCTCCGTATAAGTAGTATTTCTACAACTTCAGAGCAAAGATGACCGCTGCCAACTCCAAATCGTGGGTAGGGTAGTTATTCTCATGAGGACGTCATTGCCTAGAAGCATAGGCAATCACCCTCCCATTCTGCTGCAACACACAACCCAGTCCCTTCCCCGATGTATCACTATAGATAGTAAATCCTCCAGAACCTGATGGCAATATCAAAACTGGAGCTGTCGTCAACCTCCTCTTCAGCTCATCAAAGGCGATCTGGCACTCCTCTGACCAAACAAACTCCACGTCCTTCCTAGTCAGCCTGGACAACGGCTCTGCAATCCGGGAAAAATCCTAAACAAATCTCCTGTAGTAACCTGCCAGTCCCAGGAAACTCCTGACCTCGGCTACTGAACTCGGAGCACTCCATGCCTCAACTGCCATGATCTTTCTCGGATCCACAGAGATCCCCTCTCCAGTCACCACATGACCAAGGAATTCAACCTTGTCAAAGAAGAATTCGTACTTCGAGAGCTTTCCATAAAGCTTCTCCTTTCTGAGAGTCTCCAGCACTATCCTCAGATGCTCCTCATGCTCCTCTGGGGTCTTCGAATACACCAAGATATTATCTATAAACACCACCACAAACCTGTCCAGATGCTGATGGAACACCTTGTTCATCATATTCATGAACACTGCCGGGGCATTAGTCAACCCAAACGGCATCACCATGAACTCATACTGTCCATACCTGGTCCGAAAACTGTCTTCGGAATATTCTCCTTCCTGACCTTCACCTGGTGGTAGCCTGTCCTCCGATCAATCCTGGAAAACACCCTCGCTCCGCTCAACTGGTCAAAAAGATCATCAATATGCGACAGCGGATACTTGTTCTTGATTGTGAGGTTGTTCAAAGCCCTGTAGTCGATACACATCCGTATCGACCCATCATTCTTCGGCACAAAAAGTATCGAAGTACCCCACGGAGAAGAACTAGATCTGATAAATCCCTTGTCCTGAAGCTCATCCACCTGCTTCTTCAACTCTATCAGCTCACTGTTGCTGACTCTATAGACGTGCTGGGATATCGGCTCCGCGCCTGGCACCAAGTCTATAGAGAACTCCATATCTCTGTCCGGAGGTAACCCTGGCAACTCCTCCGAAAAGACATCCATGTACTCCTCTATCAGTGGATGTAGCAACCTCGGCTTTACCACCAGGGCTCCGCAGAAGACTCCCTCGGTCTGCTCCGCTGCTCCTCTGGCAAACTGAAACTCTGGCTCACCCGGCGGACTAAACAATACTCTGCCTCCACGATAATCTATACTAGCACAATGCATACTCAACCAATCCATCCCGAGTACAATATCGTAGCTCGGAAGTGGCATTACGAGTAGGCACACACTCAACTCTCGGCCTTCCAAGGTAACTCTCCGGTCTCTGCAGACATCACTGACTAGGATGATACCACCCCCGGTCGTGATCTTGCAGAGTCTAGCTAAAGGTTCAGCAACAAGATGGTGTCTAACAGCAAAATATACAGACACAAAACTATGAAAAGCACCGGAATCAAATAAAGCAAGTGCTAGAATAGAATCAAGAAGAACAGAACCTGAGATCACATCACCAACGATGCAAGATACGATATTATCAAGGAAGGACAGTAATATTGCAAAAGAAAATAATTTCAGGAAAATTAAGATAGCAAAAGAAATCAGGAAGGGTCCTACTTGTGATTGAGCACACACTCTCTCAGCCTATATCTAATATCCTATTGCAGGTAAACCTAAAAACTAGACCTGCATGGGCCGCCACCAAAAATGTGTCACGACCCACACCCAAAAAATCGGGCATGAGTCGTGGGTACGTCCAGCCTACGCCACAGAATCGGCGGTAGAACGCTATAAAGGTCCGTTCTAGGTCAACAATCTATCTATATAACTCACAGAAACCTGTCAATAACCTCTCCAAAAGGAGGGCAACCACGCAATATATATATATATATATATATATATATATATATATATATATATATATATATATATATATATATATATATGAATAATCCTCTCCAAAAGGAGGGCAACCACGCAATATATATATATGAACTCTCAATCACAATAACTAGGGGAAGAATAAAAGCACGATATGATATCAACAAAGAAACAGAACCAAAGAGAGCAAGACAATATCCAAAATACAGTCCAAGTCTATAATAGTCTACAATATCTCACAGCATCAAAATAATAAGTACAATCATCCAAAATAATCAACTGAGAATATTCCAGAAAACCCACCTAGCTAACTAGGGCGCTAAAGGCGGCTTCTTGCACGGCTCCTCCTCAGTCTCGTGTTCACAGCACTCGTCGACACCCGGCCTGTAGAAAGTCGGGCAATAATCCTCAGGATCCTCTGGAAAAAATATGCCCAGTCAGGACTGGAGCGAAGTACATAACTCTGAAAGTAACTCCAAATACATGGTAAGGTGTATATAACGAGCAATAGAAAAGTATACAAGATGCACAGGAAAATAAATACATGCTGGAGCAGAATAAGTAGCTGCAATGTAAACTGGAGAATAATACAAGTAGAGAAGTAACTGCATGTGAGAAAACATGAATACTAGCTAAGTGCCTTGAGCACAAGTTCGTTATGTGATCGTCTTAGGTTGCACATGAAAAATACTACGATAACTCCGTTATGCATGAGTTGCATAATCGACATACACATGAATACTGTTTGGCTTTGATCGCATAACCAACTCCTACTCCCCTCTCCCACTAATACTCTTGGATCCAACCACAATACGCTACGTACATGATAATAGCTCGCGCATATGAAGGCGAGAGCACAAGAAGCATATGATAGCACATAAGAATCAATACCCGAAGCACATGATAAAATACACGTGATAGAGTACCCGCTGAACATGGTAAGGTGGATAGCATCTCATGACGGGATCCACTAGTACCAGCTCATGTAACAAATGTGTCAGAATCAAGTATTACAGTTCTAAAACAGGTGATATAAACGCTATCATGAATAGAAACTATCAGACGTAGGTACTCGCCTGACGTCCTGAGCAACTGATGATGATCGAGATCCGGACCGGTGTCGCAAGAACCTATTGCGAAAAGCAGAATTAAATAGGGTTCTATGGATTTAAACTGATATAAAATAATTAAAAACAGGCTTCTAGGAATATTCTAGGTCGAACGGGTCAAACCGGTAAAATTCGGGTCAAAAAGTCAACTCGGGGTCCAAAAAGTCAACTCTAGGTCAAAACTAGGTCAAACGTTGATTTTTACAGTCAACGAGGACAATTATGGTCAAATCTAGGTCAAACTAGGGTGCCCCTAAAATTCTAGGTCAAAACTAGCTCATTAAGCTAGTAAACTCTCAAACTCGCCTCCTCGAGATACCGGGATACCCTCGGTATCCGATACGTCGACCTAGGCCACGCACCTCGCCTAAACCCGCTAAAACCTATGCTAGCATGCTTAAATATATATATAAATACATATAAAAATTACTCCAATACTATTCCTAGGAAAATGCTCAAAAACTCCGCTCGAAACTCAATACCTTGGATATCTCAAGGTATTGAGAAACCTTGATATCTCAAGGTATTGAGATATCGCCCAATACCCCTCTAACTAACTATCTAGTTAGCTATCTAAGTATGTAGATATATACCTAGTTACTAATCTAGGCTAGAATATATCTAACATATATATATACATAAACTTATATATCTATATATACACCTATTCACACATACACACATATACCCATATATATACCCAAACTCAAATATATATATATATATATATATATATATATATATATATATATATATATATATATATATATATATATATATATATATATATATCTAACTATTTATCTATCTAACTATCTATCTATCTATCTATCTATCTATCTATCTATCTATCTATCTATATATCTAATATCTATCTAGTTATCTATCTATCTAACTATCTATCTATCTATCTATCTATCTATCTATCTATCTATCTATCTATCTATCTATCTATCTAGTTACTTATCTATCTATCAATCTATCAATCTACCTATTTATATATCTATATATATATATATATATATATATATATAACTCCCTCTCCCTCGCTACCCGCACTAAGCTAGGCCGCGCTGCGCTGCGCAAACGCCGCTAGCTGCTGCTGTGCACTGCACAGCAGCTGCTGCGCGCAGCTGCCCCCCTCGTTCGCTGCATGCCTCGCTCCACACACACACGAACACGCACACACACAATCACATACACAGACACACATATATATACATATATATATATATACAACTATATATATATATATATATATATATATATATATATATATATATATATATATATATATATATATATATATATATATATATATATATATATACACACACTTATATATATATTCTAACACACACACACTAACATATATACTAACACACACACACTTATACAAACACATACATTCACACACACATATATATATATATATATATATATATATATATACATATACACACACACACACACTTATACATATATATATATATATATATATATATATATATATATATATATATATATATATATATATATATATATATACACAAACACTTACATAGTTCTATATACACAAGCATATATATAAATACACACACATATATAGATACTGTTGATATGGTATGTTGGATGTCATATTTAAGCACATGGGAATATCCTGAGGATATATTTGGGATGCCAGAATATGTCACAGGATATTCCATTATGAGATTATTGTCATAATGATTGAGATCATTGTATTAATGACTTTAAGGCTATATAATGCCAATGAGACAATCAATAAAATCAATCAACTAATTGCAACATGGTATCAGAGCCAAGTTTCCATAAATTTTAGCCGTCACCAAGCTTCCACAAACCCACAGGAGGATTTCCTAGATCTCCTACACCGAACTCTTCCACGCCCCCCTTCTTCCCTTCTCCGCCCTTCGATGTTGCTGCCCCATCCCGCTACTGCTGCGGCTACTACTGCTACTGCGGCCGCGACTGCTGCTGCTGCTGTGACGGTGGCTGTGACATACGTGATGCCGCCTCCTCCGCACCAGCACGAGACATCGCCTAGTAGGGATGCCTAGATCTGGAAAAAGGGGAGACATGTTCGGATCTAGGAGCGGACGACGAGGATGAGCGTGAGTCATGGAGCGAACGTGATATGATTGGATAGACGACGCATCGATGGAGGAGATCATCAAGAAGCTAGATTCTGCAGAGGTGGCAACGTTGATGAAGTTGTTGACGATGTCGGCTGGTGAAAAAATGACACGAACGTCGCCGGAGTTGAAGCTTTCCTCCATCGATCTGAAATTAGATGGACCAGCCACCTATCTGAGTTGGTCACGGCGGGTGAGAAGAACCCTCGCAGGAAAAAACATGGAGGGGTTCCTGACGGGCGAGACGACAGAGCCGGACGAGGGCTCGACAGGACGCGATGAGTGAAAGTCCACTCATATGGTTATCTACATCTGGATTCTCAACTCCTTAGTCCAGGCTATTGCAGCCACAGTAGACGGTATCGAGATAGTAAAAGATGTGTGGGAGAAGTTGAGAATGACCTATGATGGTGTGGGGAACAACTTATGGGTCTTTCAGATAAAGGGAAAGATTGATGACACCGTACAGGGAGAGAAGACGGTACAGGAGTATGCCACGGAGTTGGAGCGTCTGTGGTTGGATTATAATCACTCCTCAGATCGGGCGAACTGCAGGGACCCTAAGTGTAAGGAGAGACATATGTGTCTGCAGGAGAGGACGATGAAGTTCCTCAAAGGGCTGACTGCAGCTTTCGCACAAAGGACGGCCCTACTTCTAGCTCAACCAAAGATCCCTAGCCTTGAGGAGGCTATCTCAGCCATGATCCAGGAGGAGACTCACATCAGGCTGCAAGCCGGGACAGGTGGTCCCCCCAAAGCAAAGTCAGCACTAGCGATCACCAGCTCAGGAAACACATGATCTAAGGGAGAGCCCTGGCAGCATAACCGGCAGTGCTACAACTGTGGGGAGATGGGTCATCATCGGTATGCTTGTACCAAACCACTTAGGGAGGGAGATTCAGGTGGTGGACGATGACCGTTCGGCGGATGAGGATATAATGGAGGACGTGGTCGTGGTCGAGGGGGTAGATGAGGCAGCCGAGGAGGTTATCGGGCGAACCTTTTGATATCAGAAGGGAACGGAGAAGCTGATGGCACTTTTACTGTGGAGGACCAGGAACTGGGAGACATGAGGAGTAGAACAGAGAAGGCGTCCACCTTATTCTTTGTTAGGGGCAACGCTGCCATGTATGCCCATCCATCAGAAGGTACTGACGAATCACTTGCCCTTGCGTCTATCTCTTCCCTTAAATCATCAGACTGGATTATCGACTCGGGAGCATCTCGACATGTGTCGGGGAATGCTAGTGAGTTTTTTTCTTACACTCACCTAGCATCAGCAGACAGCATTCAGACAGCTGATGGCACTTTCCAGCCAGTGGTCGGTAAGGGTACTGTTAATTGTACAGGTTCAGTAAGATTATCCAATATTTTACATGTTCCATCCTTTCCAGTCAGTCTTTTGTCCATTAGTTCTATAATCCTCCAACTTAAATGCATTATTTCTTTTAATATTCCTAAGGTGACCTTCCAGGAGAAAGGGACAGGACGAAGACTTGGGACTGGCACTTGGCATGAGGGACTGTGGTACCTAGATCGAGAAGGACTGGACTCAGCATTGGTATCTATGGCAGAGAAGGCTGGCATGGAAGGACTGCAGTAGAGGACTGAGGATACCTTGATACTCCATCGTCGGAGGATGGGACATTCTTCCTTTGATACTCTAAGTAAGTTGTATCCAGAGATTTATGCAAAAACAAATAAAGAGAAATTAGTATATGATGCGTGCGAGTTAGAAAAACTTACTAGGAGCTCATATGTTGGCACGGGTCATAGGAGCACTTTTGCTTTTGAGGTAGTACATTCTGATATCTGGGGTCCATGTGCTACTAACACTATGAATGGTTATAAGTACTTTATTTCTTTCATTGAGTGTGCCTCTCGTGTTACCTGGTTATATTTGATAAAAAATAAGAATGATGTACCTGCTTGTTTTCGGGATTTCCATAAGCATGTCCAGACTCAGTACAAAGCAGTTGTGAAGGTACTGAGGTCTGACAATGGAACGGAGTATACCAACAGGACGCTAGCAGAATACCTGTCAGTACACGGAATACAGCATCAGACCACCTGTGCATACACACCAGCACAAAATAGAGTTGCAGAAAGGAAAAACTGACACCTTCTGGAGGTCGCAAGAAGTATGATGATCGACATGAATATCCCACAGAGTCTGTGGGGGCATGCAGTGTTGACAGCAGCTCAACTCATCAACATGATGCCCTCGAAGGTCCTTGGATGGAAGTCCCTATGTGAGGTATTGCAAAGCAATAATAGTGGGATACTTCCAATGAAGGTGTTTGGGTGTGTGTGTTTTGTGAAGGACAACAGGACATCAGTTGGGAAACTTGACCCTAGAGCGGTCAAATGCATCTTCGTAGGCTACTCGGCGACCCAGAAGGGGTATGTGTGCTGGAGTCCAGTAGTGAAGAAGAAGTTTGTCAGTATGGATGTCCACTTTCGGGAGCATAAGCCATACTACCGCCAGGACGGAACTTCACACAACAGCCTAATACTGCCAGTATTAGGCGAGAGGGGGAGATGGAGAACTTGGTGGTAACCGATTTAGAAGTTTGGCATGGAGGCACGGAGAAGGGACAAGAAGGTGAAGGTGTTAGGCCTATGGCTCAGGAAGAGTTACTTACCTACAGCAGGAGAGAGAAGCAAACTGCAGGACCAGTACCGACAGTGCCAGTGCCAAGTCCCTTGCCTGCGTTCGTCCCAACTCCTGAGGCACCGACACCAACTCCCCTTCAGGTGATACCCCCTCCTTCACAAGATATCATTCCTCCTACTTCTACTCCTCCCACACCACTATTTGTACTGAGGACCACTCGCAGTAATACAGGAAATCTCTCCAAACAGATATGGTTGGGATATTGCTCAGTTTGTTTCTTATGACCAAATCTCTTCTTCTTATGGAGCATTTATAGCATCTTTGGATAGTATTACTGTACCTAATAATTGGCAGGTTGCCAAGAACGATCCAAAGTGGAAAGCGGCAATGCACGAGGAGTTGGGAGCTCTGGAGAAGAACCACACTTGGGAGCTTGTGAGACTGCCAGAGGGGAAGAGAGAAGTTGGATGCAAGTGGGTCTTTACCGTGAAGCAGAACCCAGATGGACAGGTTGAGCGCTACAAAACTTGACTAGTAGCCAAAGGATACAGTCAGACGTACGACATCGAATATGATAAGACCTATGCACTAGTTGCAAAGATGAGCACTGTCAGGACTCTGATTTCTCTGGCAGCGAATGGTGGATGGAAGCTACACCAACTGGATGTGAAGAATGCTTTTCTTCACAGAGATCTAGTGGAGAAGGTGTACATGGAGACACTACCAGGATTTGGCACCAATCAGACAGTAGGTAAGGTCTGCAGGTTGAAGAAGTCCCTCTATGGACTAAAGCAGTCTCCTCGAGCGTGGTTTGACAGATTCAGAAGGGCGATGATAGGGATGGGATATCAGCAGATCAATGCTGATCATATTATGTTCTTCCATCAGAGTGGAGGCCACATCACCATGCTTGCGGTGTATGTGGACGATATGATTATCACAGGAGATGATGAGCAGGAGATCGCCCAACTCAAAGGAAAGCTTGGCAAGGAATTCGAGGTGAAGGATCTCGGCCTTCTTCGGTACTTCCTTGGGATTGAGATTGCTCGAGAAGCAGAGGGGATTGTTCTCTCTCACAGGAAGTATGCACTGGACCTTCTTACAGAAACTGGGATGTTGGGGTACAAACCTGCAGCGACACCAATAGATCAGAGGTTCAAGATTGATGCTGAGGCTGGAGAACCAGTTGATCGGGACAGATACTAAAGACTGGTTGGCAAGTTGATCTATTTGAGCCACACACGTCCTGATATCTGCTTTGAAGTAAGTGTGGTGAGCCGCTACATGCATGACCCACGGAAGGGTCATATGGATGCAGTGTACCAGATTCTGAGGTACTTGAAAGGTGCTCCCGGGAAGGGACTAATATTCAGGAAGAACAATCACGTGAGCATCGAGGGCTACTGTGATTCTGACTGGGCTAGTTGTACTGATGACATGAGGTCTACCTCGGGATATTGCATATTTGTAGGAGGTAACTTGGTCTCCTGGAGGAGTAAGAAGCAGTATGTGGTGGCCAGATCGACAGCTGAAGCAGAGTACAGAGCTATGGCCTTGGGAGTTGCAGAGCTGCTATGGTTGAAGAATATGCTGGTGGAGCTAAAGCTGGATCAAGGAGCCAAGATGAAGCTGTGGTGTCATAATCAGTCAGCTATTAGTATCGCCAACAATCCAGTACAGCATGACAGGACCAAACACATCGAGATTGATAGATTATTCATCAAAAAAAGTTGGATAGTGGATTACTGGAGCTTGGCCATGTTCCAACCAAGGATCAAGTAGCAGATGGACTAACCAAGGGACTCGCCTCAGTGAGCATGATTAGAGGATGTGACAAGATGGGCTTAGTGAATATCTTTCACCCATCTTAAGGGGGAGTGTTGATATGGTATGTTGGGTGTCATATTTAAGTATAGTATAAGCACATGGGAATATCCTGATGACATATTTGGTATGCCAGAATATGTCACATGATATTCCATTATGAGATTATTGTCATAATGATTGAGATCATTGTATTAATGACTGTAAGGCTATATAATGCCAATGAGACAATCAATAAAATCAATCAACTAATTGCAACAGATACACAAACACATAAACATATATATAAATATATATACATATATAAACACACACACACACACACACACACACACACACACACATATATATATATATATATATATATATATATATATATATATATATATATATATATATATATATAAACTTACATAGACATACAAATACCAAACACAACACAACACTATACACACAACGCCCACCAACGCGCGCCCAACGACCCACACGCACACGAATACATATATATATATATATATATATATATATATATATATATATATATATATATATATATATATATATATATATATAATCCGAGAATTCTAGTACACACTCCCCGAAGCTAACCCAACACGCGCACAAGCCCAAAACTACGAAACCAAGTCGAAATGGCCGTTCGGTCATTTCGACGAACACGCGGTGTGCAGTTCGGAAAACCTCCTGAAACGCACACCAAACCAACTCGGAATCAGCCCAAAATTTACCCACGGGTTTTAAACGATGTCTAGATCCTAGAAAATGCTACCCCTTCGATTTTAGGCCCGTGGCAAAAATGTGCACGCACTTAGAACCGGCGACGACGAAAACCCCGAAAAAGCCCGAAACGCCTATTTCTCCGTGACACGACTTCCCGTGTTCGAACGGAGACACGTACTAACACTTAAGACACCCGACAACGCCTACCTAGGTCCGTCTAACCTAGGACATCACCCAAAATTGGGCCAATCTCGGATTCCACCCGAAATTGACACAAAACCTAGTGTCAAAGTCTCCAAACACAACAAAACTAGTTCCAACTTTCTTCCACGGGTAGGATTAGGGTCTAAGAATATTCTAAACCACTAATTATACTACATAAGAGTAATTAGCAAGAGAAAAGTTAGGATTTACCTCTTGGGAGTTGGAATTGTAAACCCCCTCACCCAAAATAGATATTTTGTGTATATTTTATATTATTATAGATATTGAATTTCTTTAGAGTATTCTGTTATATAATTAACAAATGAATTTTTTTGATATATTTACTTATATAAATATTTATTTAGAATCATTTTTAGGTTACTTTAGATTTTTGAAATTAATTAGGATTTATTTGGATATATATAGTCTTAATATTAGATAGATGCTAATTTAGTGTTAACAGATATTAATAAGATTTTATAACTTATTTGTATTATATTTAATTATATTCAAGATTATAAATTATTGAGATAGATTCAAACTCTACTTTAAATTAATTCAAATCCTGAACCTACTAGGAAAGCAACTTAATATATATCATATCCTTATTTAAATTCATCATAATCCTATCCAAATTAACCAATCCTAGTTGTATTTAATTAAGTAGTCTCCACCATTATAAATACCTCATCCTTCATATTTTTTCCCCCAAATTCCTCTCTTTTTTGTCCAAAAATAGTCAAAATTTGTCATAAATTTAGTCTCATTTTTTACTAGTTATGACGAATTAAAAGGACGATATCTCCTAGCTCCGGACTCTAAACGTGCTCCAGTTTTTTTTGTTAGAACGATAATGAGGTTAGGTTTCTGATTATATAAATTGTTTTTCTAAATTATGAGTATTAAATTCTGTAAAATTCATAGAGCACAGCATATCCGAAAATAGACGTGTTTCGATGTTTTCGCGATTTCGGGAGAACCAGGAATCAGAATCATGAACCGTTTAAAGTTTCGGAAAGCTAATGTCGAGATCATCGACATATATTTTTTCCAGAATTTATTTCGAATTATTTATATACTGTTAATTCTGTAGAACTTCTAGGTTAGAATTTAACCATCGGTGCACAATACAAAATTTGTATGTGCCATAATTCTCAAACGAATTTAAATTTGGACGAGCTGTAAATTTCAGAATATTTTTGACGCTAAAATCTACAGAAAATTATGCATGAAAATTGAGTTTGTGTCGGTTGACTTTTCGGTCAACAGATCGCCTCGATTTGCGTGCCATGAGTCTCGAGTTGATAAAATTCAGTTTCTTTGGACAAAATTTAGGAATTAACATAAAAATCAGAATAATAAGATTAAAATAAGATTTTAGAGTAATTATTCCAAAATTAAATAAATTAAAATAAATTATCTTTTGACGTGATAAATTTGTAATACATAGGCTATTTGGACTGTGACTTGGACTCTGATTCATACCAGCAGCAGGACCCCAGGTAAGATACCTTGCCAAATTATTTACAGTACTTTGCATGCTTAGTATATTACTGTATATTTATTGCATTTCTTTTTATTCATTGCATGTGTGGTTTCTTTCAGTCATTACTATATATTAGATATGTTGACACACACTTGACACTTAGTATCATAGAGGACAATCATTAGGCGTATGGACTTTTAACCACTCTGGTAAACTGTAGTATATAGTTCACACTACGGGCATGTGTCACGCTGGTCGCTACCCCAGAGGTATGTCGATTTCTGTAGAGTCGCGCTGGTCGCTACCCCAGAGGTATGTCGATTTCTGATGTCCATTGACGGGTGTGTGAGTTGTGAGGCTTAGATCGAGTAGCCTACCCTTGTCCATACGTCGAAAAATTGTCCTCATTTGCATTCATATAGATTGTCTTGTACAGCGTACTTATTTATTTTCAAACCATATGCATGTTTACTGTATTCAAATTGGCTCGTATTTTCTGTATCTTGTTACGTCCCTCTGAGGACCTGGTCCGCTGCTAGGTGTATCTTTTCTTGAGTATTTGCAGGAGCGCAGATTTGGATGGTTACATGTGATCCGAGGATGTCTTCTCTTCGAGCTGTGATGGATAGCTGGTATTCTTATATTGTTGTAAGCCCCTGATTTTTCAAAAATATTAAAATTGGGATTTTTCACAATTTTCTGGAATTTTCTGGGAATTTTCTGAAATTAAAACCAGGGTTTTGAATTATTACAAAATTTTTAATTGATAATAAATAACATTAAAATATTATATAAATAATATTTTTGGGTGTAAAATAAAAAACTGGACTTAGGACAAATTTTCTAGAATTTATCGGGCCCCGGACCTATTTTTAAATGCCTAAAAAGTATTTATTTATTTAATTATTTATTTATTAAATTAATTATTGATTTTTAAAAGTTATTATTATTATATTTATAAACCCAACCCGGCCCACGAACCCAGCCCGGCCCAAATCCCCGAACCCAAACCCGGCCCATTTCCTAGCGGGTCGGGTCGGATCCGCCAGACCCGACCCGACCGCATCCGCCGACCCGTCTTCCCCACGACTCAGCCCCCGCGTACTCCGCCGCCCGCCGCGCGCCCAGCCGGCCACGACGCCGCTTCCGCCGCGCCTCACCCCACGTTCACCTCCAGCCCGCCTCTCTCGGCCCCTCGCCCCGCCGCTGCCCCTTTATAAACCCATCCTCCTCCTCCTCCCCGATCTCCCCCTCAGCCGCCCGCCTCGCCGTGCCAACCACCGCCACGACCCTCCCCCGCCACGACGAGCCCGCCGCGTCCCCTCCTCCCGCAGTTGCCCCGCCGACGGCAGCCAGCTCCCTCCTCCTCTCCTCAGCTCACAGCAGCAGCCGCGGCGGCAACAGCGCCCTCCGGCCGCTCGTCTCCGCCGCCGACGAACCCCCAGCGCGCCGCCGCACCCCCGACAGGCCCCCCTCCGCCGCAGCCCGGCCGCCCAGCGCCGCCCCTCGCCGGAATCCCCTCAGCACAGTAAACCCTAACCCTAGGTTTCAGCCCCGTGTCCGACACGTGTCGGACAAGATTTGGCCCTGGTTTTCGGGTCCCCTTCAGGTGCGTGTAACTTTTTGCTCGTAGCTCCATTTTCGATTCCGCAAATTGCGTTGTGAAGCCTGTATGACCCTCTCGGTGTCCGGACAAACTGTTCGGGACATCGCGACCTGTGGTGATCGCACACCGCGATCCAAAAACAGGAAAAACCAGACCCTATTTCACCCCGGAACTGAGTGCGTCCCGCCAAACGGGACGACTTGGTCGCGTGCGGTCTTCACAGATACGTGCGCCTCGTCGATACGGACGTGTGAGATTTCGTGGAAGCTGATTCGGGTGTGCGTGCACACCGGAATCAACGCGTATCCGCGGACATCGCCCCGTATCCGCCTTTTCTGCAATTCACCCTAACTTCGTGCACACTCGTCAGATCGAGACGAAACTTGTGCCATCGGACTCGTAGCGATACGCTGGTCCTGTGGGTCAAGTTTGGTTCGATTCTGAGAACGTTGACGAAATCGCGTGTCGTGGGCCCCACAGGCCCCGCTCGACGGGCGATTTTGTGTTCGGCCCATCGGAATCCAAATCTGGAAGTTCCGTTGGGTTCGTATCATCGTTCCTGACCTGTTGACACTAAGTTTGGTGAATTTGGAGACCGTTGACCTGGACGTGTTTTTCGGTGCAAAGCGGGCCCACCGGCGGACCCCGTTTTGACCCGAAATTACCGTTTTTTGCCCTTGTCTCCAAATTGGACCCAAGGACAGGCGTTTCTAGCTATTTGACATCTTCTGAGCATGATGGTAATGTCTATTTCAGCTTTTGGACTCATCTGTGGAAATTTCTCCCAAGAACCAAATTAAACAGATCCAAACAACAGGCAAGTACCTGCACTTCAAGTTAATCTTTATATATTGTGATAATTAATTTCCTGCCATACATGTACCCTTGATGTTTACACCTAGTGTTAGAAATGTTGAATTTCATGTCTTGAATATTGGTAGTTCCTGTCTTGTTTTTCATGTCGGGTGGGAGAATACCTAGAAGGCATGTAGTTTACCTTTTCCCCTGGATTGTCTAATAGCTGTTGGTACACGACTGTCCATCAGCCAAATCTCGATTGTATCGACTAATAGCCGTTTATGACGGCCGGATTAGCCTTATAAACCCCTACATGCCAACTATGTATTCTAAAAACAAACACAAGTTCACACAGATAGTTCTGGTCATGTTATATTTCTTGCTGGCTATTGTAGTTCATTTCCTGTTCCATTTATTTCTGTTTCTCATATTCCTGTTACAGCTAACTCTGTGATAATAATGTTCTGCTAATGCTGTTTCTCAACATGATATCCAATATTTAATTGTCATAAAATATTTAGTTTAATCTTGTCGTGCACTGTGTACTTTGCTCCTTTCCTGACTGGATCTGTTGTTTAGGCGATGATGAGAACCTTGCCCCCACCTATTATAGCCCCTATGAGGCAGCAGGTGATACAGTTGCAGAGCCAGTTCCCGCACAGGAAGCTACTCCTGCTGAGTAGTTAGCAGTAGTTATCTTAGTTTTGCTCTTTATCTTATTTAATCGGGTTTGTCCCCGATTTCATTTTGGAATTCCTGTACTAAACATTTGAATTTGTTGTCACATTTAATTCAGTTGCAATCTTAAGTTTCATTTCTCATTATTATCTTGCCTATGTTATTTGTGAATGAGCTAGTTAGTAAATCTGGATTTGACCTAGACAGCGTACTACCGCCGATTCTGCGGCGTAGGCTGGACGTGCCCACGCACTCGTGCCCGAATATCCGGGTGCGGGTCGTGACACATTTTTTTTGGTGGCCCATGCAGGTCCAACGACTAAATTGTTCGGTTTTAACTTAGGGACCGAACAGGCCTGCAATAAGATTGAGGAATCTAGGAAAAGCTCATTCACAGTATAGGGTCCTGATTTCAATTCTTAATACCATTGCTGCTCAATTTTTCCTATCGCCTTTGATTTCCAAGTATTCTATTCTGAACTCCCTATCCCTTAATCTAACAGAATGGTCCAGACCAGGAACACAGTAGGAGGCACATCAGAACCAGCTGAGCAGAATGTGCCCGAGACCCTTGCACTCCCGCCGCCTCCATCTGTTCCGGCAGTTACTCTGGATGGAGCACAGCTACTTGGAGTGTTCCAGGGATTGGTGGAATCCCAGAAAGAGCAGACTGCACTTCGGCGGACCAGCCTCTCAGAAGCTCTTAGGTCCCAAGAGTCGCCACAAAAGAGGCCAGGAAGTGCCAAAGATTTCAAGAACCTCAGACCCCTGGAATTCTACGGAACTGAGGGTATTCTCTACGCCGATGAATGGATAGAGAACGTAGAGCGACTCCTGAAGACTGCTCGGGTCCCTGATGATCTCAAAGTAGAGTCTGCAAGCCTGCAACTGTTCGATATAGCCCGGACCTGGTTTAGAGACGAACCTCAACTATCTGCTCCCGACATCACCTGGGAGGACTTCAAGAGACTGTTCAAGGAGAAATTTTACCCCGAAGTGGCTCGGAAAGCTCTCGAAAGCCAATTCGAGAGACTGGAACAAGGTAACCTATCTGTAGATGAGTATACTGCTGAATTTAGCAGGTTAAGCCACTTTGTGGAGTACATGGTTCGTACCCCGGAGGACAGAGCCCGTAGATTCAAGAAGGGGCTATCTCCGGATATTCGCCTTGCTGTCACCACCAGCCGAGCTCGCACCTACGAGGAAATCTTGAGCGTGGCACAAGGCGTTGAGAGAGACATGGGGCATAAGCTAAAGCGAGAAAGAGATACCGGAAATGCGGGACCCAACAAACGCCCTTTTCAACAACCGCAACAACAACAACAGCAGAGGGCCCCGCAACAAGCTCAGCGTCCTCTCCCTCGAGCTCCAGCACCCCAACACCAGGCCCAGGGACAGAACCAACAAGCTGCTGCTTGTAACTATTGTCATAGACCAGGCCATACTTGGCAAGTTTGCAGAAAGAGGCTAGGTGTTTGTCTACTTTGTGGCTCAGCAGAACATCGAGTGAGGGACTGCCCCACTGCTCCAGGACGCGGACAAGCTTACGTGATGACCGTGGAGAACGCACAAACTCTGGAAGTAGTTAATGCGCGTAAGTGATTCGTAGATACCTTTTCTAGTATTGTTTAGCTCATGCCTATTGGTTCGTGACCTCAGCCCCAACTTAGTCATTTTGAACTTGCTAAATACCTGGTATGCTTTTAAATTTGATAACTATAGAAGATTTTAGAGGTTGCTATTATGCTTACTATGTGTTATTTTGTGGATTTAAATAATTTGTACCTCCTTTTCATCATCATCTAGCGCATTTAATTTTGCTGAACTTGACATATGCTGCTATTTTATAGCCTAGTTTTGCAAGCTTACCCTTTTACCGGGCTTGTTCATGACACATGTATTATTGAGGCCTGATCAACCCCACTAATACAAGTGTCTACTCAGAATCAGTGTACTACGGTCTGATCAACCTTAGTGCATTTTGATTCGCACTTCGCACAACTACCTTACGTGGATTGAGAGATATAGTGATTAGTATACTTACCCTAAAAATGTCCGAGCATATCATATCAGTTACATAATTATACTGATACGAGCATGCGGATAAATGATTACCAGAATAGAATCTCAATCCATAACCGCCTGACAATTCCCATTAGAATTCTTTAAACGCCTTGATCCCTATACCTCTGTTCTACCACCTCGCCCTTAAACTCTTTATTATAATCCTCGTCTTCCCTCATTTCGGAAAGACAAAATCCTGTGTTTGATAAGTTGAATTGCAGTGCTAGACATACCCCTCAGACCGGTCAAATTGATGATAACCCTTTATGACTAAGGCAATACCCTAGGTGATGTGTTTTGTGTTGCAGACTTAAAGATTCAATATCATGATTTATTAAGTTGGGACCTAGCTTTACTAGATGTATGGGTAAAATTCTAAGTTGGGTAGCGACCGCAATGTTCACCTAAGAGAAACCCGTTATACTGTGACCAAGTGAGTTTGGACAGAGAGAACCCTGCCATAATTTAAATTTCGAGGACAAAATTTTTATAAGTTGGGTAGATTGTAAGCCCCTGATTTTTCAAAAATATTAAAATTGGGATTTTTCACAATTTTCTGGAATTTTCTGGGAATTTTCTGAAATTAAAACCAGGGTTTTGAATTATTACAAAATTTTTAATTGATAATAAATAACATTAAAATATTATATAAATAATATTTTTGGGTGTAAAATAAAAAACTGGACTTAGGACAATTTTTCTGGAATTTATCGGGCCCCGGACCTATTTTTAAATGCCTAAAAAGTATTTATTTATTTAATTATTTATTTATTAAATTAATTATTGATTTTTAAAAGTTATTATTATTATATTTATAAACCCAACCCGGCCCACGAACCCAGCCCGGCCCAAATCCCCGAACCCAAACCCGGCCCATTTCCTAGCGGGTCGGGTCGGATCCGCCAGACCCGACCCGACCGCATCCGTCGACCCGTCTTCCCCACGACTCAGCCCCCGCGTACTCCGCCGCCCGCCGCGCGCCCAGCCGGCCACGACGCCGCTTCCGCCGCGCCTCACCCCACGTTCACCCCCAGCCCGCCTCTCTCGGCCCCTCGCCCCGCCGCTGCCCCTTTATAAACCCATCCTCCTCCTCCTCCCCGATCTCCTCCTCAGCCGCCCGCCTCGCCGTGCCAACCACCGCCACGACCCTCCCCCGCCACGACGAGCCCGCCGCGTCCCCTCCTCCCGCAGTTGCCCCGCCGACGGCAGCCAGCTCCCTCCTCCTCTCCTCAGCTCACAGCAGCAGCCGCGGCGGCAACAGCGCCCTCCGGCCGCTCGTCTCCGCCGCCGACGAACCCCCAGCGCGCCGCCGCACCCCCGACCGGCCCCCCTCCGCCGCAGCCCGGCCGCCCAGCGCCGCCCCTCGTCGGAATCCCCTCAGCACAGTAAACCCTAACCCTAGGTTTCAGCCCCGTGTCCGACACGTGTCGGACACGATTTGGCCCTGGTTTTCGGGTCCCCTTCAGGTGCGTGTAACTTTTTGCTCGTAGCTCCATTTTCGATTCCGCAAATTGCGTTGTGAAGCCTGTATGACCCTCTCGGTGTCCGGACAAACTGTTCGGGACATCGCGACCTGTGGTGATCGCACACCGCGATCCAAAAACAGGAAAAACCAGACCCTATTTCACCCCGGAACTGAGTGCGTCCCGCCAAACGGGACGACTTGGTCGCGTGCGGTCTTCACAGATACGTGCGCCTCGTCGATACGGACGTGTGAGATTTCGTGGAAGCTGATTCGGGTGTGCGTGCACACCGGAATCAACGCGTATCCGCGGACATCGCCCCGTATCCGCCTTTTCTGTAATTCACCCTAACTTCGTGCACACTCGTCAGATCGAGACGAAACTTGCGCCATCGGACTCGTAGCGATACGCTGGTCCTGTGGGTCAAGTTTGGTTCGATTCTGAGAACGTTGACGAAATCGCGTGTCGTGGGCCCCACAGGCCCCGCTCGACGGGCGATTTTGTGTTCGGCCCATCGGAATCCAAATCTGGAAGTTCCGTTGGGTTCGTATCATCGTTCCTGACCTGTTGACACTAAGTTTGGTGAATTTGGAGACCGTTGACCTGGATGTGTTTTTCGGTGCAAAGCGGGCCCACCGGCGGACCCCGTTTTGACCCGAAATTACCGTTTTTTGCCCGTCTCCAAATTGGACCCAAGGACAGGCGTTTCTAGCTATTTGACATCTTTTGAGCATGATGGTAATGTCTATTTCAGCTTTTGGACTCATCTGTGGAAATTTCTCCCAAGAACCAAATTAAACAGATCCAAACAACAGGCAAGTACCTGCACTTCAAGTTAATCTTTATATATTGTGATAATTAATTCCATGCCATACATGTACCCTTGATGTTTACACCTAGTGTTAGAAATGTTGAATTTCATGTCTTGAATATTGGTAGTTCCTGTCTTGTTTTTCACGTCGGGTGGGAGAATACCTAGAAGGCATATAGTTTACCTTTTCCCCTGGATTGTCTAATAGCTGTTGGTACACGACTGTCCATCAGCCGGATCTCGATTGTATCGACTAATAGCCGTTTATGACGGCCGGATTAGCCTTATAAACCCCTACATGCCAACTATGTATTCTAAAAACAAACACAAGTTCACACAGATAGTTCTGGTCATGTTATATTTCTTGCTGGCTATTGTAGTTCATTTCCTGTTCCATTTATTTCTGTTTCTCATATTCCTGTTACAGCTAACTCTGTGATAATAATGTTCTGCTAATGCTGTTTCTCAACATGATATCCAATATTTAATTGTCATAAAATATTTAGTTTAATCTTGTCGTGCACTGTGTACTTTGCTCCTTTCCTGACTGGATCTGTTGTTTAGGCGATGATGAGAACCTTGCCCCCACCTATTATGGCCCCTATGAGGCAGCAGGTGATACAGTTGCAGAGCCAGTTCCCGCACAGGAAGCTACTCCTGCTGAGTAGTTAGCAGTAGTTATCTTAGTTTTGCTCTTTATCTTATTTAATCGGGTTTGTCCCCGATTTTATTTTGGAATTCCTGTACTAAACATTTGAATTTGTTGTCACATTTAATTCAGTTGCAATCTTAAGTTTCATTTCTCATTATTATCTTGCCTATGTTATTTGTGAATGAGCTAGTTAGTAAATCTGGATTTGACCTAGACAGCGTACTACCGCCGATTCTGCGGCGTAGGCTGGACGTGCCCACGCACTCGTGCCCGAATATCCGGGTGCGGGTCGTGACAATTGTGTTGTGGTGTTGTACTCATATTGTATTTGCTCTTATATTCGAGTTGGTAGTGGATTTATTTCCATCCAACTATCATCCTTAGATACTTCTTATTGAGATATAGTTTCATAGATACTGGTTATTTATTTCTATATAATTTTGGTGGATGAGATTTAGATTTTACCCTGTGACTTGTATTACATTTTATACCACTTGTGGATTTTATATTCATATTACAGCGTACGTATGGATTTGGTTTCCATATATTGGAGTTGCCATATCCATGCGGCTGGCATGCTTACGTGTCATAGTCCTACGTATTTTTTGGGACTGGGACGTGACATATTTTTGTGGTGGCCTATGCAGGTCGAGAGCATATTGTCTCGGTTACGTTACTGTACCGAACAAGCCTGCACCTAGGACTAGAGTATAGGATCTCATCCATAATTGACTGTGATTCATCTCCTCCTATCTGTTCTATTTTGAACAATTGTATCCTGCTTGATTCATGTGCTTCCCTAATAGTTCCTTGAGTATAGTCTTCTGCTAGAATATAGGAACCCCTGTTATTAGGATGATAATTAGAGTAGCACACCTATTAAGAATACAACGAGAATATAGACACACCACTAAGTTTAGAATATCTAGTGAACCTAGAATTCCTTATCTTTAGATTGTTATACCATTACCCCTTGATGTATTAAGAAGACTTGAGAGTAGTATAGACACTACTAGAGTTAGTTAGAAGTTTTACCATAATGTTTGACACCTAGTATCACATAGTCTTTTGACCTATTAATTGAAGTGTAACCGAATGATATTTATCGCATGCTAGCAAAAGACGACAATGTTTATTCAGACCATATAATTTAAAGGTCCTTGCCCTATTTGGTCGACTAGCGACTTAGATAAGGAGGTTGTATGATAACTGTAGAGATTATAGAGTCTTTTATTATTATTGCTTATGTTGTTTTTGCTTTTGCGAACTTGAATTATTTTGTAACTTCTCACATCATAATCCAGCGTTATATTTTCTGTGCTACCTTGAATTATGCTGCTATTATAGCCTAGTTTTTGCAAGCTTAATCTTATATCGAGCTTGTTCATGACATATGTGTTATTGGGGCTTGATCAACCACACTAATATAAATGGTCTAATCAGAATCAGTGTATTATGGTCTAGCTAGCCATAATGCGCTTGATTCGTCCTTCGCAATAGTATTTTATGTGGATTGAGATGTATAGTGGACCAGTAGACAAATATACTTACCCTCTAGATACGACAAAGCATATCATATCAAGTACATAACTGTACCGATGTGAGCATGCGAATAGAAAATTACCAAATTAAGATTTCAATCCACAACTGTCTTGACAATTCCCATTTGAATTCTTTAAACGCTTTGATTCCCATACTTCCATTCTATTACCCCTCCTTGAACTCTTTTCCGTTGCTTTCCGTCTTCCCTTGTTTCGGAAAGACAAAATCTCGTGCTTGGATATAAGTGATACACGGATAGTACAAGATATACCCCATAGGCCAATCACATTATTTGGTGACTATCTTTCATAATTGATTAAGGGCATATCACATATGATATAGTTGGTGTTAAAGTTTTGAGGATTGAATGACATGAGAAAATAAATTGAGAAATATTTTCTTAAGTGTAAGAGCCTTATGTGATAGATGGGTAAATTCTAAGTTAGGTAGAAATTGCATTATTAAACTTGAGGTAAATTCTTTTAGATTGTGATCAAGTGAGATTAGATAGAGAGAAACCATGTTCTATTTTAATTTCGAGGATAAAATTTTTGTAAGTTGGGTAGATTGTAAACCCCCTCACCCAAAATAGATATTTTGTGTATATTTTATATTATTATAGATATTGAATTTCTTTAGAGTATTCTGTTATTTAATTAGCAAATGAATTTTTCGATATATTTACTTATATAAATATTTATTTAGAATCATTTTTAGGTTACTTTAGATTTTTGAAATTAATTAGGATTTATTTGGATATATATAGTCTTAATATTAGATAGATGCTAATTTAGTGTTAACAGATATTAATAAAATTTTATAACTTATTTGTATTATATTTAATTATATTCAAGATTATAAATTATTGAGATAGATTCAAACTCTACTTTAAATTAATTCAAATCCTGAACCTACTAGGAAAGCAACTTAATGTATATCATATCCTTATTTAAATTCATCATAATCCTATCCAAATTAACCAATCCTAGTTGTATTTAATTAAGTAGTCTCCACCATTATAAATACCTTATCCTTCATATTTTTCTTCCCCAAATTCCTCTCTTTTTCGTCCAAAAATAGTCAAAATTCGTCATAAATTCAGTCTCATTTTTTACTAGTTATGACGAATTAAAAGGACGATATCTCCTAGCTCCGGACTCTAAACGTGCTCCAGTTTTTTTGTTAGAACGATAATGAGGTTAGGTTTCTGATTATATAAATTGTTTTTCTAAATTATGAGTATTAAATTCTGTAAAATTCGTAGAGCACAGCATATCCAAAAATAGACGTATTTTGATGTTTTCGCGATTTCGGGAGAACCAGGAATCAGAATCATGAACCGTTTAAAGTTTCGAAAAGCTAATGTCGAGATCATCGACATATATTTTTTCCAGAATTTATTTCGAATTATTTATATACTGTTAATTCTGTAGAACTTCTAGGTTAGAATTTAACCATCGGTGCACAATACAAAATTTGTATGTGCCATAATTCCCAAACGAATTTAAATTTGGACGAGCTGTAAATTCCAGAATATTTTTGACGCTAAAATCTACAGAAAATCATGCATGAAAATTGAGTTTGTGTTGGTTGACTTTTCGGTCAACAGATCGCCTCGATTTGCGTGCCATGAGTCTCGAGTTGATAAAATTCAGTTTCTTTGGACAAAATTTAGGAATTAACATAAAAATCAGAATAATAAGATTAAAATAGGATTTTAGAGTAATTATTCCAGAATTAAATAAATTAAAATAAATTATCTTTTGACGTGATAAATTTGTAATACATAGGCTATTTGGACTGTGACTTGGACTCTGATTCATACCAGCAGCAGGACCCCAGGCAAGATACCTTGCCAAATTGTTTACAGTACTTTGCATGCTATTTATATTTCTGTTTATTCATTGCATGTGTAGTTCGTTCAGTCATTACTATATATATTAGATATGTTGACACACACTTGACACCTAGTATCATGAGAGGACAATCATTAGGCGTATGGGCTTTTAACCACTCTGGTAAACCATAGTATATAGTTTGCACTACGGGCGTGTGTTGCGCTGGTCGCTACCCCCGCGGTATATCGATTTCTGGAGTCTCGCTGGTCGCTACCCCCGCGGTATATCGATTTCTGATGTCCATTGACGTGTGTGTGAGTTGTGAGGTAGATCGAGTAGCCTACCCTTGCCCATACGTCAAAAAGTTATCCTCATTTGCATTCATATAGATTGTCTTGTATAGCGTACTTATGTATTTTCAAACCATATGCATGTTTACTGTATTCAAATTAGCTCGTATTTTCTGTATCTTGTTACGTCCCTCTGAGGACCTGGTCCGCTGCCAGGTGTATCTTTTTTTGAGTATTTGCAGGAGCGCAGATTTGGATGGTTACATGTGATCCGAGGATGTCTTCTCTTCGAGCTGTGATGGATAGCTGGTATTCTTATATTGTGTTGTGGTGTTGTACTCATATTGTATTTGCTCTTATATTCGAGTTGGTAGTGGATTTATTTCCATCCAACTATCATCCTTAGATACTTCTTATTGAGATCTAGTTTCATAGATACTGGTTATTTATTTCTATATAATTTTGGTGGATGAGATTTAGATTTTACCCTGTGACTTGTATTACATTTTATACCACTTGTGGATTTTATATTCATATTACAGCGTACGTATGGATTTGGTTTCCATATATTGGAGTTGACATATCCATGCGGCTGGCATGCTTACGTGTCATAGTCCTACGTATTTTTTGGGACTGGAACGTGACAGGAATCCCAAGGCCAAGTCTCCAATCCACTTGAAATTACCCCCCTCAAGCTCCAAGCCTCCAAATCTAGCCTCCACACTAAGTCTAGGCTCTACACACCTAGGTTGGGAAAAAAATGTAGGGTTAGGGTTTATACAAATATAAGAAATGGAAGAAAGAAAAGAAGAAAGAAAGACTTACTTGAAGTGGGAAGAAGAAAGGAAGAAGAAGAAGAAGAAGTGATAAAAAATGGGGGGGGGGGGCTGCTGTTATTGCTCGGGTCTGAGAATAATAGGGGCCGGCCATTGTGTATAAAGGGTTTTCATAGTCCAAAATACCCAAAATGCCCTCTCCTAACTTGGGTTTTGGGTTCCAAAAGCACTCAAACTAGCTCTCAATCTCTCCAACTAACCCACTAAAAATACAATAAATATTTCTAAACCCAAAAATAAGTCTCACAAGGGTGTGGGTTGGGTCGGACATGGGTCCACTAGGGTCTGACATGGGTCCAGGCTAGCCAAAATCCTAGAACAATCAAATAAAAATAATACAATCACTAATTAAATATAAATATAATTAATTATATACAATACACAATTTACCAAAAAAAAAAACCCTATTTTCTAGAATTGGGCAGTGACAGGTAACCCCCTAATTCAATTGATCAAATCGACAAGTTTTTATTTTTTTTGTTTCTTTTATTAGTTTATCATTAACACGTATCATTATTACATGCTACTCAAAAATGGTGTTTGAACTCGGTTTGATTACATACTCGAAATGATCGAGCTCGACTAGTTTTAGCGTACGAGTTTAGATGAACACTAACCGAGCCCGAGCCAAAGTCCCATTTAATTTGTGGTCCATGTTTGGTTCGGTTCGATGCGGTTGGTTTGACCCATATGTGCACACCCATAAATCCAATTGATCACATGTCAAATTTTAAATTTAAATTTACAACTAAAAGTATAGTTAAAAGTTGAATAAAAAATGACATTAATATTTAAACTAATATTAAAATTAATATTACAATTAACATTAATGTTATTAGACCATAGGTTTGATTAAAAGTCGATCGGTTTGGATTGGTTTGGTTCGATGCGGTCGGTTTGACCCATATGTTTAAACCCCTAATTCAATTGATCAAATCGGCAAGTTTTTTCTTCTTCTTTTATTAATAACTATCATTAACACATATCATTGTTTCATGCTACTAAAAAATGGTGTTTGAACTCGGTTCGATGCGGTCGGTTTGATCCATATATGCAAAACCCCCTAATTCAATTGATCAAATCGAACAGTTTTTTTTTGTTTCATTTATTAATAACTACCATTAATATGTATCATTGTTACATGCTACTAAAAAATGGTATTTGAACTCGGTTCGATTCGATAGTCAAAATGATCGAACTTGAATAGTTTTAGCGTACGAATTTGAACGAACACTAACTGTGCCCGAGCCAAAGCCCCAAATTATTTTGTGGTCCAAGTTTGATCCGGTTTGATGTGGATGGTTTGACCCATATGTGCACACCCAAAATTAAAATTAAAAAAAATTACGTTAATATTGAAACTAATATTAAAATTAACATTACAATTAACATCAATGTTATCAGACCATCGGTTCGATTAAAAGTCGATCGGTTCGGATTAGTATGGTTCGATGCGGTCGGTTTGACCCATATGTGCAAACCCCTAATTCAATTGATCAAATCAGCAATTTTTTCTTTTTTCTTTTCTTTTTTTTAATAACTATCATTAACACATATCATTGTTTCATGCTACTAAAAATGGTGTTTGAACTCGGTCGATTAGATACTCGAAATGACCGAGCTCGACTAGTTTTATTTTGTATATGGATTCTAATAATATAAATTATTTTTGAATATGATATACTATCTTTAAGGGTCCTAAAAGATTAATATTTGGAATGGCTATTTATTTCGTAATAAAAGTTAATAATATGTAGGACATATTTGTATATATAGGACATATTTATAATAGTAAACATGTTTTTAGAATTTTGGATATATATGTAGATAATATTATATAGTTGTTTAAATATATTAAAGTACTTGTACGACAACAATATTTAGTTGTTCTCCCCCAGCTCGAGAGAAACTCGACCATGTCATCTGTATGGACCGGTGGGTCGACGAGCGCGACATGAACCGACTCCCCTACATCTAGTCCATAGTCAAGGAGACCATGAGACTGCACCCGGTCGCACCGACACTACACCAGAAGAGGAATTTTTCAACACAATTTTTTTTCAATTAGTAACATTTTTTTACCGTTATAATTATTAACGATAAAAAACCGTTATCAAAGTAGAAAACTGTTAGTATAAATAAAAAAACTAAAATTTAATAGAAATAATACATATTATTTATGTTATAACAGTTTAAAACCGTTAGCAATTTTTTGAAATCCCTTTTAATAAGAAAGCCCTACTCTAGTCAAATTATAAGAAAGTCCTTTTAATAAGAACCATTGGATCAACAATCAATAGTTCATATTTTGCTTGTATCGATACAAATTTTTAGACGTTTGTATTGAAGAATTTTCCATATATATATATATATATATATATATATATATATATATATATATATATATATATATATATATATATTAGATGTTAAATATGAAGGAGGTAAAAAAAAATCTACATCATAATAAATTAATAATAATAATAACTATTATTTAAATAAATTACTTAAGTATTAATAGTAATTATATAACTAAATTATTTAACTTTTTTAAGTATTGATTATATAATAAAATTATTTAAGAAATAATTATATAACTAAATTGATAATAATTTATTAATATGTAATTATTTAACTTTTTAAAATATATATATATATATATATATATATATATATATATATATATTTGAGTAATGCTATTTGTACCTCCAAAATGTTCCTCCAAATCATCTATTCTCATTTGACAGCTGATGTGACATGTTAAATAACATTATGTGGTATCTAACATGTTAACATGATAGCTGGCATGACAAATTTTAAGCAAAAATAATAATTACCCAAAATTTTTAATATTAATATTAATATTAATTTTAATATTAATATTAATTTTAATTTTAGTTTTAATATTAATATTAATATTATATTTATGTTAATATTAATATTAATTTTGATGTTAATTTTAATTTTAAAATTTATCATGACAACTGCCATATAAGAGGGATGTTTTGGAAGAACATTTTGGAGGGATGAATAACATTATTCTATTTATATTATAGTATTTTCTTTTGAGTTGAATGTATATTTTTTTTTAAAGGTTAAGAGTTGAATTTGTGCAATGGTTCAATTTTTTAAAATCAGCTTAATTAAATTTATTTGTGCTATTGTTTTTTTTTTAAATGGATTCCTATGTCACCTCCATTAAAATTAAGATAATTAACAAGTACCAACTATAAAGGAAATAACTCCGATAACATGATGAAATAACTCATGTAAAATTTTTAAGACTAACGTATAACTTTTGTTTGTCTTAGAAGCTATTAAAGTTGTAGTCGTAGAATGAACACACATCATGCATATTATAATGTCATTCACTATGTTTTTATCTAAAACCAGAACTTGCTATTTGTTTGGTACAGTCAAGATACTTGGAAATAAGACGACTAATTGAGAAATTATGACCTAATCCTTCTGCATCTTCTGGAGAAGAAAACTGATGCCCAAGAAGTTATGATGTTCTCGAGCATTTGGTTTGACAACAAATTAAATGGTGAATTGGAAATAATGCTTTCTTTGTATAAGCACTGCATATGTTGCATCAGTACTAATCCAAAATAAATTCTATCTAAACATAAGTTATTTACAAAAGCTGCAACCCGCTGACAGAGTTATCAATTCCATACATCTGGAATATGTGATCGCTACTCATAGTCACAAGTTTATGGGTCACAACAACAACAAAAGTAAAATATATTTCCAATTTTTTTATGACAATTTTTGACATCTCAGAGTAATTCCGAAAAGTTAGAAAATTTTGGCATAAAATAAATAAATGAACTAAAAATTCAAACATTAATTGACAGAAAAAAAATGGAAAGTAACCTTTATTTCAAGGGGCATTCCGAGAATTGAACTCGGGACCTCTCGCACCCTAAGCGAGAATCATACCACTAGACCAAATGCCCACAACAATTGCGCTTAATATTTATTTATTTAATATATTAATAAAAAACGAACAAAGAAAAAAATTGACAAAATTTGGCTTCGCCCGGACTCGAACCGGAGACCTTCAGTGTGTTAGACTGACGTGATAACCAACTACACCACGAAACCACGATATAAATATTAATTATGGATATAAATATAAAATCTAAGGGTATTGGATGGGAGAAAATTTGTTCAAAAGAAAAATATAGAACAATAATTTAATCAAACACAAAATATAGAATAATATTTTAATCAAACAGGTTGGCTCATGTACACAAGCAACATATCTTCTCTAATAATTGATCTTATTATTCTTTGCATAAACACAAAATATAACATAAGTACCTTTATTTTTTGTCCAAAGTGAATCACATGGAAGAATGAAGCAGTATATCATTAGCAGTCAGTGGGATTGTGATTATCACGTAAAATTCTGCCAAGTCTAATTTACAGAATGTATTCTTCTAAAAAAAAATTCTAAATTCTTTTTCCTATCCTATTTCTTACATTTTTTTCTGATAAGCAAATATCTACTTAGGTTGCATAAGGCAACTAGATATCGAATAAGGTACACATGGATAGAAACATATGGATTGAGGTACAAAATAACGAACAAATATAGCTTGAGGATAAATAAGAATACATAGATATGGGTTGAGGGTAGAGTCGCCTCGAGATTTATAGGACCATGTTCAAAAACTGAATATAAAGTCATATTTTACGTAAACATAAAATTATTTTTTTTGTTATCGATGTCGTATATTAATGGCACAAGTTTAATTCAATTTTTTTAAAAAAAAAATGCTGCATGTATATAAGTAAAAAAAAATAAATAAGAAAATATCGATTAACTTCTATGTATAATAATAATAATATTAATCGAACGACTATAAAGATTAGATATTAGAAAAATGCTACTCAAATTTGCAAAATATCTATGAACTTATTTGTAGAAGAAACTTTTAGCAAAGACAAGACAACATGTTCATCAAATGTTCAATACATACTAGAATGAAATCTTTTTATGCCAAAATGTAGTGGCTTGAACCATCCTTTTTTTTTCAAAAGTTGTGTCTTACTTGATATGATTTTGTCCAACAGCTAGAGGTTTATGGTGCGTAAAAACTATTTTAACAAATAAATTCAAATAATATGCATCAAAAAGAAATAATTAAAAACATTGTTTTTCAAAGAACCTGTGTTTTACTTGTTAATTAAGATTTTGTAAAAAATATATGGAGTTATTTCTTGTAACATAGTATTTTTTTTTCTGTTATAGGCTAGATGTTTATTGCTGTAAAAGCCATTTCGACCAAATAAATTCAAATATTACTGTATAATTGTGTCTCCATTTCGGTAATCAAATTATTTATTCATTTTTTTTTATATAATACATCTTAGTCACACATTTCACAAAAGTTAAAAAAATGTTACATATAAAGAGAGAGCGAGCGAGCGAGCGTGCGCCTAAGAGAAATAAATTTATTATAATAAAATAGAGATGCAAGGATTAAACCTTGCACCTCTCTATATGCAAAGCAAGCACTCTACCATTTAAATTTGTAAACTGTATTTGGGTCATTGTACTCGTAATATGATAAATTTGTAATGTAATATAATTACAATTACAATTAATTATTATGTTTTGTTGGAATATATAATTAAATCATATAATGTATTATCAATTACATTCAAATATTTGATTTAACATATAATGAAATAAAATAATAGTTATTATTTATATCAGTTTGACAAATACAGTAATTTTTGTGGCTACCGATGAGAGATATAAGATCCCGACTGGATGGCAGAAGGTCAATGGATGAGTCACAGAAACGTATTATTTTTTTATTTATAAAATGATGGGTCCAAAGACACGCAATACAACGTACATAAAGTCCCGAACATTATGTCAAAATTTCAAAAAAATAAATAAATATACATTTGAATTTTATATTTTCTGGTTCGGCCAATATTAACATTTATAAATATAAGTAGTCTGGTTGGAGCCCATTACGCACGAATATCCTCACAACACGTTGACAATAGTTATAGTTTCTTCGGATGTTTGTGAAAATTAGAGCGTAAGACCTCTTTCTAGTACTATTACAATATCTCCCAAATGTGGAGAGGATGACACAAGTTGTGACTTATGAATGGGTTCCATCCAAGTGTACGAATTGTAATTTTTTGCTTTGGCCATTCTCGAGGACTTACGGTTAGGGTCAACATTCAGTTTATTCAATTTTCAACCGAATTAAAATAATTAAAATTGAATAAACTAAAATTAAAAAAATTAAAAATTAAAATCGAATCGTAATTAGTCATTACCGAAACCGTATCGATCCGATAATCAATTTCGTTTATTGGTTTATTCGGTTGAACTATTTTTATTGTTTAATGAATCGGATCCAAAGTTAGATTTGTGGTTAAATTATATTAATATTAGTAATTTTTATACGTAGACTTGTTATATTTTAAAGTTGGATCAAAATTAGACTAGTTGTTAAATAATTAAAATTGTACTTTAAAATACATACATAAAATTATTGTTTTTAAAATATAGACATTTTAATTATAAAATATAAATAAAATTGAGGATATTTAATAATTGCATACGTCTTATTTTCGATTTTCGATTTTGGATAGAAATTAAAAATCAAAACCTAAACCGATGCTATATTTTGATGAAGTCTTGACATTTGAATGAAATAGCTGATATAGCATAGACCTTCAATATATATTTATAAATATAAATTTTAACCTAGATGTTGCCATCTTATAATTTGTGAAAACTTTTCAAATTGAGTAGAGATGAAATATCATAAGGTGTCTTCTTTTGGAAGACATCGACAACTAAGAAATATTTAAGCCTTTTATCTAGTTTGTTTTAATTATTAATATTGTCCTAAGTTTACTATTTATTTTATTTATAGAACATGTGTTTACCAAAACTAAAATTCCAAATTTTTTTTTGAAGATGCTCGACGATACGCACATAACTGTGCGCATGTTGCGTTGTATGCCATTTGGGCCCACTGCCTCCACACATTTTTGCTAGGTAAGTCGGAGGAAAATCCAACTTATGGGTAAGTCGACGAAGGAATATTTGAAGGATTTTAAAGCTAGTGCGATATCAAATATGTGAAAATGTGATGCCGGGAATATGATTTGTTACATGGCAATGACCGACAGGAATCACAAACGATACTTTTACTGATGTTCGTTATGGAAGAACCAAAAAAAAATATGAAGGTGCATTAGAATGGGAAGATCAGTACGCCAATAACAGTGGGCACGAAGAAGATTACCTCTCGGAACAAGAAAAATTGTCGAACCCGCGTAAAAAAGTACTATGGGTTCAGTCTAAATTTGGTAACAACAAATTTTGGAACCAAAATATGATAAAAAAATTGATTTGATCAAATTTAAAAATCTATATTAAATGTTTGATTTGATTATATTTATAAATCTGTATCAAATATTTAATTTGATCAAATTTGGACGTATTTAATTGGTGCTTGCTATTTTAGTTAATGTGTTTTCTATTTTAGGCTTCCTATTTAGAAATTTCTATGACCTAAACTAAGATTTCTCAACTATATATATGGGTTGAGGGTAGAGACATAAATATAGAGCACAAGGAGGAGATTCAGGGTACTTGTCCACATAAGATCTAAGAGAAAGTCCATACTTTGCTTTTAGAGCTTGCCATCCAAGATAGAAAGAAGAGGAGATCTGATCGAGGAGTCATCGCCTTCGTTAAGGGAGATTGTTACGAGTAGGGTGAGTAATTTTATTGTAATATCTGACTTTTCTTCTTGAGTGTGGTCAGGGGGTTTAACCTATTAGGATAAATGGTTCAACATTAAATTTTGTCAATCTTGTAATTTATCTAAGTTATATAGATTAAGATTTGTCTAGATGATGTAGTCACCACTATATACGTTGCTTTATCTGTGCTTGGTGTTCGTTAGACGAATGTTGGTTATATCAGGTGAGTTGGCCTAAGTTTCCGCTGCGGTCAGTTTTAGACACGGTGTCGGAGTGCTTGTAGGGCGTGTCCGGTCCCAACATCTGGTATCAAACTTCTGGCTCTGGAGTATGATTCCCCAACAACTGGTATCAGAGAATAGTATTGACGTTTCTGACTGGTATCAGAGCGTGGTATTGGAGTTTCAGATTCACGAGAGAGAATGTGTAACAATGTCTACGGAGCAGATAAACACACGTATGATCACCCTCACAGGAGAAAACTAGGCAATTTTGTCACGCCCCAGAACCAGAATACTGGAGAGCGGGGGCAGACAAAGCTAACTACGTATACCAGAGTACTCTATACCCCGAGATACGGTCATGGCTGTCCGGACATGTAAGGGTTTACTCTACAATCCATCAGGCAATCCGGGGACAAGAATCCTAAGTGTCTCAATCTCAAGCAAGCAACAAGTTTACAAGATGCATGATCACCAACATATAGTAGTAAGGCATCCCAAACTATTCATAACTAGATGATTATGAAGCTAGTACCAAAATGAAGAACTGTTAGAGTACAATGTTATATGATCAACTCTAGCTATAGTCTAGAATATGCTTTACATGTAGGCCCGCATGCTAGAATGTCAAGTCCCAAAATACGAGCTAAACACGTGCTCGGTGGCAAAATACCTCAAAATAATAATGTACAAGATCAAGTGGGTGAGGAAGAAGAAACCCACTTATATCCTCGGATGCTCCTCGTGTTCACCATCTTGAGGCGGAAAGTACGGGAGATCTTGCGGTCATGTCCCAAAATTCGGCCATACAAAACCAGTGGGATTAAACCCCAAAACAACAAGTACCACAATGGAGCCAAACTTATTGTCACGCCCCAGTCCCAAATATTGAGGGACTGGACACGTGGCAATGGCCAGCAGCACGCACCGATGGACAACCCAATTTAATGGATCTATCAGGGCATGCTTAAGCTGTAGTCTAACAATAAATGGAACCAATGATACAGATCACAGTCTATACTAATCTCATCCACAACAGATAATCACAGATCAAATGCCAGAATAATGCAAATGGAGTAACTAACAAATCTCAATAAAGTTTCTCGGGGAACAATCCGAGAGTATGTCTGATACATCAATGCAATAGACAGGAAATAAAGGAACTAAAAATAGAAACAAAAATAACTGACTATGTAAAGCCAATACTCAGGAGAAGTCTTCGGGCACGATCTCGTTCTCAGGTTCTGGTACAGCTCCTGGAGGTGCTCCTGTACGGTATATCTCTGGATGGATCTCTTCGGCTATACTTGGGGACATAATCCGGATCCAGGTCCTCAGGGGACAGCAAGGTACAGATAATACAAGCCAGAATAAATGCAGTGCAGCAGATAATGAATTAAATAGGGTAAGTATGTAACCATCTATGTGAAATGCAAGTGAGAGCATCACGAGTACTCAGGCTGAGCCACTACAAGCTCTGTGTCGGGGAGCCGGTAGCAGTAATATCACTAATAGAGTGCCTAGCTCTGATATAGAGTCTGAGGCCTCATAATAAATATAACACTAATAGAGTGCCTAGCTCTGATATAGAGTCTGAGGCCTCACAATAAATATATATATATATATATATCAGCCTGTAGCCTGTGTGTCTCTCCCCACCCAATGTAATCACACGTCTCATGTCCATGACACGCAAGATCATAGCTAATGCAACAAGTCATCTAATATCTATGAATATAATATCTATGTCAATCCTGCATCCTACACAGAATCACCATGAATATCTCAGGAAGATTCTGTCTCATGAATAGTGTCAAGTATCCTGGGTTCTGATGTACTTGATAAGACAAGTACGAGAATGTAAAGGGGTCACGAATGTCCATCTCTAGATGACTTACACAACATCGCGTACGGTGTTGGCACCAGACTAATAATCGGACGCTAAGTAAGTCACACGGTCCTAGGTTAAGCATGCACAGCAATATAAACGAATGCGTGGGTACGTCCAGCCTACGCCGCAGAGTCGGCGGTAGTACGCTGTCTAGGTCATATCCACAGTTAACTAATCTAGCTCATTCACAAATCCAGAAAATATCAATCAGCTAGAAACACCTGTCCTTGAGTCCAATTTAGAGACTGTCACGACCCGCACCCGAAAATTCGGGCACGAGTGCGTGGGTACGTCCAGCCTACGCCGCAGAGTCGGCGGTAGTACGCTGTCTAGGTCATATCCACAGTTAACTAATCTAGCTCATTCACAAATAACATAGGCAAGATAATAATGAGAAACAAATACTTAAGATTGCAATTGAAATAAATGCGACAACAGATTCAAATGTTTTAGTACAGAGAATCGGAATGAAATCGGGGACAAACTCGATTACTAAGATAAAGAGCAATAAATGAAATAGCTACTGCTATCTACTCTGCAGCAGGGGTCTCCTGGGTGGGATCTGGTTCCTCATAAGTATCATCTGTACCCTCATAGGGACCATAATATGTAGGGGCAAGGTCCTCATCATCGCCTAAATCAACAGATCCAGTCAGGAAAGGAGCAAAGTACACAGTGCACAACAAGATTAAACTAAATATTTATGATAATTAAATTGAATATCATGTTGAGAAACTGCATAAAAGAACATCAATATCTCAGAGTTAATGCTGTAAACAGGAATATGAGAAAACAGGAATAACTGAGACAGAAAATAAAACTACAACAGTCAACAAGAAACATAACAAGACCAGAAACTATCTGTATGAACTTGTGTTTGTTTTAGAATACATAGTTGGCATGTAGGGGTTTATAAGGCTAATCCGGCCGTCATAAACGGCTATTAAACAGAAATAATCGAGATCCGACTGAGGACACAGTCGCGTACCAACAGCTATTAAACATGACAAGGGGAAGGGTAAACTATATGCCTTCTAGTATTCTCCCACCCGCCATGAAAAACAAGACATGAACTCCAAATATTCAAGACATGAAATCCAGCATTCCTAACGCTAGTTGTAATCATCAAGGGTACTAGTAAAGCAGGAAATTAATTATCATAATATAAAGATTTAACTTGAAGTGCAGGTACTTGCCGGTTGTTTGGATCTGATTAATTGTTCTTAGGGAAATTATCCAGAGATGAGTCCAAAAGCTGAAATAGACATTACCATCATGCTCAGAAGATGTCAAATAGCTAGAAACGCCTGTCCTTGGGTCCAATTTGGAGACAAGGGCAAAAACGACAGTTTCGGGTCAAAACGGGGTCCGCCGGTGGGCCCGCTTTGCACCGAAAAACGTGTCCGGGTCAACGGTCTCCAAATTCACCAAACTTAATGTCAACAGGTCAGGAACGCTGATACGAACCCAACGGAACTTCCAGATTTGGATTCCGATGAGCCGATCACAAAATCGCCCGTCGAGCGGGGCCTGTGGGGCCCACGACACGCGATTTCGTCAACGTTCTCAGAATAGAACCAAACTTGACCCACAGGACCAGCGTATCGCTACGAGTCCGATGGCGCAAGTTTTGTCTCGATCTGACGAGTGTACAAGAAGTTATGGCAAATTGCAGGAAAGTCGGATACGGGGCGATATCCGCGGATACGCGTTGATTCCGGTGTGCACACACACCCGAATCAGCTTCCGCGAGATCTCACGCGTCCATATTGACGACGCGCACGTATCTGTGAAGACCGCACGCGACCAAGTCGTCCCGTTTGGCGGGGCGTACTCAGTTTCGGGGTAAAACAGGGTCTGGTTTTTCCTGTTTTTGGATCGCGGTGTGCGATCACCACAGGACGCGATGCCCCAAGCGGTTTATCCGGGCACCGATAGGGTCATACAGGCTTCGCAACGCAATTTGCAGAAACAAAAATGGACCTACGAGCAAAAAGTTACGAGTACCTGAAGGGGACCCGAAAATCGGAGTCGAACCGAGTCCGACACGTGTTCGACTCGTGTCGGACACAGGGAACCTAGGGTTAGGGTTTCCTGGATGATGCGGCGGGCTCCGGTGGTCGGCACGGCGGCGGGGAGGTCGAGGGCGGTTCGCCGGGGAGAGGGGCGTGCGGGGACGGTCGGCAGCGGTGCCGGAGGCGGCGGAGGCGGCTGCTGCGGCTGTTGTTGCTGTCTCCGCTGCTGTGTCGACGAGGGGCGGAGGAAGGAGGGCTGGGTCGGCTTGCAGCGGCGCGGCGAGGAGGTCGGCGGGGAGTGGCATCACCGGTGGAGCTTTGAGGCGGCGGAGCTCTGGGCTAGGGTTTCGGTTAGGTGGCGGGAGTAACTCGGGGGGGGGGGTGATGGGAGGAAGAAGAAGAAGGAGAGGGAGGTTTAAATATGAGGAGGAGAGGGGCTCGGTGCTGCGTGGCCGCGGAGGATGCGGGAAGCGGGCCGGAACGGCCGACGCTGCGCGCGGAGGCCGGCACTGGACGCGGGCGGTTGTGGGGGCTGGGGGAGAAAGGGTCGCCCGGGTCGGGTCGGGCGGCTAACGGGTCCGGGCAGACCCGCCCGACCCGCAAGGAAAGCGGGCTGGGGGCTGGCTGCTGGGCTCGGCCCACTGGGCCGGGCCGGGCCCAAAAAAAAAAGAAAAAAATAAAATAAATAATAATAAATATAAATAGTTTAATTAATTAATTAATAAAAATAGTTTTGAGGTATTTAAAAATAGGTCTGAGGCCCAGAAAAATTTAGAAAAATTACCCTAAGTCCAGTTTTCCATTTTACACCAAAAAATGTTATTTCCATGATATATTAATATTATTTATTAACAATTAAAAATTATTTAATAATTAAGAACCTTGATTTTAATTTCAGAAAATTCTCAGAAAATTCCTGAAAATTGGAAAAATCTAAGTTTTAATAATTTTGAAATTTCAGGGGGTTTAAAACCTACCCAACTTATAAAAATTTTGTCCTCGAAATTTAAGAATAACAAAGGCACGAAAGGAAAGGCCGAGAATTAAAATATACCTCAGGGTTCAAAAAGATAGGGGTAGCGTTCTCTAATCTCGTCTTCTCGCTCCCAGGTGGATTCGCCGGGAGAATGGTGCTTCCAAGCAATGCGAACCAGGAAAATGACCTGGTTCCGTAGAACTTTCTCCGATCGATCCAGTATCTCCACGGGTTGCTCTTGGTAAGTCAAACTTGGGTCTACTTCGAGCTCTGAGTGATCCAAAATGTGGCTGGGGTCTGACACGTACTTTCTCAGCTGCGACACGTGGAAGACGTTGTGGACTCCATCCAGAGAGGGTGGCAATGCCAGTCGGTATGCCACTTCTCCGATTTTCTCCTGAATGCCAAAAGGTCCAATAAATCTTGGGCTGAGTTTTCCACTCCTTCCGAACCTAATGGTGCCACGTGTCGGAGAAATCTTCAAGAATACCAATTCTCCAACCTTTAATAAAGTCATAATCAAGTCTTAGTTCCATAATCAAAATGTTTAAATTGACTTAAATTTCATAAATTTAATTACCTCAAATTCCAAGGGCCTTCGGTGGCTATTTGCCCAATGTCGTTGCCTGTCTTGAGCCACTCGAAGTCTGTCCCTTATTTGTTTTACCTTCTCAGTTGAATCGATCACCATCTCTGGTCCCAGCAGGGCTCTTTCTCCAACGTCGTCCCATGATAGCGGGGTACGACATCTTCGTCCATACAAAGCTTCAAATGGAGTCATCTCAATACTTGCTTGGTAACTGTTATTATAAGAGAACTCCACAAGATGTAGATAGTCTTCCCAGGATACTCCAAAATCTAGAACACATGTACGAAGCATATCTTCAAGTGTCTGGATTGTACGTTCCGATTGTCCATCGGTTTGGGGATGATAAGCTGTGCTGAATTTGAGTTGAGTCTCCAAACTGGCTTGTAAGCTCTTCCAGAAGTGAGAGGTGAATCTTGAATCTCGGTCGGAGATAATACTTACTGGAACTCCATGCAACCTAACAATATGTCTGATATATAAATCTGCCAGCTTCTCTGTAGATAGGCCCACTTTGAAAGGTAGAAAATGTGCAGACTTGGTCAGTCTATCTACTATCACCCAGATTGCATCCTTTCCACTAGGTGTCCTTGGAAGTCCGAAAACAAAATCCATTGTGATATGTTCCCACTTTCACTCCGGAATGGGTAGTGGTTGAAGCAATCCTCCAGGTCTTTGTCTTTCTGCCTTGACTTGCTGGCACACTAAACAACGAGATACGAACCTGGCTACTTCTTTTTTCATGCCATGCCACCAAACATGCGTCCTCAGGTCCTTGTACATCTTGTTTGCTCCTGGATGTATAGAGTATTGCGATCTGTGTGCCTCTTGCATAATTTCTTCCCTTATGTCTCCTTGAGGTACACATAATCTATCGCCATGCCTCAGTGATCCATCTTCATGAATTCTGAAATCTTCCACTAATCCAGCTTGCACTTGACCTCGAAGGCTTCGCAGCCCTTCGTCTTGAAACTGAGTCTCCTTGATCTTGTCTATTAAGGTAGACTGAATCTGCAAGTTCATCATTTGGCCTTCTTTTTTTGGGATAATTACCTCAATACCTAAACTTTCCAGGTCCTCAAGCAAGTGCCGGTCCATAGTCAAGTACATCGCCATAGGATACCTGCTTAGAGCATCAGCAACCACATTGGCCTTCCCAGGATGATATTGAAGGGTGATATCAAAGTCTTTCATTAGTTCCAGCCACCTTCTTTGCCTCATGTTCAGCTCTTTCTGGGTGAAGATATATTTTAGACTTTTATGGTCTGTAAATATTTCCACCTTTTCTCCATAAAGATAATGCTTCCATAGTTTAAGAGCAAAAATGACAGCTGCCAATTCTAAATCATGAGTTGGATAGTTCTTTTCATGGGGTCGTAGCTGTCTAGAGGCATATGCTATTACCTTCTTGTTCTGCTCCAATACACAACCTAGACCTTTTCCAGAAGCATCACTATAAATAGCGAAACCTCCGGTTCCAGAAGGTAAGGTCAGAATAGGGGCGGTAGTCAGCCTTTTCTTCAATTCTTTAAAAGCATGCTGACATTCATCAGTCCAGGTGAACTCTTCATCCTTCCTTGTTAATTTTGTCATGGGCTCCGCAATTCTAGCAAAGTCCTTCACAAACTTCCGATAGTAGCCAGCTAGTCCCAGGAAACTTCTAATCTCTGCTACAGAGTCTGGAGTGGGCCAGGATTCTACTGCCGCTATCTTCTTAGGATCTACTGCTATTCCATCTTCAGTCACAACATGTCCCAAGAATTCTACTTTGTCTAGGAAGAAAGCACATTTAGATAATTTTTCATAAAGTTTTTCCTTCCTCAAAGTCTCCAATGCTAGCCTCAAATGTTCTTCATGTTCTTCGGGAGTCTTGGAGTAGATCAAAATATCATCAATAAAGACCACAACAAATTTGTCTAGATATTGCTGAAAGACTCTGTTCATCAAGTTCATAAAAACTGCTGGTGCATTCGTCAACCCGAACGGCATTACTAAGAATTCGTAGTGTTCGTTCCGGGTATTGAAAGCAGTTTTAGGGATGTCTTCCTTTCTCACCCTTATTTGGTGGTAACCAGACCTCAAATCAATCTTTGAAAATACCCGAGCTCCACTCAACTGATCAAATAAGTCATCTATCCTGGGCAGGGGATACTTATTCTTAATTGTTAAGGCATTCAAGGCCCTATAGTCAATACACATTCGGGATGTTCCGTCCTTCTTAGGCACAAATAATACTGGAGCTCCCCAGGGTGAGACACTAGACCTAATGAAGCATTTGTCTTCTAGCTCTTTGATTTGCTCATTTAGTTCTATTATCTCCTTCTTGTTGATTCTGTAGGGATTTTGAGATACTGGTGCTGCTCCTGGCACTAAGTCAATAGAGAATTTAACTTCTCGGTCTGGTGGTAAGCCTGGGAGATCCTCAGGGAAGACATCAAGATATTTAGAGATGATAGGTAGTGGCAATTCTTCTGTTACTAGGGCTCCACAAATTTTGTTATTACCCATTTCTCTAGAACCTCTAGCAAATTCAAATTCTGGCTTATCAGGGGGGCCTGAAGATTATACTACCTCTGTGGCAGTCTATAGTGGCATGATGTTGACTCAACCAATCCATACCCAGTACAATATCAAAACTGGGAACTGGCATTACGAGTAGCCTAGCATACAGTTCTCTTCCACACAATGTAATAGGGCAATTGTTACAGGCATCACTAACCGGGATAATTCCTCCACCGGTAATGATCTTATAACAATTCCTAAGGGGTTTAGTGATTAAGCTATGCTTCATAAGAAAATCTACTGACATGAATGAATGTGAAGCTCCAGAGTCAAATAAAGTAATAGCTGGTATAGAATTTATAAGCACAGAACCTGTGATCACGTCTGCTGTGGCTTCAGCTTCTTCCAGAGTCATTGCATAAGCACGGCCTTGCTGCGGTGCACCCCTCTATTGCTGTTGTTGCTGCTGAGCAAAGCGTTGTTGTTGTGTTGGAAGCGGGGGTCCCCTCTGTTGTGCTGCTGGGGCCCTGGCCTGGACTGGAGCCTTGGGTGCAGCGGTGCGTCCTTGAGCAGCAGGACAGTCCCTCATTTTATGCGCTGCTGAGCCGCAGTAGAGGCAGGCACCTAGCCTCTTCCTGCAGACTTGCCAAGTATGACCTAGTTTTTGGCAAAAGTTACAAGCAGCAGCTTGTTGGTTCTGTCCTTGAGCCTGGTGTTGGGGTGCTGGAGCTCGAGGGAGAGGACGCTGAGTTTGCTGCGGGGCCCTCTGCTGTTGTTGTTGTTGAAAAGGGCGTTTGTTGGGTCCCGTATTTCCGGTATCTCTCTCTCGTTTTAGTTTATGCCCCATGTCTCTCTCAATGCCTTGTGCCACGCTCAGGATTTCCTCATAGGTGCGAGCTCGGCTGGTGGTGACAGCAAGGCGAATATCCGGAGACAGCCCCTTCTTGAATCTACGGGCTCTGTCCTCCGGGGTACGAACCATGTACTCCGCAAAGTGGCTCAACCTGCTAAATTCAGCAGTATGCTCATCAACAGACAGGTTACCTTGTTCCAGTCTCTCGAATTGGCTTTCGAGAGCTTCCCGAGCCACTTTGGGGTAGAATTTCTCCTTGAATAGCCTCTTGAAGTCCTCCCAGGTGAGGTCAGGAGCAGATAGTTGGGGTTCATCTCTGAACCAGGTTCGAGCAATGTCGAACAGTTGTAGGCTTGCGGACTCCACTTTGAGGTCATCAGGGACCCGAGCAGTCTTCAGGAGTCTCTCGACATTCTCTATCCACTCATCGACATAGAGAATGCCCTCAGTTCCGTAGAATTCTAGGGGTCTAAGATTCTTGAAGTCTTTGGCACTCCCTGGCCTCTTGAGTGGCGACTCCTGGGACTTAAGAGCTTCGGAGAGGCTGGTCCGCAGAAGTGCAGTCTGTTCTTTTTGGGATTCCACTAGTCCCTGGAACACTCCAAGTAGCTGTGCCCCATCCAGAGTAACTGCCGGAATAGATAGAGGCGGCGAGAGTGCAAGAGTCTCGGGCACATTCTGCTCAGCTGGTTCTGATGTGCCTCCTACTGTGTTCCTTGTCTGGACCATTCTGAAAGATTAAGGGATAGGAAGATCAGAATAGATTACTTGAAAATCAAAGGCGATAGAAAAATTGAGCAGAAATGATATCAAGAATTGAAATAAGGACCCTATACTGTGAATGAGCTTTTCCTAGAATCCTCAACCTTATTCCATACCCTGTCCTAGGGTATTACCCTATTTAAGGATAGGACCTGCATGGGTCACCATAAAAATGTGTCACGACCCGCACCCAGAAATTCGGACACGAGTGCGTGGGTACGTCCAGCCTACGCCGCAGAGTCGGCGGTAGTACGCTGTCTAGGTCATATCCACAGTTAACTAATCTAGCTCATTCACAAATAACATAGGCAAGATAATAATGAGAAACAGATACTTAAGATTGCAATTAAAATAAATGCGACAACAGATTCAAATGTTTTAGTACAGAGAATCAGAATGAAATCGGGGACAAACCCGATTACTAAGATAAAGAGCAATAAATAAAATAGCTACTGCTATCTACTCTGCAGTAGGGGTCTCCTGGGTGGGATCTGACTCCTCATAAGTATCATCTGTACCCTTATAGGGACCATAATATATAGGGGCAAGGTCCTCATCATCGCCTAAATCAACAGATCCAGTCAGGAAAGGAGCAAAGTACACAGTGCACAACAAGATTAAACTAAATATTTATGACAATTAAATTGAATATCATGTTGAGAAACTGCATAAAAGAACATCAATATCTCAGAGTTAATGCTGTAAACAGGAATATGAGAAAACAGGAATAACTGAGACAGAAAATGAAACTACAATAGTCAGCAAGAAACATAACAAGACCAGAAACTATCTGTATGAACTTGTGTTTGTTTTAGAATACATAGTTGGCATGTAGGGGTTTATAAGGCTAATCCGGCCGTCATAAACGGCTATTAAACAGGAATAATCGAGATCCGGCTGAGGACACAGTCGCGTACCAACAGCTATTAAACATGACAAGGGGAAGGGTAAACTACATGCCTTCTAGTATTCTCCCACCCGACATGAAAAACAAGACATGAACTCCAAATATTCAAGACATGAAATCCAGCATTCCTAACGCTAGGTGTAATCATCAAGGGTACTAGTAAAGCAGGAAATTAATTATCATAATATAAAGATTTAACTTGAAGTGCAGGTACTTGCCTGTTGTTTGGATCTGATTAATTATTCTTGGAGAAATTATCCAGAGATGAGTCCAAAAACTGAAATAGATATTACCATCACGCTCAGAAGATGTCAAATAGCTAAAAATGCCTGTCCTTGGGTCCAATTTGGAGACAAGGGCAAAAACGTTAGTTTCGGGTCAAAACGGGGTCCGCCGGTGGGCCCGCTTTGCACCGAAAAACGTGTCCGGATCAACGGTCTCCAAATTCACTAAAATTAGTGTCAACAGGTCAGGAACGCTAATACGAACCCAACGGAACTTCCAGATTTGGATTCCGATGAGCCGATCACAAAATCGCCCGTCGAACGGGGCCTGTGGGGCCCACGACACGCGATTTCGTCAACGTTCTCAGAATCGAACCAAACTTGACCCACAGGACCAGCGTATCGTTACGAGTCCGATGACGCAAGTTTCGTCTCGATCTGACAAGTGTACAAGAAGTTAGGGCAAATTGCAGGAAAGTCGAATATGGGGCGATGTCCGCGAATACGCGTTGATTCCGGTGTGCACGCACACCCGAATCAGCTTCCGCGAGATCTCACACGTCCGTATCGACGACGCGCACGTTTCTGTGAAGACCGCACGCGACCAAGTCGTCCCGTTTGGCGGGGCGTACTCAGTTCCGGGGTGAAACAGGGTCTGGTTTTTCCTGTTTTTGGATCGCGGTGTGCGATCACCACAGGACGCGATGCCCCGAGCGGTTTGTCCGGGCACCGAGAGGGTCATACAGGCTTCGCAACGCAATTTGCGGAAACGAAAACGGAGCTACGAGCAAAAAGTTATGAGTACCTGAAGGGGACCCGAAAACCGGGGTCGAACCGAGTCCGACACGTGTCCGACTCGTGTCGGACACAGGGAACCTAGGGTTAGGGTTTCCTGGATGCTGCGGCGGGCTCCGGTGGTCGGCACGGCGGCGGGGAGGTCGAGGGCGGTTCGTCGGGGAGAGGGGCGTGCGGGGACGGTCGGCAGCGGTGCCGGAGGCGGCTGTTGCGGCTGCTGTTGCTGTCTCCGCTGCTGTGTCGACGAGGGGCGGAGGAAGGAGGGCTGGATCGGCTTGAAGCGGCGCGGCGAGGAGGTCGGCGGGGAGTGGCGTCGCCGGCGGAGCTCTGAGGCGGCGGAGCTCTGGGCTAGGGTTTCGGTTAGGTAGCCGGAGTAACTCGGGGGGGGGGGGGGGGGGTGATGGGAGGAAGAAGAAGAAGGAGAGGGAGGTTTAAATAGGAGGAGGAGAGGGGCTCGGTGCTGCGTGGCCGCGGAGGATGCGGGGAGCGGGCCGGAACTGCCGGCACTGCGCGCGGAGGCCGGCGCTGGACGCGGGCGGTCGTGGGGGCTGGGGGAGAAAGGGTCGCCCGGGTCGGGTCGGGCGGCTAACGGGTCCGGGCAGACCCGCCCGACCCGCAAGGAAAGCGGGCTGGGGGCTGGCTGCTGGGCTCGGCACACTGGGCCGGGCCCAAAAGAAAAATAAAAAAATAAAATAAATAATAATAAATATAAATAGTTTAATTAATTAATTAATTAATAAAAATAGTTTTGAGGTATTTAAAAATAGGTCCGAGGCCCAGAAAAATCTAGAAAAATTACCCTAAGTCCAGTTTTCCATTTTACACCCAAAAATGTTATTTCCATGATATATTAATATTATTTATTAACAATTAAAAATCATTTAATAATTAAGAACCTTGATTTTAATTTCAGAAAATTTCCAGAAAAATCCAAGTTTTAATAATTTTGAAAATTCAGGAGGTTTACAGAGACAAGGACAAAAATGGCAATTTCGGGTCAAAGCGGGGTCCACATGTGGCCCGCTTTACACCGAAAAATGTGTCAGGGTCAAAGGTCTCCAAATTCGCCAAACTTAGTGTCAACAGGTCAGGAACGGTGATACGAACCCAACAGAACTTTCAGAATTGGATTCCAATGAGCCGATCACGAAATCGTCCGTCGAGTGGAGCCTGTGGGGCCCATAACACGCGATTTCGTCAACGTTCTCAGAATCGATCCAAACTTGGATCACAGGACTAGCGTATCGCTACGAGTCCGATGGTGCAAGTTTCGTTTCGATCCGACGTGTGTACACAAGGTTACAGCGAGATTCAGAAGAGATGGATATGGGGCGGTGTCCACGGATACGCGTTGATTTCGGTGTGCACGCACACCCGAATTGACTTCTGCGAAATCCCGCACGTCCGTATCGACGGCGCGCACGTATCGGTGAAGACCGCACGCGACCAAGTCATCCCGTTTGGCGGGGTGTACCCAGTTCCGGGGTGAATCAGGGCATTGTTTTTCCTGTTTTTGGATCGCGGTTCGCGATCGTCACAGGACGCGATGCCCCGAACGGGTTGCACGGGCACCGAGGGGTCATGCAGGGTTCGCGATGCAAAAGACGGAATCGGAAACGGGTAAACGAGTAGGGAGATACGGGTACCTGAACGGGGCTCGAAAAACCGAAAAGCTCCGTGCCCGACACGTGTCCGACCTAGGGTTAGGGTTTGGGGAGGCTGTCGGAGCTCCGGCGGCTCGGGGGCACTGCGGCCGGAGGTGGAGGCGGAGGAGCGGCTCTGGCGACACGCCGGAGTGGGCGGGGGACGCCGGCGGCTGCCGGAGGTGGGGCAGCCGCTGCTGCTGCTGCTCGGCTGGGAAGAAGGAGGAGGGGAGGAAGGAGGAGGAGGAGGAAGGGCCGGGCGAGGCGCTGGTGAGGGAGGGGCACGGCGGGGAGGCGGCTGCGCGGCGAGGCGGAGCGGGGTCTAGGGCGGTGAGGGGGTGTGGCCGGAGAGAAAGGGAGAGGGGTTTAAATAGGCTGGGCAGCGGGAGAGGGGAGGCCGAGCGAGGCGGGGGACGTGGCGTCGTGGCCGCGGGGCGCTGGGCGTGGGCCGGGCGGAGCGGCGATAGCTCCGGCGAACTCGGCGGCGGACGCTGGGTGGTTGCGGGGGACTCGGGCAGGGGAGAGGGAAGAGAAGCGGGTCGGGTTAGCGGGCGGGTTCGGGTGCTGGTGGACCCGACCCGTTAGCCAAACGGGCTGGGTTTGGTTGGGCTGGGCCTGGGCTTTGGGCTTGGGTTGGGCTAGGGTTTAGGTTTAGTTTATAAATAATAAAATAAATAATAAAAATAGTTTTTTAGGTGATATAAAATAGGTCCGGGGCCCAATAAATTCCCAAAAAATTACCCTAAGTCCAGTATTTTATTTTACACTCAAAAATATTATTTTCATAATATTTTAATATACTTTAAAAACATTTAATTTATTTAATGCCAAAAATACCTTATTTTTAATTAGCAAAAATTCTCGAAAAAATCCCAGAAAATTCCGAAAAATTTAGTTTTGAAAATCTTGAAAAATCAGGGGGTTTACACTTATGAACTAAAACCAGCATGCAGATAAATTAATAAGAATAACAAGTAAGGTAACAGTTAAATAGCGCAACGGATAAAATAACAGTTAAGCAGTTCAGGAGTAATTAAACAAGGACATCTGGAATCAGTACTCCGGTTACCATTTCTGGATCAGCTGTTAATGTAAATCAGGAAGGGACGAGACTAGACTGGAAATCAATCGATCACGGCCAATTATGCCCTACGGCTTGCTATCATTAGCTAACAAGGGTTATCACAGTCCTAATTACTAACACATGCAGTTTGAGATTTCTTACAACCACATGCCCTGCAGACTATCTGGTTTATCCAGACGAACGGATACATAGTATAGATTTATCAGGTATAATCATTTCTTATCTTTTCTGACAGTACAACACTCGTCGGTGTGCTGGAAGTGCCCCTCACGACAGAGAGCTGCAAATCTATTAGGTGCTGCTGGGATATCGGGATTGCATGTAGCCTAGAAATCTCTCTATATGCTTTTCTAGATTATTATTCTAGTTATTAGCCTAGACAATTATCAAGGATTCTCGATCGTGGTGCTCAGGAACCTGCCTTAGATATGATGTAAGACATGACAGTAACTTGATGGGTATAATCAAAATCAACCACGAGGATACATGTCATGCAATACATGTGCCAATAATAGCCTTGATCAGGACAGTTACATGAATTCTCAAGTCAGGATTGGGCTACATCGAGCAACAATCAGGAGTATCAGGATCAGGAGTATAAGGGTTATCATTTATAATATATAGTGGCCATGGTTCTCTTGGAGATCCAGGGGCCTAAAAAGCATGTCGTCTTTTGAACGCCAGAGGCCTCCTGATAATATATAATATATAGTGGTCATCACCACCCGTATCTCCAGCGGAGAATCCGAGCGCACAATAGAAAAAGTGCAAATGAGCCCAAATACGGTACTTGTTGTTCTCCCCCACCGCATGCTCTAAGCATGTCACATCCATGACACGATTTGGTTCATAGCCTATCTTTAGTACCCTAGCCCAATCATGCAACCAAACAAGGACAAGGATTGGACCACCGCACTACAATAGACTATGTCCATGGACCTCTAATAACTGCTAAGTCTTCTAGCATACAAAGTTTCTATCATCAGTCATCCCTAACGCACGGCCCATACGTACAGGAGGCCAGACCTATCACGCAGTCCGTGATCTATATGAGACTCACACTCGTGTAACAACTGTGTCATGGCCAATGAACCTAATGATGCTACATGATAATGGGGTAGTCTCATAAACAAGGCCAATGCAAATACATAAATAAAAATAATTACGACGACACCGTCGTTGCACCCAAGTTCCCCTTGGGCGTGCATTTTATATAGCAGTAAAAATATATGAACTAAAGACAGAAAATAAAGATACATGCAATATATGGAATATAAATAACAGTACAATGGCAAGGTATACTTGCCTGGCAAGAAGCTGCAAAATATAACGTCCAGATGTCCAACACACAGGATCAGAAGCTATGGCCTCAAAACAAATATCTCCGGATGCTGAAATAGACATCACAAACATTCCCAAAATAAGAAAAATAGCTAGAAAGCACTTCCCTTTCGTCCAATTTGGACACAGGGGCAAAACGGTAATTTCGGATCAAAGTGGGGTACGCGTGTGGCCCATTTTGTACCGAAAAATGTGCCAAGGGTATCAGTATCTAAATAGGATAAATTATAGGTCAAACAAACTCTAAATGTTAGTACGAACTCAACGGTATGTCCAAATGTGAAATCAGACGAGCCGAACACAAATTTGCCCAAAAAGTCAACCGTAGGGCCCGCCAATTAGCGACTTGGTCAACTGTCTCAGAATTGCGTGAAAATTGGGTCACAGGACCAGCACGATATCACGAGTCCAGTGGCGTAAGTTTTGTCGCAATCTGACGAGCGTGCGCAAAATGCGCAGGACTTTCGCAAAAGTTACGACACGAAGATTGTCCGCGGATACGGGCTGATTTTGACGCACATACGCGTCCGAATCAGTTTTTGCAAAATTTCACGTGTCCGTGTACACTGCGCGCACCTTTTGGTATACTTGGTACATGGCGGGACGGTCCGGTTTTGTGGGGCGCGCTCCATTTCACAAATTTTAGAAATTTGGAAAAAGTGGGTTTTCGGGATTTTTCAATGAATTTAATTCCACATACAGCAGTTAATAATTTAATGTAAATAACAGAAATTAAACTAGGTCAAGTGGTCTCCGTATACCAAAAATAAAAATCGAATTCGGATCTCTGTGGTGGGAGATACGAATCTGGGAACATGGGTCATCGCAACGAAATTTCTGGAATTTAAAAAGTCGTGGTTTTTTATTGACTTGGTGTCGATTTTTACCTAGGTTTGCGTATTGTTCAAGATAAACTAATATACAATATTGGAAGGGGGATAGGTGAGGATCGTACCGGTGAAGACGGGATCGAGTTTGGTCAAGCGATGGTGCGGGAAACAGAGCCTGAACAGGGGTACGTCGCTGTCTAGTTCGGATGTTGCAGTGCGGGGTGCTCGTGCGGTCGGCCTAGGTTGATCGCGGCGGTCGGCGGGCACGGAGGGCTGCGCGGCATCGAGGGCGGCGCGGCGGTCTGGGTCGGGGAGAGGGAGGATTAGGGTTAGGGAGAGTCTGTTATATAGAAGAGGGAGAGAGATATCATGAGAGATAGCGGGTCGGGGGGTCTCCTGCGCGGCCTGGGAAAATGGCAGCTGCTGCTGTTATTTTTAATTTGCAATGCGGGTCGGGTAATAACGGGTTGTGGGTAGGATATTCATCAGGGAATAATTATTTTTCTTTTTTTTTCCTTTTCCTTTTTCTTTCTCTTTTCTTTTTCTTTTATTCATTTCTTTTTTTTCTTTCTATTCAAAAGCCATATATATATATATATATATATATATATATATATATATATATATATATATATATATATATATAGAAAAATTCTAAAAAATATATTATTGCATACCATTAAGCTAGCAACTGTCCACGGGGTCTCCTACATGGAATAAATTAAGAAAAATTTATAATGGTTCCATAAATTCCCTAAATGCACAAACACCTAAAATAAAAAATTAAATAAATTCTTTTTCCTCTATTTAGATCATATTTACTATAATTAAATTATTAATTAATTAAAAAGGGTAAATATAATTTTTAGGATTAGGGGTTTTATATTCTACCCAACTTATAAAAATTTTGTCCTCAAAATTAAAATTAAGCTACGGTAGAAAGTAAAGGATGGTATGAAATTTGCATTGTTTAAAATACAAGGTTAGATTTAAATGAGGAGCGATGTTACGTGTTGCACATTCCAGAAATTATGGAGAAGATTCATATGGAGGAGGAATAGGTTTCTTCATGTGTCATGTCCAATGGTATGGACACCTTAATACACTTTTGCATAAAAGCGTCCAATAATTAAAAATTTGCACAAAGAAGAAAATTGGGTTAAATTAATCGAAATTTAATGCGCACAGTGTTCGAGAATTAATTAGAAGTACATGGGATTACATTAGGTGGGACACAAGGGTCATGGACATAGAGGGCTCAGGATAGAATATTATAAAATAAAAAAAATTGGGTTGCACGAAATGGGTCAAGATTGGGTCTCCAATTTCGATTGGAACGCACAAGGATACAAGTTGGAATTAATTTTAGAATTGAGAAATAACATTCGTGACGAATGTTGTGCGACTAAATGTAGCACAAGAGAGCTTGATTATAAGTTGCACAAAAGTCAGAATGGTAGGCGGGCACGTCTAGGATAAGGTTGTGAAGTTTGTAGGAAGGCAGTGACTAGTGAAGTGCTCCATTTATCGAAGCAATGATAAGGTGCACTAAGTGGTACAAATATTGTATAGTTAATTAAAATACTGCGTTCTATTTCTAATTGGATTCAAACTAACCTTAGTCTCACTATCTAAGCCAAGTAAGTCTAATTTTTTGGTAGGGGGTTTATAATCTACTCAACTTAAAAATAATTTCATCCTTAAAATTAATCTAGGGTATAATTTGTTAATTCCTTCACATACGCATATAAGGCAAGTCAATCGCAATCCCTTCCAAGATTTAAAATATATTCTAATCCATCGAAATCACTTCAAGGTTAAGATAATCACTGTTCCAATCAAAATTCAATCTATATTCCAATCCTGACTTGAATCTATTGCACGCCAGAAGCGTGGTAGACCTATAGGTTTGAAGGACTTAGTCCCTAGAAAAATAAAATTCTCAAGTAACGCTCTTAAGGAGGTTATACATAACGCTCAAGAAGAGGTTATGAATGTGTCACGACCCGCACCCGGAAAATCGGGCATGAGTCGTGGGTACGTCCAGCCTACGCCGCAGCATCGGCGGTAAAACGCTGTCTAGGTCAACTATCTAGAACAATCTCACGCAATCAATATATAAACCTGTCAAGATCTCAACTCCAAACGGAGGAGCAATATCATAATAATAATCAAGTACTCAATCACGAATCTAAGCACGATAAGATAACAAAGAGACTAACAACTCCAAAGTCTAACCAACAACAACTACTACAACAACCACAACATCAATAATAATAATACATCATCCAAAATAATATACAATACAAGGTCTCAATCCAAAACCGGAGACAAATCCGGTGCTAAAAGCTAATAAAAACAATAACAAGGTCCTAGTGATCCCGGCTACCAACCCGGAAATTACTCCTAAACTAGAGGGTCCCTGTCTGCACCATCGACAGGCTCAGGTCCATAAAACGTAGGACACCACTCCTCCGGATACTCTGAAAAATATGTCCGGTTAGGACTGGAGCAAGTACATCTCTAACAGCAATTCTATTTAAATGATAAAAATTATAAAACAGTTATAGCAAGTAGCAAGAAGAATGAAGCAAGTATGAAACAAGAAATATATAAATCACTGATACATAAAGGTAAAGATGCATGAATATCAGAAACAAGATAGTAATAACTGTAAGATACAAGAAATCTAAACTAAGAGTAAGTCCGTGCACATGAACGTGTAGTGAGTCCAGCATAAAATACATGTAGTGAGTCAAGTCCAGAAATATGTAAGTGAGACCAACAAGAATACAAGTGAGTCCAGACTATAAAGAATGAACTCGGTGTCTTTGAAATACTTGTTTCGACATATAAACGGCTAGGGGTAAGTATGGCTCACGCGCACTGGGTGCGCGGCTGCTATCATTCCAGATTAGACCAGAGGGAGTAATTCCTGATGATTCCAGATAGAAATATTTACATGTCTACTCGAGTATTTTTCTGCCCCGACTAGTATAAGTGGATCCAAGACCCGACACGTAAATCAAGTATGAGTCCAGCCTGAAATATGAGTGATGCCTGTAGGTGATGCCAGTAGTGATTCCAGAATAGAGGCCAGAAACATGAAATGTACGTGTCGCAAGTAAATGAATCCAGAAATATCAGTCAGTGTTCCGTGTTGTGCCAGAATAATCAGATGATACTATACTACAAGCTGAATCATAATAATCATCAGATAATAAAAACTATCAGAGAATGTACTCGCCTGACGTCCTGAGCAACTGGCGATCCGAACCGGTATCGCAAGGACCTAATACGAAAAGCAAGGTTAAACAGGGTTCTAATGAGTTAAACATATATAAAATAACTAAAAATAGGCTTCTAGGGTCGTTCTAGGTCAAACGGGCCAAACCGGTAAAATCTGGGTCAAAAAGTCAACTCTAGGTCCAAAAAGTCAACTCTGGGTCAAAACTAGGTCAAAAGTTGACTTTGGCGGTCAACTGAGTCAACTACGGTCAAGTCTAGGTCAAACTAGGGTGCTCCTGAAATTCTAGGTCAAATCGAGGTCATTAAGCTAGAAAACTCTCAAACTCGTCTCCTTGAGATACCGTGATACCCTCGGTATCCGATACCTCAACCCAGGCTATACGTCCCGCCTATACCCGCTAAAACCTATGCTAGCACACGTAAATATATACACATAAGCATGTAAAAATTACTCCAATACTATTCCTAGGCTATTGCTCAAATACCCCGCTCGAAACTCAATACCTTGGATATCTCAAGGTATTGAGATACCTTGGTATCTCAAGGTATTGAGATACTTCTCTAAACTCAACCCTACTACCCCTCTAGCTAACTAACTATGCATAAACATATATATCTAGCTATAATCTAGGCTAAAATATAGATATCTAATACATATAGGCATATACCTATATATATATACCCAATACCTTACCTTACCTATACATAAATATATATATGTATATCTATATCTAGATATCTAAACTATCTACCTAGCTATATGTATATACATATTCATATAGATCTATATATCTAGATATCCCTCTACTTATCTATCTATCTATCAATCTATCAATCTATCTATTTATCTAAATTTTCTATCTATCTAACTACCTATTTACCTATCTATAGGTATCTATCTATTCATCTATCTATCATATACCTATTTATCTATCTATGTATCTATCTAACTAATTAGCTATCTAATATCTACCTATCTATTTATCTAGCTATCTATGTATTAATCTATCTATCTATCTAGCTATATAACTATCTATCTATCTATCTTGCAATCTAACTATCTATCTATTATCTATCTATCTAACTATATATCTATCTATCTTTCTATTCCTCTACCTATCTATCTAATATCCATCTAACTATGCATTTCTACTGAAAGCTGCTGCTGCTCTTGCTTATCTGCTGCTGCTGCGCTGCTACAAATGCTTGCTGCTGCTGCTGCTACCTCAAATTGCTGCTGCACATGCTGCTGCTGCTGTGGTGGCTGCTGCCCCACACAGCAGCAGCTGTTGTTGCACTGCCTTCTGCTGTTCCCCCCCTCTCTCACTCACACACACACGACCACGCACACACACCTAAACACAGACACACACACACACATATATATATATATATATATATATATATATATATATATATATACACACACACACACTCTTTATATTTATATATCTACACACACACACACACACTAACATATATATTTATACACACACAAACACTAACATATAAATAAACACACACATACAAGCACATATATATATATATATATATATATATATATATATATATACACACACACACACTCTTTATATTTATATATCTACACACACACACACACACACTAACATATATATTTATACACACACAAACACTAACATATAAATACACACACACATACAAGCACACACACACACATATATATATATATATATATATATATATATATATATATATATATATATATATATAAACACACACATCTATATATATGTACACACATATATATATATATATATATATATATATATATATATATATATATATATATATATATATATATATATATATATACACACTCACACACACTCACACTCAAACATATATATATATATATATATATATATATATATATATATATATATATATATATATATATATACCCTCACTCACACACACTCACTCTCACACACACTCTCACACACACTCACTTATACACTCACACATACATAAAAATACATACATATATAAATATATATATAGAATACACACACAAATACACACACACACACACACACACACACATATATATATATATATATAAACACAACACACACGCAACACACAACACAACGCACACAACGCCCACAACGCTCACCAACGCACGTCCAACGACCCCGACACGCACAAATACCTATAAATATATAAAATATAGTCCAAGAATTCTAGCACATACTTCTCGATACTAACCCAACGTGCGCACAAGCCCGAAACTAGAAAACCACGCCGAAATGGCCGTTCGGTCATTTCGACGAACACGCGATGTGCGGTTCGTAAAACCTCCTGAAACGCACAACAAACCACTCGGAATCGGCCCAAAATTTACCCACGGGTCCTAAACGATGTCTAGATCCTAGAAAAAGTGCTACCCCGTCGATTCTAGTCCCGTGGAGAAAACGCGCATGCACTTAGAACCGGCGACGACGAAAACCCCAAATTCGCTCGAAACGCCCGTTTCTCCGCGACACGGCTTCTCATGTCCGAACGGAGATACGCACTCACCCTCAAGATACCCCGACAACGTCTACCTAGGTCCGTCTAACCTAGGAAATCACCCAAAATTGGGCCAAATTCGAATTCCATCCGAAATTGACACAAAACCTAGTGTTAAAGTCTCCAAACACTACCAAACTAGTTCCAACTTCCTCCCACGGGTAGCCTAAGGGTCTAGGAAGGTTCTAAACTATTAATTACACTATATAAAAGTAATTACAAGAGGAAAAATTAGGGTTTACCTCTTGGGAGTTGGAATCCCAAGCCAAAGTCTCCAAAATGCTCCAAATCCACCAAACCAAGCTTCCAAGCTCCCAAATCTAGCTCCAACACCCAATCTAAGCTCTACCCACCTAGGTTGGAGAAGAATATAGGGTTAGGGTTCACAACCATGGAGAATAGAAGAAGAAAGAAGAGAAATATGATGCTTACTTGAAGTTGGGAGGAGGAAATAAGAAGAAAGAGTGGAGAGAAGAAGAAGAATAAAGGAGAAGATGAAAATGGGGGCTGTGGGGCTGTTGTGTTCGGGTGTGGGGACTGTGGGAATCCGGCCACTACATACATAAAGGGTTACATAAAGTCCAAAATATCCAAAATGTCCTCCTAACTTGGATTTTGGATTTTGGGTTCCAAAAGCACTCAAACTAACTACAAATCTCTCCAACTAACCCACTAAAAATATAATAAATATTCTAAATCCTAAAAATAGGTCTCACAGGGGTGTGGGCTGGGTCGAACATGTTCCACTAGGGTCTGACATGGGTCCAGGCTAGCCAAAATCCTAAAACAATCAATAAAAATATAATACAATCATTAATTAAATATAAATACAATTAATTATAAATAATAAACAATTAACTAAATTAAAATAAAAAAAATATCCGGCTCTGGAAATGGGGTGGTGACAGAATGACAGATCCATACTCTCTGAAAACCCAGAAGGGGTTATTGTCTTAGAAAAGACACAAGCCCAAGAGGAGGCTCAGGTACCTGAAAGCAAAGAGATCCCTATGTTTTATACATATACAAGAGAGATATGGTATCGCAAAGATATAACAATAGATAAGATATTCTCATTCTCAGCAGCTACTTAAATATCTAAGGGCTTTGATGACACCGAACCACGTAGCATCGATGAATGTCGACAAAGAAAAGATTGGCCAAAATGGAAGGATGCTATTCAAGCATAATTGGATTCCCTTAATAAACATGGAGTATTCAGACCTATAGTACAAACACTAAAAGACATCACACCGGTAGGTTACAAGTGGGTATTTGTAAGAAAGCAAAATAAAAAAGAATAAAATTGTTCGATTTAAGGCACGATTAGTAGCACAAGGGTTTTCTCAAAGACCCTGGATTGATTACGAAGAGACGTATTCTCCCGTAATGGATGCAATAACGTTCCGTTATTTGATAAGTTTGACAGTTGAGAAAAAACTGGACATGAGACTTATGGACGTTGTAGCAGCCTATCTATATGGTGATTTAGATAGCGATATCTATATGAAATCCTAGATGGATTTAACCTACCCAGCTCAAAAGCTAAGAACATGCATTCCATAAAGCTAAGACATTCATTGTATGGTTTAAAATAATCCGGAAGGATGTGGTACAACCGTCTTAGTGAATATATAAAAATGGAGGAATATGAGAATAATCTTATATTCCCATGTGTCTTCATAAAAAAAATCTAAGGAGGGTTTTGTTATAGTTGCAGTATATGTTGATGACATAAACTTGATTAGGACAAGAAATAAAATTAATGAGACTGCAAGCTATCTGAAAAGAGGAGTTCTAGATGAAAGATCTCGGGGACACCAAATATTGTCTCGATTACAAATTGAGCATTGCACTAATAGAATTTTAGTGCATCAATCCAAATACATAGAAAATATATTGAAACAGTTCAATATGGATAAAGCTCATCCCCGTAGCACTCCAATGGTTGTTCGATCTTTAGATATCAATAAAGATCCATATCTTCCTATAGACGACAATAAAATGATGTTAGGACCCGAAGTACCGTACCTTAGTGCCATTGGGGCATTAATGTATCTATCACAATGTACAAGGCCAGACATATAATTCTCTGTCAATCTGTTGGCTAGATATAGCTCGGCACCAACTCGCAGACAGTGAAATAACATTAAACATGTGATGAGATATCTTCGTGGAACTACCGACATGGAATTATTTTATACTTGTGGTTTATCTGACATCGCGAATCTAGTTGGCTTTGCAAATTCAGGTTATTTATCTGATCCCCATAAAAGTCGTTCACAAACTGGATATGTATTTTTTAATAGCAATGTAGCTATTTCTTGGCGTTCAACAAAATATACAATGGTTGCTACCTCCTCAAATCACTCAAAAATATTGGCTCTTCATGAAGCAAGTAGATAATGTATTTGGCTGAGATCGTTGATTCAACACATTCGTAGCTCTTATCACCTTTTTTCTACCACATATACTTCAATTGTTATTCATGAGGATAATGCAGCATGTATTGCACAAATTCAAGGTTGATTCATTAAAGGAGACAGGACTAAGCACATCTCACCAAAAAAAATTTATACTCATGAGCTTCAGAAAAACTTTGATATTGACGTCCAACAAGTTCGCTCAAGTGATAATCTTGCAGACTTGTTCACCAAATCGTTGCCAAAGTCAACTTTTCAGAAACTAGTTCATGGAATTGGAATGCGACGTCTTCATCAGCTGACTGTTCAGGATCAACTTCATCAGGGGGAGTAATTATTTTCAGGGGGAGATACATTTTGTATGGACTATAACGCGTTGTACTCTTTTTTCTTAGTCATAGATTTTTTCCATTGGATTTTTTCTGACAAAATTTTAATGAGGCAACATTAAGCGTGTCCAACACCTATCTAAGTCATCCTAAAGATTGTACTCTTTTCTTTCGCAAAAGGTTTTGTCCTTATGAATTTTTCTGGCAAAGTTTCAACGAGACAATAAGCTTAGAGATGGTGGTCATCCAAAGGGAGAGCGTTATAACATGGGTTACTAAAGGGTTGGATTCTCACTTTGTTTTTCGTCCCACATTGGTTAGAGATTATTATTACACCTTCATTGTTTTGTATAAATAAGGCCTTTGCCTCCCACTATGTGATTACACTAATAAGATATCTTCTCTTATTTTCTTCTTTCTTCTTCTATGTTTATTCTAACAATATTAATATTGTCACAATTTCTTTTAGTACCTTATGCTTTTTAATTTTAATATTATAAGAGAAATAAATTAAATTTGGTTCGAGTCCAAGCCCGAGCCAAAGCCCCATTTAATTTGTGGTCCAAGTTTGGTTCGGTTCGATGCAGTTGGTTTGACCCATATGTGCACCCCCTAGATTCCAATTGATCAGATGGCAACTTTTGAATTTTAAATTTAAATTTAAATTTAAAACTAAAACTAAAAGTATAGTTATAATTTAATTAAAAATTTATATTTATATTAATATTGAAATCAATATTAAAATTAACATTAATGTTACCAGACCATCGGTTCGATTAATAATCGATCGGTTCGGATTGGTATGGTTCGATGCCGTCGGTAACCCCCCTAATTCAATTGATCAAATCGGCAAGTATATTTTTTGTTTTTTGTTTCTTTTATTAGTTTGTCTTTAACACGTATCATTGTTATATGCTACTAAAAAATGGTGTTTGAACTCGATTCAATTACATACTCGAAATGACCGAGCTCGACTAGTTTTAGCGTACGAGTTTGGACAAACAATAACCGAGCTCGAGCCAAAGCCCCATTTAATTTGTGGTCCAAGTTCGGTTCGGTTCGATGCGGTTGGTTTGACCCTTATGTGCACACGGCTAGATTCCAATTGATTACATGGCAAATTTTATATTTTAAATTAAATTTAAATTTAAAACTAAAGGTATAGTTAAAATTTAATTAAAAATAAAAATTTATATTAATATTGAAACTAATATTAAAATTAACATTAATGTTACCAGACCATCGGTTCGATTAATAGCCGATCGGTTCGGATTTGTATGGTTCGATGCGGTCGGTAACCCCCCCTAATTCAATTGATCAAATCAACAAGTTTTTATTTTTTTTGTTTCTTTTATTAGTTCATCATTAACACGTATCATTATTACATGCTACTCAAAAATGGTGTTTAAACTCGGTTTGATTACATACACAAAATGATCGAGCTCGACAAGTTTTTGCGTACGAGTTTAGATGAACACTAACCGAGCCCAAGCCAAAGTCCCATTTAATTTGTGGTCCATGTTTGGTTTGGTTCGATGCGGTTGGTTTGACCCATATGTGCACACCCATAAATCCAATTGATCACATGTCAAATTTTAAATTTAAATTTACAACTAAAAGTATAGTTAAAAGTTGAATAAAAAATGGCATTAATATTTAAACTAATATTAAAATTAATATTACAATTAAGATTAATGTTACTAGACCATAGGTTCGATTAAAAGTCGATTGGTTTGGATTGGTTTGGTTCGATGCGGTCGGTTTGACCCATATGTGTAAACCCCTAATTCAATTGATCAAATCGACAAGTTTTTTTTTTCTTCTTTTATTAATAACTATCATTAACACGTATCATTGTTTCATGCTACTAAAAAATGGTGTTTGAACTCGGTTCGATGCGGTCGGTTTGACCCATATGTGCAAAACCCCCTAATTCAATTGATCAAATCGAATAGTTATTTTTTTTCTTTTATTAATAACTACCATTAATACGTATCATTGTTACATGCTACTAAAAAATGATGTTTGAACTCGGTTCGATTCGATAGTCAAAATGATCGAACTCGACTAGTTTTATTGTACAAATTTGAACGAACACTAACTATGTCCGAGCCAAAGCCCCCAATTATTTTGTGGTCCAAGTTTGATCTGGTTTGATGTGGATGGTTTGACCCGTATGTGCACACCCAAAATTAATATTAAAAATAAATAAAATTAAAATAAAAAAATAAAAAATTACATTAATATTGAAACTAATATTAAAATTAACATTACAATTAACATCAATGTTATCAGACCATCGGTTCGATTAAAAGTCGATCGGTTCGGATTAGTATGTTCGATGCGGTTGGTTTGACCCATATGTGTAAACCCCTAATTCAATTGATCAAATCGACTATTTTTTTCTTTTTTCTTTTCTTTTCTCAATAAATATCATTAACACATATCATTATTTCATGCTACTAAAAATGGTGTTTGAACTCGGTCGATTAGATACTCGAAATGATTGAGCTCAAGTAGTTTTATTTTGTATATGGATTCTAATAATATAAATTATTTTTGAATATGATATACTATCTTTAAGGGTCCTAAAAAATTAATATTTGGAACGGCTATTTATTTCGTAGTAAAAGTTAATAATATGTAGGACATATTTGTATATATAGGACATATTTATAATAGTAAAGTTGTTTTTAGAATTTTGGATATATATATGTAGATAATATTATTTAGTTGTTTAAATATATTAAAGTACTTGTACGACAACAATATTTAGTTGTTCTCCCCCAGCTCGAGAGAAACTCGACCAGGTCATCTGTATGGACCGGTGGGTCGACGAGCGCGACATGAACCGACTCCCCTACATCGAGTCCATAGTCAAGGAGACCATAAGACTGCACCCGGTCGCACCGACACTACACCAGAAGAGGAATTTTTCAACACAATTTTTTTTTCAATTAGTAACATTTTTTTACCGTTACTAATTATTAACGATAAAAAACCGTTAGCAAAGTAAAAAACTGGAAAAAACTAAAATTTAATATAAATAATACATGTTATTTATGTTATAACACTTTAAAACCGTTAGCAATTTCTTGAAAGCCCTTTTAAAAAGAAAGCCCTACTCTAGTCAAATTATAAGAAAGTCCTTTTAATAAGAACCATTGGATCAACAATCAATAGTTCATATTTTGCTTGTATCGATACAAATTTTTAGACGTTTGTATTG
>JAYESA010000014.1:138970431-139202931 GCA_036927795.1 Iris macrosiphon
ATTTGCAAAATATCTATGAACTTATTTGTAGAAGAAACTTTTAGCAAAGACAAGACAACATGTTCATCAAATGTTCAATACATACTAGAATGAAATCTTTTTATGCCAAAATGTAGTGGCTTGAACCATCCTTTTTTTTTCAAAAGTTGTGTCTTACTTGATATGATTTTGTCCAACAGCTAGAGGTTTATGGTGCGTAAAAACTATTTTAACAAATAAATTCAAATAATATGCATCAAAAAGAAATAATTAAAAACATTGTTTTTCAAAGAACCTGTGTTTTACTTGTTAATTAAGATTTTGTAAAAAATATATGGAGTTATTTCTTGTAACATAGTATTTTTTTTTCTGTTATAGGCTAGATGTTTATTGCTGTAAAAGCCATTTCGACCAAATAAATTCAAATATTACTGTATAATTGTGTCTCCATTTCGGTAATCAAATTATTTATTCATTTTTTTTTATATAATACATCTTAGTCACACATTTCACAAAAGTTAAAAAAATGTTACATATAAAGAGAGAGCGAGCGAGCGAGCGTGCGCCTAAGAGAAATAAATTTATTATAATAAAATAGAGATGCAAGGATTAAACCTTGCACCTCTCTATATGCAAAGCAAGCACTCTACCATTTAAATTTGTAAACTGTATTTGGGTCATTGTACTCGTAATATGATAAATTTGTAATGTAATATAATTACAATTACAATTAATTATTATGTTTTGTTGGAATATATAATTAAATCATATAATGTATTATCAATTACATTCAAATATTTGATTTAACATATAATGAAATAAAATAATAGTTATTATTTATATCAGTTTGACAAATACAGTAATTTTTGTGGCTACCGATGAGAGATATAAGATCCCGACTGGATGGCAGAAGGTCAATGGATGAGTCACAGAAACGTATTATTTTTTTATTTATAAAATGATGGGTCCAAAGACACGCAATATAACGTACATAAAGTCCCGAACATTATGTCAAAATTTCAAAAAAATAAATAAATATACATTTGAATTTTATATTTTCTGGTTCGGCCAATATTAACATTTATAAATATAAGTAGTCTGGTTGGAGCCCATTACGCACGAATATCCTCACAACACGTTGACAATAGTTATAGTTTCTTCGGATGTTTGTGAAAATTAGAGCGTAAGACCTCTTTCTAGTACTATTACAATATCTCCCAAATGTGGAGAGGATGACACAAGTTGTGACTTATGAATGGGTTCCATCCAAGTGTACGAATTGTAATTTTTTGCTTTGGCCATTCTCGAGGACTTACGGTTAGGGTCAACATTCAGTTTATTCGATTTTCAACCGAATTAAAATAATCAAAATCGAATAAACTAAAATTAAAAAAATTAAAAATTAAAATCGAATCGTAATTAGTCATTACCGAAACCGTATCGATCCGATAATCAATTTCGTTTATTGGTTTATTCGGTTGAACTATTTTTATTGTTTAATGAATCGGATCCAAAGTTAGATTTGTGGTTAAATTATATTAATATTAGTAATTTTTATACGTAGACTTGTTATATTTTAAAGTTGGATCAAAATTAGACTAGTTGTTAAATAATTAAAATTGGACTTTAAAATACATACATAAAATTATTGTTTTTAAAATATAGACATTTTAATTATAAAATATAAATAAAATTGAGGATATTTAATAATTGCATACGTCTTATTTTCGATTTTCGATTTTGGATAGAAATTAAAAATCAAAACCTAAACCGATGCTATATTTTGATGAAGTCTTGACATTTGAATGAAATAGCTGATATAGCATAGACCTTCAATATATATTTATAAATATAAATTTTAACCTAGATGTTGCCATCTTATAATTTGTGAAAACTTTTCAAATTGAGTAGAGATGAAATATCATAAGGTGTCTTCTTTTGGAAGACATCGACAACTAAGAAATATTTAAGCCTTTTATCTAGTTTGTTTTAATTATTAATATTGTCCTAAGTTTACTATTTATTTTATTTATAGAACATGTGTTTACCAAAACTAAAATTCCAAATTTTTTTTTGAAGATGCTCGACGATACGCACATAACTGTGCGCATGTTGCGTTGTATGCCATTTGGGCCCACTGCCTCCACACATTTTTGCTAGGTAAGTCGGAGGAAAATCCAACTTATGGGTAAGTCGACGAAGGAATATTTGAAGGATTTTAAAGCTAGTGCGATATCAAATATGTGAAAATGTGATGCCGGGAATATGATTTGTTACATGGCAATGACCGACAGGAATCACAAACGATACTTTTACTGATGTTCGTTATGGAAGAACCCAAAAAAAATATGAAGGTGCATTAGAATGGGAAGATCAGTACGCCAATAACAGTGGGCACGAAGAAGATTACCTCTCGGAACAAGAAAAATTGTCGAACCAGCGTAAAAAAGTACTATAGGTTCAGTCTAAATTTGGTAACAACAAATTTTGGAACCAAAATATGATAAAAAAATTGATTTGATCAAATTTAAAAATCTATATTAAATGTTTGATTTGATTATATTTATAAATCTGTATCAAATATTTAATTTGATCAAATTTGGACGTATTTAATTGGTGCTTGCTATTTTAGTTAATGTGTTTTCTATTTTAGGCTTCCTATTTAGAAATTTCTATGACCTAAACTAAGATTTCTCAACTATATATATGGGTTGAGGGTAGAGACATAAATATAGAGCACAAGGAGGAGATTCAGGGTACTTGTCCACATAAGATCTAAGAGAAAGTCCATACTTTGCTTTTAGAGCTTGCCATCCAAGATAGAAAGAAGAGGAGATCTGATCGAGGAGTCATCGCCTTCGTTAAGGGAGATTGTTACGAGTAGGGTGAGTAATTTTATTGTAATATCTGACTTTTCTTCTTGAGTGTGGTGAGGGGGTTTAACTTATTAGGATAAATGGTTCAACATTAAATTTTGTCAATCTTGTAATTTATCTAAGTTATATAGATTAAGATTTGTCTAGATGATGTAGTCACCACTATATACGTTGCTTTATCTGTGCTTGGTGTTCGTTAGACGAATGTTGGTTATATCAGGTGAGTTGGCCTAAGTTTCCGCTGCGGTCAGTTTTAGACACGGTGTCGGAGTGCTTGTAGGGCGTGTCCGGTCCCAACATCTGGTATCAAACTTCTGGCTCTGGAGTATGATTCCCCAACAATTGGTATCAGAGTATGGTATTAACGTTTCTGACTGGTATCAGAGCGTGGTATTGGTATTTCAGATTCACGAGAGAGAATGTGCAACAATGTCTACGGAGCAGATAAACACACGTATGATCATCATCACATAAGAAAACTAGGCAATTTTATCACGCCCCAAAACCAGAATATTGGAGAGCGGGGGCAAACAAAGCCAACTATGTATACCAGAGTACTCTATACCCCGAGATACGGTCACGACTGTCTAGATATGTGAGGGTTTACTCTACAATCCATCAGACAATCCGGAGACAAGAATCCTAGGTGTCTCAATCTCAAGAAAGCAACAAGTTTACAAGATATATGATCACCAACATATAATAGTAAGGCATCCCAAACTATTCATACCTAGATGATCATGAAGCTAGTACAAAAATAAAGAACTAGCAGAGTACAATGTTACATTATCAGCTCTAACTATAGTCTAGAATATGCTTTACTAGTAGGCCCGCATGCTAGAATGTCAAGTCCCAAAACACGAGCTAAACACGTGCTCGGTGGCTAAATGCCTCAAAAGAATAATGTACAAGATCAAGTGGGTGAGAAAGAAGAAACCCACTCATATCCTCGGGTGATCCTCGTGTTCATCATCTTGAGGCGAAAAGTACGAGAGATCTTGCGGTCATGCTCTAAAATCTGGCCATACAAAACCAGTGGGGTTAGAACCCAAAACAGCAAGTACCACAAGGGAGCCAAACTTATGAACTAAAACCAGCATGTAGATAAATCAATAAGAATAGCAAGTAAGGTAACAGTTAAACAGTACAACGGATAAAATAATAATTAAGCAGTTCAGGAGTAATTAAACAAGGACATATGGAATCAGTACTCCGGTTACCATTTTTGGATCAGTTGTTAATGCAAATCAGGACGAGACTAGACTGGAAATTAAGCAATCATGGCTAATTATGCTCTACGGTTTGCTATCATTAGCTAACAAGGGTTATCACAGTCCTAGTTACTAATATATACAGTTTGAGATTTCTTACAGCCACATGCCCTACAGACTATCCGGATTTTCCAGATGAACGGGTACATAGTATAGATTTATCAGGTATAATTATTTTTTATCTTTTTTGATAGTGCAACACTCGTCGGTGTGCTGGAAGTGTGTCCCTCACGACGGAGAGCTCCAAATTCATCAGGTGCTGCTGGGATATCGGGATTGCATGTAGCCAGGAAATCTCTCTAGATGCTTTTCTAGATTATTATTCTAGTTATTAGCCTGGACAATTATCAAGGATTCCCGACCATGGTGCTCAGGAATCTGCCTTAGATATGATGCAAGACATGACAGTAACTTGACGGGTACAATCAAAATCAACCACGGGGATACATGTCATGCAATACATGTGCTACTAATAGCCTTGATCATGACAGTTATATGAATTCTCAAGTAGAGAGTACGCTACGTTGAGCCACTATCAGGAGTATCAGGATCAGGAGTATAAGGGTTATCATTTATAGTATACAATCACTAGATCATGTCAGAAAATTAATATCAATATCAAGAATGTCATGCTCAGAAAATAACCAAGATTAACTAAAATACCGAGATTATAAGAGAACCAGGAAATCATTAAGAGTTAAGCATGTTAAAGAGAATACTGGCATATATGCGCATAAATTAATAATTCATGGTTTGCGCATAAAATCAGGCAAGGAAATAACATCCGTGTACAATGGATCAAAAACCACCATTGGCAAAAAATATGTATTAGCGCACAAATCACTATTCCGGGCAGTTCTGGCGCACTTTGATACAAAAGTGCTCCGAGCAAAGATGACGCACAATCATACTAAAGTGCACTACTAGGATCTTTCCGCATAAATGAAAGTACCCAAGCTATGACTTTGGCGCACTTTCGTCAAGTATGCTAGTAGTGAGGTTGGCGCACAAACAAGCGTAGAAAGGTCTACTAAAATACAAAACACAAGTTCAAAGACATGACACAGCAGTCGAGAACATAATTCTCGAGAATGGTCAGAAGTCTTTGCTTAGTCATTAAGTAATATAAAAGGCTACAAAGTGCGCCGTCTCTGAAGAATGCCACATAGTATGCCACACAGCAAAGTGCGTCATCCTCCAGAAGGGACAAAGTGTACCGGTAATAGAGTTTCACCAAGTGTGCCAACTCTGTAATATCTGCAAAGTGTGCCAACTTGGACTTTTAAGCAGTGGCGTACATTCTTGATGACTTGCAGACCCATTCAAAGTGTGCCAAGTAGGATTGACGTACTTTTGAAGAAATTGTCTTAGTATAAAACGTATGTAGGAGTAGAGAAGTGCGTCCCAAATACTTAACATATCATGGCACACTTTCTAAGGAATTTGTGAAACACACACAAGTGTGCTCACTGGAACTTCGCTTATACGACAAGGGTTCCCTGCGTACTTTTTGTATACATTCTCAGGCCAACTTGCATTATTCGACTTGCTGTTCTCGGGCTCTAAGAGCAATCTAATTCAAGAAAAATAAAACCATCAATAAGATAAGTTCTAAGTGTTACCCAAAAATAAAACCGATCAAATGATAAAATAATCTATACTAAGAATCAAGGCAAGATCCAAGGTTGTTCCTTCGGTTGACAAGATGTATTTGCCTACGCTCAAGTTCTAGCCTAATACCAACACTACCAAGGTCACCCACGACCAAGGCCAAGCTCGGCTGTTGTTCTTTGCTAGGAAAAAAATAAAGACGGAAAGAGAAATAAAAAAAAATGGAGAAAAGAGAATGTGATTGCTTATATAGCCAAATGATTGATTGTAGGCCATTAGATCATAATCCATGCCTCTCATCCAGGTTTATCACAGCCACCCACTGTCACGCCCCTATTTTTTTCTAAATCGATAATCGTCCCCCAGGCGTGATGCCGTGCACGCGTAAGGCGCGCGCGCATAAGGCCTAGGCATAATGATATACTTTAGAAACATATATAACCGAGTACGCAAATGAGGTATCACACATCGAGATATAGAAAAGTCCTCTTTATTGATAATGAACATCTGGTTGCAGACTCTTGACTCAAAAGTAATAAGGATGCTGCACGGGCTTACAACTTGGATGCAAAATGAGAAATTCGATCCATACATTACACCCTTACTAATATTTCAAAAGAGTAAACCACCTTGGGTGCGTGTTAGCACCATCGCCCAGAAGCTCCAAAAAGGTATGTGCGAGCTCCTTGAGATTATGTACTTGCACTCCAAAAAGTCACAAACATGAATGTGCCAGATCAGTGAAAGGTTGGGGAAAGCTTGAGCTCCTCGCCGCGCGTTGCCTTGGCTCGGGGAACCTGCTGCAACGAGGGTCAGTTATTCGAAAAGTACCGGTGAGGGCGAGCTAACCCAACATACCAAATCAACATCGTTTTCATGTGAACATGTAACATTATTATTATGTGATCTTTCTATCTTGCCTTATTTTAATTCTTTATATATATAGGATAGAATGGAATAACATAACAAAATGTGTCACTGTTCGGTGACTTTACCTGCCCCGTCAGTACCACCTGTACAAAACTTACCATGACATTCCCTACCATGAAGACATAGTTAGTTTGTATAGTTTAAATATACATAAGGATCACTGACTTGACTAGCCATCATGGACTATAGTTTGGGTAGACGGCGACGCTTGCAGCGCAGGTAGCGAGCCCTGCTATAAACATCTGCCTCACCTACGCTAAGTTGCTAGCGCGACTAATTTTTGTTCCGCCGGGGACGAATCGGCCCCCGTATCCCGACGACCATTCGCAGGAATCATATACCTTGTGCACAAGTTATCATGACCATTGATGATATAAACACTAAGTTAACATACAAAGTATTTTAAGACATCAACATCAACATCAACATAACTACTTTAGCGCAGTGCGATGGCATAGTCTACTAGCTGATATAATCAATTCATAAGTTATATACTACACATTAAACAATTATAGATGAATAAGTTTTAACTAAAACTAAACACAAAATAGCTACATATATAGCGGACAAGCATGCAACAATGTGACCGTGTAGAAATTTATGTGATAAGCATTAAGTGTTTCAAGTCTACTTCTTCTTTTATCTTGACTCAATTTTATTCCTTTGGTACTGTTGATCAGAATGCACAAATGAGTCAATTTATTAGGAATGAAGACTTGGAAGAAGGGCACAAATTTGGGAGTAAGGCCACTCACAAGTTGGTGAATCGGGAGAGAGAAAATTGAGATCTTCAAGACTCCGCTTGCACGTCGCCAACGCGATCACCTGCACGCACCAACAGATGATCAATATCTTCTGCTTCAGTCTCCAAGGATTCAATACAAAATACAAAATCCAAAGAACAAAGATAATAAAATCCATCAAAATCGTTCAGGAAAACGTAAGTCACAAAACCAACAAGAAAGCTACAAAGCGGCATCGAAAACGGGTAAAGAAACCAGCACAACAGAAATGCCCCTCTCGACTCTGTCGTCGAGTCCTTCCTTGAGGCACGGTCCATTGAAGGTGGGACCTAATTCCAAAGAAACCAATCCATAACGAGGAAATGATATTGATTCAATCTGTCCCGATCGAACGATACCAAGTATTTCTTAGCCGTGCTCCCCGAATAGGGGAAACGGGGCACTACACCCACCAAGAAAACCAAGGGACCAACGGTCCAAAGCATACAACTAAGAGAAACTTATAAAAATAACTTAAACAATGCATGAATGACATAAAGCATGATGTAAAAAATTAAACAATAAATAAGCTATACATGTATAATATACGTATATCGAGTACGCATACTAGAACAGTGAGACGAGTCTCACAACTCTCTCCTTAGAAAATTCTATCCTCGAAATTTTAATAAGGCACGGGGTCTAGCAAAAAAACTCTGGGAACATGCAATCATGGTAAGCAAGGACATACGTAAATCAAGCACAACCATAGAATAAGACAAGCATGCACAAGCCAAGACCAGGGTACAAGATATACCAACAAGTATACCTCATGAGTCAAACAAATACGGGTATCGAGCACGAATATCATCCTCTCGCTCCCAAGTTGACTCGTCCGGTGAGTGGTGCCCCCAATAAACTCGGACTAACCGAATAGTCCGATTCTTGAGAATCTTCTCTCTCCGGTCCAAAATAGATACATTTCTCTCCTCATATGAAAGGTCGGTACCAACGATCAATTCTGAATGAACCAGGACATGACTTGAATTCGGTATATACCATCGTAACTGAGATACATGAAAAATGTTATGTATCTCTCGAATTTACGACAGAAGAGCAAGGCGATAAGAAAAATCTTCCACTCGCTCGAGGATATCAAACAGACCAATATACCATAGAAATTTTAATAAGGCACGAGGTCTAGCAAGAAAACTCTAGGGACATGTAATCAAGGTAAGCAAGGGCATTCGGGAATCAAGTACTACCCTAAAACAAGACAAGCATGCACAAGACAAGATAAGGGTACGAGATATATGAACAAGTATACCTCACGAGTCAAACAAATATGGGTATCGAGCACGGATATAATTCTCTCACTCCTAAGTTGACTCGCCCGGTGAGTGATGCCCCCAAGAAACTCGGACTAACCGAATAGTCCATTTCTTGAGAATCTTCTCTCTCCGATCCAAAATGGATACATGCCTCTCCTGATACGAAAGATCGGTACCAACGACCAATTTTGAATGATCCAGGACATGGCTTAAATTCAGTATATACCGTCGTAACTGAGATACATGGAAAACGTTATATATCTCTCAAAGCGACGACGGATAAGCAAGGCGATAAGAAAAATCTCCCATTCGCTCGAGGATATAGAACGAACCAATATACTGTGGACTAAGATTTTTCTGCACACCAAATCTTTTCCTGCACACCAAATCTAATGACCCCTCGGGTAGGCAAAATCTGAAGGAATACATGGTCACGGACAGAGAATGCAAGATACCGCCGATGCGAATCGGCCCAATGACGTTGATGATCTTGAGCCACCATAAGATGTTTTCGGACTTGTTTGACAGCCTCAACTGTCTGGACTATCATCTTGGGACCAAGCAATTATCTCTCACCAATATCATCCCAAGCTAACGGTGATCTGTACTTTCTGCCATACAGTGCCTTGAATGGTGTCAACTGGATACTTGCCTGGAAAATATTATTGTATGAGAATTCAACCAAGTGCAAGTGATACTCCCATAAACCACCAAAGTCAATAGCACATGATCGAAGCATATCTTCTAGAGTCTGGATGGTACGTTCTGACTGACCATATGTCTGGGGATAATAAGTTGTACTGAACTTCATACGGGTACCCAGACTCTACTGTAGACTCTGCCAAAAGTGAGATATGAATCTGGAATCTCTATCTGATATGATGCTGACTGGCACTCCATAAAGTCTGACAATCTAATTCATGTACATCCGAGCTAACTGCTCTGTAGTCTGTCCCACTATGAAGGAAAAAAAGTGAGCAACCTTTGTGAGTCAATTCATTATTACCCAAATTGTATCTATGGCAGCTGAATATCTAGGAAGACCGGTCACAAAATCCATGGTGTTATGGTCCCACTTTTATTCTAGAATTGGTAAAGGTTGAAGAAGTCATGCTGGTCTCTGATGCTCAGCCTTGACTTGCTGACAAATCAAACATCGAAAGACAAACCGTGATATCTCGCTCTTCATACCATTCCACCAGAAATGCTAACGAATATCTTTGTACATCTTCGTTCCTCCTGGGTGAACGAAATACTGAGAACTTTGTGCTTCTGACATGATCACTTGACGGATATCTTCACTTGGTACACAAAGATGATTACCAAATTGAAGAGTTCCGTCATTAGTTCTGGTCTACACGCTGCCTCATATTCTGCTATAAGTCGCTGAAGCTTGACATCCGTTGACTATGCTGCTCTGATCCTTTCCATTATACTGGATTAAACTTGCAAGACAACCATCAATACTATGTTGCAGGACAACACTACTTCTATGTCCATATCCTGAAGATCTTCTAAAATCTCTCGCTGCGCCATAAGAAAATAAGCCCATACGCTCCGGCTCAAAGCATCTGCCACGATATTAGCCTTCCATGGATGATACTGAAGGTCAAGATCATAGTTTGTCATCAACTCTAGCCATCTCCTTTGCCTCATGTTGAGATCCTTCTGAATAAAGACGTGCTTCAAACTCTTATGATTAGTATAAATCTCTACTCGATCTCCGTATAGGTAATGTCTCCAAAGTTTGAGTGCAAAGACAACTGCTGCTAACTCCAAGTTGTGTGTTAGATAAATCTTCTTATGGTCTCGAAGCTGCCAAGATGCAAAAGCTATATCCTTACCATTCTTCATAAGAACACACCCTAGTCCTTTTTTTGACGCATCACAATATACCATGAAACCACGTGTCCTATCTGAAAGCGTCAAAATTAGTGCCATAATCAACTTCTGCTTGAGCTTCTCAAAAGAGGCTTGACATTCATCTGTCCATTCAAAGCTCACATCCTTACGAGTCAATTGTGTTAAGGGTGCAGAAATTCTTGCAAAGTCTGACACAAAATTTCGATAATATCCTGTTAGTCCCAGGAAACTATGAACTTCTGCTACTGTTCTAGGTACTGGTCATGTCTCAACTACTTATATCTTCTGGGGATCCACTTTTACTCCACATTTTGAAATAACATGCCCCAAGTATAAAATACGATCAAGCCAGAACTCAGACTTGCTGTACTTGGCATATAACTTATGTTCTCTAAGGACTTGAAGAACTGCACGAAGATGCTGCTCGTGCTCTGTTTTACTTTGACTATAAACCAAAATATCATCGATGAACATAATCATGAACTTGTCCAAGTATGACATAAAAATACGATTCATGAGATCCATAAAATACTGTTGGCGCATTGGTTGCTCCGAAGAGCATTACTAGAAATTTCCAATGTCTATATCTTGATCTGAATGTCGTCTTGGATATATCTTGATCTCTGACTCTGATATGATGATGTAGTGCCCCATTTTGCATTGGCACTTTATACAAGAGATATCACTTTGCTGGCTCGAGCGAAAGCTTTCTTGAAGAGTTTTTTGATCGAAACATAAGACGATTGATCTGGGTGATGTAGTATCCCACTCGATGTTGGCACTATATACAAGAGATATCGGTTTACTGACTCAAAAAGGAAACCTTCTTGAAGAGCTCCTTATTGAACTGGAAGATGATTGATCTAGGTGAGTGGATAGAACTTCGTTCTCTGATTATTGTACACCTTAATAATGAATCTGAGATTTTATAATGCTTGTCTGCTTAATAAGATAAGGATCGCTTGAGAATGATAGAACGAGAAACTGCTTGATTAACTAGAGAACCTGCTAGGCTAGCCTTCTTGCATACCTAACTGTTTGATGTAGAGACGGACAGGAAAAGAGAACCTTGTTTATATATGCATATGTTGCTAACTTTTATGTCTGCTGTAGGATACCCGCTCGGCAAGGGGTAAGAATCACTATATAAGTGATATATTATTTTGCATATTATCTTGCATCACACTTAGACTTGCATGCTTGCTTGAATATGATGATCGCCTTGAATAGTATAAAAATGATAGTCCACAAGATGCATGATAGAAGTCCTTAAAGAAATAAAAATGGCTCACGAGACACGCTGTGCACCAGAGTTATTAAATGAACCTGTATACCGTACATGAACTGCTTGTCTTGTCTGCTTGCTTGTATATCGAACATGAACTCTGTTTTTAAAGATGTTTCCAAAAGAAGTAATATGACTCCGTTCCTGTACTGCATGTAACGAACCTAGGTAAAACTAAAAAGATCACTAGTAATATAATATTTTATAACATAATTACTTAGTGTTGGTTTTAGTGAATGTTGCTTATGTGCGTTGATTTTATACTCACTTATACTTTCTCCAAAGTGCTGACCCACCAACAATTTACTTATTCGCAGGTGCTGGTCGTTCGAGAAAGCGATAGCCGTGCATCATCTCCAGGACCCGAAAATCTAGTGTCGATGGCTTGAGCCATATCGATTGTTTTGAGCTGCTTTTGTATGTAGGACCATAATATATGGAACGATGCCATTATATTCAGAGAACCTCGTGCCTTGATCTTTGTCTCGTATACTCAGATAGATTATTGTTTGTAACACTATCCCTCTGCTGCGTACTCGATCTGTTCGATGATAGCCACAACTTTAACGATTTTTTCTTGTGCAAGCGCAATCCCAGGCTCGCATGACATCATGCCTCAATGAAAAACGATAATACTCCCAGCAGGAGCACCGCGTCACGATAATTTGCGCCAATAGGGCTTTATCGGGACCTTCGGTATCAGGGCATGACAGAATGGTATCAGAGCAACTCGATCCTCTGGCCTTATGCCCATTTTGCTGCTGTTCTTAGATGGCGATTCCTTGTGCATTGATATCGTTACTGAGTTGAGCGTTCCATACAATAAGTCCATCGATATTCTCAAAGATATGCACAAAAGTTTTCTGGATTTGATTTATTGCTTAAGAGTTATGGCTTCTGCTTTCTGTTTGCTTGAGTGATCATTTTTTATTGCTAGAGTTTTCGATTGAGGATGGTGAGGATGATGACTATCGCTCCTCTGAATTTCAAAAGTTTCTTCTTGAAGTTTTGAGGACAAAACTTTTCTTGGTGGGTAAGTATGTAGTATCCCGCTCTGCGTTGGCACTATGTACAAGAGATATCGGTTTGCTGACTCAAAAAGAAAACATTTTTGAAGAGCTCCTTGTTGAACCAGAAGATGACTGATCTAGGTGAGTGGACAGAACTTCGTTCTCTTATTCTTGTGCCCCTTAATAAAGAATCTGAGTTTTTATAATGTTTGTCTGCTTAATAAGATAACGATCGCATGAGAATGATAGAACGAGAACCTGCTTGCTTAACTAGAGAACTTGTATGCTTGTCTAAAAGAGATAGAACCATTGCCATACTAAGTTAAAGAATAGAATGTTGCATACTTAGCTACACGGACATCGCTATCGAACGAACTGCTGCCATGCTAATAAACAAGAGTAAAAGAATATTCATATATTTTTATCATATGATAAACAAGAGTAGAACTGCATGCTTAGCTAAAAGAAATAGAAGAATCATGTCACATTTTGCTTGTCATTGATGCTTGAAAGATAGAAATGTTTGAATAACTTGTATTGTATGCTATTGAACATATCGATTGATCGAAAGGAAGAAGATTGAACCTATCAAAATGATGAAACCTATCAAATTGATTGAATGTATCGAACCTATTGAATAAATTGAATAAAAGAGAATTGAGAGCTCTGGCTCTATCGCTTGATTTCATGTTTGCTTGTCACGAACATGTACACTATATAGTCTTTTTCTGATAGAATCATATTCATCGCGTCGGTCTTTGAATAACTTGTGCACAAGGTACTGTCTCTCGAGCGTTTCCTGGGGCACTGGGAATCGTTCATCCTAGGGGAGATAATCGAAGCACCCTGAGGCTTGTAGTCCTCGCGATTAGGGGGGTGTTATGTCTAATAGTTAGTCTGGGCTTGTAGTTCCAGATGCTATTCATGGGTTTCCCATGGACCATCATATAGTTAGGGCCCATGCTAGGCTAGCCTTCTTGCATACCTAACTGTTTTGCAGAGACAAACTGGGAAAGAGAACCTTATTTATATATGCATATGTTGCTAACTTGTATGTCTGCTGTAGGATAACCATTCGTCAAGGGGTAAGAATCACTATATAAGTGATATGTTTTATGAATATGAGTTTTTGTATTGCTTGTCTATTGGTAGAACCTGACTTTGCATGCTCACTTAGAGAATTGTATATGCTTCAAGAATGATTACATGTATGCTTAACTAGAGAACTTATATGCTTACCTAAAAAAGATAAGACCCTTGCCATGCTAAGAAAAGATAAAAATATTGCATGCTAAGTTCCACAATCATTGCTATCGAACGAACCTTGCCATGCTAAGTAAAAGTATAGAATATTGCATGCTAGGTCACACTGACACGGTTATTGAACGGACCATTGCCTTGCTAATAAGAAAGAGTAAAAGATTGCTTGAACTTGTCTTTGTATCGTATGCTAAACTAGAGTAGAACTACATGCATGTCAAAATGAGATAGAAGATCTGCTTCCATACTTGCTTTACTAGAAAACTACTTGAACATGTTTCATTGATCGCACTGTATAAAAGATAGAAATGTTTGAATTGCTTGAACTGAAATAAGAGATGACATAGGCCAGTACTCGATGGTTATGACTCCGGTACATCGATGGTTATATATCCCGTACATCGATGGTTACGTGCCCCGTACATTGAGTATTGGGCTAAGTAAGAAGAAGAGAATTGATGGTTACGTGTCCCATTCATCGATATAGATTGTTATATAAAAGTGTTTGCATGATTTTTGCTTTATTTTATTGTATGTTATCTTATAGAAGTGCATTTATGCATCGGTCTGGACAAACTTGTGCACAAGAATGTACCCTCTCGATCGGTTCCTGGGACACTGTGAATCGTTCGGCCAAGGAGAGGACATGACCCCCTGTTCGTGGATTGAGGAATGGTGTCAGTTTATTAGTAAGATAGGCTTGAACGTCCCAACTACTAATCATGGGTTTTCTTGGGCTATCATATAGTTAGGGCACATGCTAGGTTAGCCGTCTTGCATACCTAACTGTTTGATGCAGGGACGAACGAGAAATAGAGCCTTATTTATATATGCAAATTATTGCTAACTTGTATGTCGGTTGCAGGGATAACCGTTCGGCGATGGATGAGGATCACTGAATAAGTGATCACTTGTATTCCTTATGTTCCTTATCATAAATGCTAAATAAGATGTATCTGTTTTACTTGAATATGCTGCTATCTATTGAACTGAACTGAATAGTCCACTTGATGCACTTGTCTTGATTTGAGATGAACAGTCCACTAGAGATAGCTAATGTTCGTAAGAGTTAAGTGAATATGGCTCATGATATATGCAGCGCACTACACGATAGAATATTGTCCCTATAGCATGTTTGAATGTATTGTATATGCAAACCTTTTTTAAAGATATATTTTCGAAAGAAGTAAACTGACTCTGATCCTATGCTGTATGAAATGAACCTAGATAAAAGTAGCAAGATCACTAGTAATATAATATTTTGCCATGTGCTTACTTAGTGTTGGTTTTAGAGTGTGTTGCTTCTGTTCGTTGATTTTTACTCACCAGTACTTTTCCTAAAGTGCTGACCCCCACCAGTTTTCTTGTTCACAGGTCCTGGATCGTCCATAGAAGCAATAACTGAGCCTCATCCCCAGGATACGAAAATCTGGAGTCGATGCCTTGAGACGTGTCGAGATGCTTTGAGATGCTTTTATATAAATGGATGTAATATATGGAACGATGTCATTATAATCGAGAGAGATAGCTTGAGCGAATTGTAATCTCGGCCAAGCACCGCTTGTAACACATCTTGAATATCAATAAATAGATTATTTTCTTATGCCATTATGTTTTTTACTTTTATGCAATATTGTGCCGCTGCTTTCGTCTTGAATAGCTTATTTGCCCTTGTTCAAAGCTTTAGCCTTGTGTAAGCGCAACTCAAGCTTGCACGACATCACGTCCATGCAAGGACGATTGATTCTGTAAGGCATCATGCGAGGACGATCGGCCCCTTACGGGAATCGGGGCGTGGCAGATGATACCCCGACTGTAAATCAATCTTGGAAAATATTGCTGCTCTATTAAGCTGATCGAACAAGTCATCGATCCTTGGCAAGGGATACTTATTCTTGATGGTTACTGCATTGAGGGTACGATAATCAACACATAATCGTGACGTTCTATCCTTCTTTTTTACTAGAAGCATTGGGGCTCCCTAAGGCGATCTATTAGCACAAATGAATTCCTTAGTTCTCAATTCTTTAATCATTCTGTACAAGATTTCCAACTCTGATGATGCCATCATATAGACTCTCTCTGACATTGGTTTTGTTCCTGGAAGTAGATCAATGGTAAACTCTATCTCCTTTTCTGCTGGCATGCCTGTAAGCTCTTCTAGGAACACATATGGAAACTCACTGACCACTCTGGGGAATTGTACTCCTTCTGCTACTTCCATTCTCATGATTGCTGACGGCGACTCCATCTCTCCTATAGAAAATAAGAATTCTTCCACTCCGGGGATACGAAAGATAACCTCGCCAACATGGCAATATATCATCGCGTATCGGGCACTCAACCAATCCATTCCTAGGATGACGTCATAATCTTCCATAGAAAACTCTATCAGTCTAGCGGGAAAATCTCTCCCACACACTATGACCCAAAATGAGGTATAAACTATATCTACTCCCACGACACCGTTACCAATAAGTATACTGAGTCTTACTGATAATAATTTGGGTTCTAATTGAAATCGTGTCAAAAATTATACAGGCATAAAGGAATATGATACACCAGAATCAAAAAATACTGAAGTTGAATGAGAGTTGATGAGAATGGTACCTGCCACCACCTCACCTGAAGCTAGCTGCTCATCTATGAGAATGGTACCTACCACCACATTAGTGACGTAGGACGATCCCAAAATCTACATCGTCCTTCGTAGGAAGTAGCCTACACGGACTTGAAGGATCTTTCTGTGACACATAATTCTATCATTTAACATTAGTATGGCACAAGTGTAACAACCGTAGTTTATTGTATTTAATATGTATAGATTTATATATATATATATATATATATATATATATATATATATATATATATATATATATATATAATTTATTTGTGATTATTTTTTAATCCAACATTCTTCAATAAGCAACACATAATTCCTCCATACCAAATTAGGCCACTTCCCTCTTTTGTAGGATTTATTTATTAATTATTTTCTTAGAAGCCCAATCAAATCCCAACTACCAAAGATTTACCTTAGATTTGCATATTAATTGTCTATTAATTATTCCCTTAGAAGCCCAATCAAATCCCAACTACCAAAGATTTATCTTAGATTTGAATATTAATTGTCCATTATTTTAAATACCTTAGAATCAACTCAAATCATATTTATTAGTTAGTTATTGATTAGTTGTTGACTATTTAATAACTAACAACCTAATTAGAAAATCTCCTAATAAATAACTATCCATCCTAATCCTACCCCCTCTCCCAAACCCGCGGTCACCCTCTCCTAAACCCGCGCACACCTCAAGCCGACCTCTCTCTCTCTCTCTCTCTCTCTACTTTCTCTCCTTCCTCCATCACCCTAGCCGCCACCTCCATCTCCAAGCCACCGACCCCCCCTTTACGTGGATACCATAATCATCTTCTCCATCCAAGAACCCTAGCATCTCCTTCATTCTTCTTCTAGTAAGTTTCTTTAATCTTTCTCTCATTCCTTCTTCCATCCCTTTTTGATATATATATATATATATATATATATATATATATATATATATATATATATATATATATATATATATATATATATATATATATATATATATGATGATGTAAACTCTATTGTTTTATTTTGAAGAACTCATGCAACCCATGAACCCTAATTTTGAGGTTCAACCCTAAATTTTTGTGCATGCATGAAACCTCATTCAAAATCCTCTTTAAATCTTGTTAATGAATTTATATAAATATTATTAATAGGTTAAGTTTTTATAAATAATTCCAAAATTATTAATTTGTATTAAATTAGAGTTTTGAGCATATTTTATGGGTAGTTTGACCTAGTTTTGATGTATGCATGTTGGAGACCCTTGGACCTTGTTAGGACTTGATCATAGATAGAAAACCCTAAATTTTCTTGATGAAGTATTATTTTTCTAAAAATTATATATTCTGAAATTATATCAAAATTATATTATTTGATGATTATGTTGTCACAAAACCCATGTACCATCCCCTAGCATACATACTAGCAAAATTTGATTGCCAATCCTAATAGGATCAACTTGTAGATGGTGAAACCCTAATTATTTTTGTATAGATAAAAAATAGTATTTATTATATTTATTACTGATTTTAACATATTTATTCAGATTTTATCTTTATTTATAAAAATTAAAATTCTAGGTATTTTATGTAGCAAGTTGACCTAGTTTTGATAAAACATGACCCCGTCAGTGTTAGACTTAACCCCCGACCAAAAATTTTAGTTTAATTATTTGTCAAAAATTAATATTTGGTGACTAGTAGGTAACCCGTTATGACTTAGTTTTGGTTTCTACTTGGTTTTGGACTCATATAATTTATAGGAGACGACCATATCACTAAAAATTATATTTTTCCAATAAATTTAAGAAATAATAGTTTTATTAAATAATGTTTTAAAATAGTTTTTGATAACACTTAATGGTTAGTAATATTTTGGTATGGAGTTACTTGCTTGTGCAACCAACGTAGAAGTATTAACTAGATAATAATTTAATTTAACTAGAAGAATAAGAGTCTAATTAGTGTAATAATTAATTGGTAGATGCTCGAGACGTTCCTGTGGAAAGCTCCGAACCAGATTTTTTGTGCTCACAGCTTGGCTTGGAAGGCAAGTACACCTTGCCTGATTGTATTGTTCAGTTTATATAGGCCTAGTTTTTATTTGTTTAGTTGTGTGCACGCGTCTTAGAGTAGCAGACTTATCCAGTATATTGTGAAGATACGAGGTATCTTCTGACCTGACACATGGTATGGTGGTCCAACCCTTTTTCTTGTTTGGTTGTGGGGTTTGATTATGGTAAAGGTACGAGGTATCTTCTAACCTGACACTGTTTCAAACACGTTCACTGTCTGAGTGAGTGAGTAGCATGTCGACTGATCATCGGTACGATAGTTGGAGTCTTGTGTTAGTAGTTGGTATTGATTTAGTTTTCTAGATATATTTGGCATTATTGCATTATGTTTGCACCACGTTCATTGAAAGGAAAGAATCTACTAGTGAGTGTATGTGATTTTTGTTTCTAATGTATATATGGTGTAAATCGTGTACCTCCGAGTCCTTTTTGGACGCCTGGTGGGATGATTGTTCTTCTATTTCTCCCTCCTCATGCGCCACTAGAGATGTCTCGAGTGCATTTCACATAGATGGTTTAGTTACCCTATTTATTGTTTACTGCTTTACTTTTATGCATGTCGATTTCTTGTGTACTTGTTATGTCCCTCTGAGGACCTGGCACCCTTTACAGGTATAGAAGATCATGATTATTTGTAGGAGCACATATCAGGACTGGCTACTTGTCACGTCCCAGTCCCAAAATACTCGGGACCAGGCCACGTGACAATGGCTAGCTAATACGACTTCGAGGGATTACCCAATTTAATGGACCCGACGAAGCGTATTACGCTGTCCTAAAATACTAACAAGTCTAATACTAACATACATCAGGTAATGTCTAATCTTATCCACAATATAAACAAGAAGTACTGAAATAAATACTGGAAAAATAAGTGCAAGTCTGAAATATCATAGTATAATCCAGATATGTCGGATGGAAACAAATTCACTACAATGATGAAATAAGAGTACTAAGAGACAGATACGTGAGTGCGACCAGAGCATCGGCTAACTAGATAAGGATGCCCATTCCTAGACGGAAGGCCTACCAGTAATCAAGGGAACTCTGATGGTAGCACCTCAAGCTCCTCCTCGGATGCGTATCTCGTCTCCTGCCTGGGTCCGTACACGGTAGGATAGTAAGCCTCGTCCAAATCTGGAAGAGAACCAGGTCCTCAGAGGGTCGTAACAAGATACAAAAATATATGCCAATATAAATACAGAATAAAATAAAGGGGGGTGTGCTAACCATCTAAGTGAATGCAATATGAGGACAACCTTGGTACGTATGGGTAGGTGTAGGAATAATGTCAACACTCTGAAGAGCGTGGTATCTGTACATGTAACATCTATTATTTCAAAAAATGAGGTATCTGCAAATATATACGTCCGTATCGCTCCGAAGAACGCGGTATCTGTATAAAGGAAGTCATTGGATCCGTGGCTCCTCCGGATACTACGGATTCCAATGGGTGTATCCCATACGCCTACTAGTTCTCCTCCTTGCCTAATGCAGATATACAAGTCGAATACACGACGTGCATACCACGTAACTATATTCCAAGTCTCAACTGATTAGATAACCCTGATTACGTACTAAACCGTGATGCATGTCACATACATCGATAGCTAGTCGGGTACGCGAACCCGTATCCCAACATGAGTTTGTCATCGTGATATGTGTAAGAGTGTCAAGGTCGAAGAAGATATCAGAATACCCTCACAATGGTGGGTGAGTCTGCTAGTGACTAAGTCAAATATACTACACATTGACGTATTCATTGACTGCACCCGAGTCAATCTCGGACGCACACAATTATATAAAATAATGCAACAAGATATCATACAGTATTGCATAATTTAAATTAAATAGTAAATATGGCAAGGTATACTTGCCTGGGTCCTCAAGCTGCGAGTGCCAATAACCTGCTCCCGAAGTCTCGCCTGAATGGTCCAGCGACCCTATACATATAATATAATAATACGATCATCAGTCACTACAATAGTATGTATAGGAACATAACTACGTTGCAATTAGGAACTGACGCAGGGGTCACAACTGGTCATTTAGCAGGGTCGCGTGTGTACGCAGCTAAGACGTACACGTGTCATCTCCTCAATTACCGTGTATAGCACGACAACGAATTAACAAACTACGTTACAAATCTAAACAACGTATAATACAGAAATACTAGTCCTAGCTATCATGTTAGAGTACACAAGGCCAATGTCTAACCCTCTAGGTTAACACAGTGTTCACATTAAATAACCCTAATTTCTATGAGGTAAATACTAACTCAATTTTCTATTCTAAATATGCACACTTATACACAACACAAGGGTTCACCACACACAGTTCAAACAATAATACATCAACATATTCGTACATATCGTAAAGAGGGTAGTATGAATACCTAGTTGATTCGTGTCCGGGGGGTGTCCGTTGCACGAGGGGGCCGATCTCCGGCGTGTAAAGTAGCTACGACAGCTACAGTGGCAACAGGCTGGTGCTCTGGCTACAGCAGCACCTAGCAGCAGCAACTCCGACAGCAGCTTGCAGCGGAAGCGGCGACGGCAGGGTTGGCGGTGGCGGGTCGCTGACGGTAGGGGGATGGCCATGGAGGCGGTTGGCTAAGGTGGCGGTGGTCTCCAGTGATGAACGGAGGATAAACGGATGGGGTACGATGATGATGGTGTTGGTGTTGGGGATGTTGGTGACGGTGATGGAAGTGGTGGAGACGACGGTAGTGGCGATAATGGTTGTTGGTGGTGGAGACTCGTTAAATCAAAATTGATTGAAATGTACTGCTTGTCCTTAGTAAGTCTCGAGGACGAGACTTTTTCTGAGTTGGGTAGGATGTAACACCCCGTTCCGCTCAAGCGAACTGCCGATTCAAACGGCAAAAGTGCATGTCCCGACCTGCTTTGCTCAGGTGAGAATACTCTTTGAGGCAAAGGATATCCAGACTTGTCCCTTCAGGATTTTGACTTAGGCTTTCAGAGGCTCGCTTGGCGTATCGCTCTACCGAGGTGAATCATCGCTAAGGTGGGTGGCTACGGTAAAGTTGTCTTTGCTTAGCCAGCACACATAAAATCTGGAATGATACATGCTAGTCGCTAGGTGATTCACCCTCTACATGCTAATAAGAATCCAACACACCTAGCTAAGGGAATAATCCCAACTTGTATTGCTTATGCTAGAATATGGAAATGAAACATTGCTTATATATATGTTAAGACCCTCGCATGCTACCCTAGAACGTGTCGCTCGAGAAGTCCCTTACGATCTCACTCATCGGCTTACCTTAGGGACCGAGCTAATGTGAATACTTGTGTTTATACAATTACATGCTTGTCTGCTTGTATGTTGCCTTGTTTTCATCCAAACCCCGGGAGACTACTAAGTAGTCGTTCCGTGCCTGAATGAACCTGCAAGTATCCGGGACCATTGGGTCGCTAAGGCAATTCCCGAACCAGTGAATTTGCACCATGAATGAATGAATCCCAGAATCATAACTCGTGGAGCAAACTACTGAATCAACTGGCCTGCCTCAACAAGTTCCATATATATATCCTGACTCAAACTTGTTCCATATAACTTGTTCCATATATATATATATATATATATATATATATATATATATATATATATATATATATATATATATATATATATATATATTATATATATATATATATATATATCCTACCCCAAACTTGTCCCTACACCTGACCTGAGACCTGCTTGTCCCGGACAACTTGTTCCCAAGTTAGATTTTGCATCTCTGTTCCTGCGGACGGTCTCCGGGGCACCGGACCGATCCGATCCGGACAGGAACCCTATTAGTCTGCCTGCTTCGGGCAGAATGGCGTGTAGCGCCTGTAAACTTATCCTTCACGCCATTCTTGCTCCCAGACTAAGTAGCCGCCTGCCTCGGAAGGAATGGCCTGTAGCGCTCTTGATCCGTACGTTGCATTTTATTTTCTTTCATATGCTACACCTGTCCTTTATGGCTATGCCAGTGACTCATGTTCATATAGATAAGTCATCATCGCTTAGCGGCTATCTGCATGCGAGTCATTGCATCGCATTAACTGAACACCTGAACGATCTGGATATAACGACTCTCGTGTTGCATATGCTATTGCCTTGGTTTTCATTATGAATGCCCATGAATGTTTATACTTGCCCGTGCTTGAATTAATAATGTTTGCCTTGGACAGGGAAGGACAAATGGTAAGTTGGTAAGTCTCACCGTGTTTTCTCTCATGTCGCACGGCGCACTGCCACACGAGTTAGGCTATTCAATCTTTGCATGAAACTGATTCTAAGGCAACTAGAAAGACAACTTAATAGTTGGTGCATGGAACCTTATATTACGTGTTTGGATTTGTCGAGCGGGCGAGTAGCTTCCCCACCAGTGCATTCAATGTACTGATAATCCACCAGTTTGTATGCAGGGTGCGGGAGAATCTCGTTCAGTGCGAATGCCTCCTTCGTGCGTGCTTATGCATGGAGATCACTCCGAAGTAGTACTGCGTCCGGAATTGAAGCACATATACAAGACATAATGTTGTTAATATCGCCTGAACATCGCTTGTACAATCATTCCATAATTGTACCCACTTGGCACGCTTTTATTGTTCCAGAGAGAGAGACTTGAGCGACTTGTAATCTCGGCTATACGCCGCCTATAACACTTGTTTATATCAATAAAGAGTTGCTTTACTTCAACTTGTGTTATTCAATGCTTCCGCTATTGTCGACTCAGTGAACCTGTTACCAAATCGCCTATGTGTTTATGATTCCGCTGCACTCGTACAATCTGTGCGACTCTGTGGCTTAGAACTCTTACCGCCAGCCAATGAACCACGGCCTTGCACTGGCGTGGCTCACGCTCGTGCGGCATCACGCCCGGATGGGTCAAAGTGATCGTTTCGCGGGAGCGCTGGCGTAGTGATTCTCGCCTAGCGGGAACGGGCGATTTGCCTGCGGGAGATCGGGGTGTGACATAATGGTATCAGAGCCTGGCTGTTACGCCTTTGGACTTCATTTTCGATTATCTCAATTTTGAAAGCTCATTCGTGGGTTATGTGTACGCTCTCTCTCAATGCCTCGATGGGATGTTCCAACAATAAGTCTAAATACTTTCAAAATGTATTTTGAATGATATGATTGCTTGTATGATATTATGCTGCGAGTGGCCTTTGTGCCAACCTGAGTGAGAACCCTTGAGATTATCGCAAGTAGCTTGTCCGATTTCACTATCTCTAAGTTTGGTTGAATGCATATGTTTGAGGGATGCCTTGAACTTGTGCACGATCCAAGACTTAAGAAAATGTGAAACTCGAGTGCTAAGACTTCGCTATCGCTAAGTTGGTTGGCGTGCATGTGTTTGGAGCGCTACGAATACGTGTACGATCCAGACTAGCGATATGCTGATCTCGAACGCTTGTGCAAGTGAATATCCAATGAACAAGTGTAACGACTTGTATAGGTTGCCTCAGCCTTGTCTCGTTAAATCAAAATTGATTGAAATGTACTGCTTGTCCTCAGTAAGTCTCGAGGATGAGACTTTTTCTGAGTTGGGTAGGATGTAACACCCCGTTCCGCTCAAGCGAACAGCCGATTCAAACTGCAAAAGTGCATGTCCCGATCCGCTTTGCTCAGGCGAGAATACTCTTTGAGGCAAAGGATATCCAGTGTCACTACCCAATTCTAGAAAATAGGGTATATTTTTTTTTATTTGATAAATAGTGTATTGTATTTAATTATTTATATTTATAATTAATTAGTGCTTGTCTTATTTTTATTTTGATTGTTTTAGGGTTTTGGCTAGCCTGGACCCATGTCAGACCCTAGTGGACCCATGTCCGACCCAGTCCACACCCTTGTGAGAATTATTTTGGGGCTTAGATTTATTATTTTATTTTTAGGAGGTTAGTTGGAGAGATTTGGAGCTAGTTTGAGTGCATTTGGAACCCGAAACCCAAAACCGAGTGAATAGGGGCATTTTGGGAAATTAAAACTTGTAAAACCCCTACCTACCCCCACCCGTGAGCTTCCCACAGCCCCCCCCCCCCCATCCGTGAGCAGCAGCCCATCTCCCCCTCTCTTCATTTACTTCTTCTTCTTCATTCCTTCTTCTTCTCCACTTCTCCTTTCTTCTTCCTTCCTTCTCCAAGTAAGCTTTTCTCCATCTTTCTTCTTTCTTTCTTCCATTTCTTCTTCTTTAAGCTAACCCTAACCTTACATTTTCTCTAACCTAGGTGTGAGGAGCTTAGATCTAGTGTGGGAGCAAGAATTGGTGGCTTGGAGCTTGAGGGAGGTGAATTCTAGGGATTGTGAGACTTTGGCCTTGGGATTCCAACTCCCAAGAGGTAAAATCTAACTTTCCCCTTCCTAATTATTTTTGTGTAGTATAATTAGTATTGTAGAACCCTCCTAGATCCTAACCCTACCCGTAGGAGGAAGTTGGAACTAGTTTGGGTGAGTTTAGAGACTTTGACATTAGGTTTTGTGTCGAATTCGGGTGGAATCCGAATTTGGCCCAATTTTGGGTGATGCCCTAGGTTAGATGGACCTAGGTAGACGTTGTCGGGTGTCTAGAGGGTGAGTGCGTGTCTTCGTTCGGACACGGGAAGCCGTGTCGCGGAGAAACGGGCGTTTCGGGCGAAATTGGGGCTTTTCGTCGTCGCCGATTCTAAGTGCGTGTGCGTTTCTGCCATGGGCCTAGAATCGACGTGGGAGCACATTTTCTAGGATCTAGACATCGTGTAGAGCGCGTGGGTAAATTTTGGGCCGATTCCGAGTTCGTTTGGTGTACGTTTCAGGAGGTTTTCCGAGCCGCGCACCACGTGTTCGTCGAAATGACCGAACGGCCATTTCGACTTGGTTTCCTCGTTTCGGGCTTGTACGCACGTTGGGTTAGTATCGGAGAGTGTGTGCTAGAGTTTTTGGGCTATATTTTATATATTTTAGGGTATTGGTGAGTGTCGGGGTCGTTGGGCGTGAGTAGGGCGTGTGGTTTGAGTGTTGTGTGCGTGGTTGTGTTTGTATTGATATGTGTCTATATATATATATATTTATATATATGTATGTGTGTTTATGTATATATATTTATATATATATGTGTGTATTTATATTTATGTACTTGTATATGTATATGTCTATGTGTATATATATATATGTATATGTGTAAGTGTGCTTGCGTGTGTATGTGTATATATATATATATATATATATATATATATATATATATATATATATATATATATATATATAGATGTGTATGTGTATATATATATATATCTTAGAGTGTGTGTGTGTATTGGTATGTATATATATATATTTGTAAGTGTGCATATATATATTAATATGTGTGTTTATATATATATATAGCTATGTATATTTATAGGTGTGTGTGTTTAAGTGTGTGTGTATTAGTGTGTGAGTGTGCTAGTGTGTGTGTTAGAGTGTGTAGTTAAGTGTATGTATATATATATGTATCTAGTTGATATATATATAGATATATATGTAGATATATATATATATATATAGAGAGAGTGATATATATATATATGTATGGGTATGTATGTGTGTGTGCTTGTGTGTTGGAAGGGGGGGGGGGGGGAACCAGCAGCTGCAGCAGCAGCAGAACCAGCAGCAGCAGCAGTAGCAAGTGCAGCAGCAGCAGAATCAGCAGCAGCATAGATCAGCAGCAGCAGCAGCATAGAGCAGTAGCAGCAGCAAATGCGAAGCAAGGAGCAGTAGCAGCGGCTAGTAGCGAGAGCTAGTGAGGGAGAGTGAGAGATTGGTATATATATATGTGATAGGTGGATAGATAATAAGTTAGATAGATAGATATATCAATAGATAGATAGTTAGGTAGATAAGATAAATAGATAGTGAGATAGATATTGATAGATAGATAGCTAGGTATTTAGATAGATAGATACTAGATAGGTGGATAGCTAGATACTTAGATATATCTATCTAAGAGATAGATATCTATATACCTATACTTATATATATATATATAGATATCTTGATAGGTATATATGTATATAGGTAATGGGTAATGGATATATATATGTGTGGATATATGTATATAGGAAGATACCTATTTAGATATATATAAATATGATAGGTAACTATATTACCTAGCCTAGATTAATAACTAGGTGCATAATTAATAGCTAGGTAGCTAGTTAGAGGGTTTTAGAGCGAAACCTCAATACCTTGAGATACCGAGGTATCTCGATACCTTGAGATATTCAAGGTATTGAGTTTCGAGCGGGGTATTTGAGCATTAGCCTAGGAAATGCTTGGGAGTAATTTTTATATGTTTATATATATATAATTACGCGTGCTAGCATAGGTTTTAGCGGGTTCAGGCGGGGTGCGTGGCCTAGGACGAGGTATCGGATACCGAGGGTATCCCGGTATCTCGATTAGGCGAGTTTGTGAGTTTAGTGGCTTAATGAGCTCGGTTTGACCTAGAATTTCAGGGGCACCCTAGTTTGACCTAGCTTTGACCATAATTGTCCCCGTTGACCGTAAAAGTCAACGTTTGACCTAGTTTTGACCTAGAGTTGACTTTTTGGACCCCGGGTTGACTTTTTGATCCTAATTTCACCGGTTTGACCCGTTCGACCTAGAATAGCCCTAGAAGCCTGTTTTTAATTATTTTATATCAGTTTAAATGCTTAGAACCCTGTTTAATCCTTGCTTTTCGTATTAGGTCCTTGCGATACCGGTCCGGACCTCGATCCTCATCAGTTGCTCAGGACATCAGGCGAGTACCTACCTCTGATAGTTTCCATTTCATGATAGCGTTTATATCACCTGTTCTAGAACTATAATACTTAATTCTGACACTTTATTACACGAGCTGGTACTAGTGGATCCCGTCATGAGGTGCTATCCCCCTTACCGTGTTCAGCGGGTACTCTATCACGTGTATTTCATCATGTGCTTCGGGTATTGATTATCATGTGCTATCATGTGCTTCTTGTGCTCTCGCCTTCGTGTGCGCGAGCTATTATCATGTACGTAGCGTGTTGTGGTTGGATCCAATGGTATTAGTAGGGGAGGAGAGTAGTGAGTTGGTTATATGATCAAAGCCAAACAGTATTCATGTGTATGTCGGTTATGCAACTCACGCATAACGGAGTTATCGTAGTGACTTTCATGTGCAACCTAAGCCGATCATATAACGAACTTGTGCTCAAGGCACTTAGCTAGTATTCATGTTTCTCACCTGCCGTTACTTTTCCACTACTTGTATTGTTCTCCAGTTTACATTGCAGCTACTTATTGTGCTCCAGCATATATTTATTTCCTGTGCATCTTGATTACTTTTCTATTGCTCGTCATATACACCTTACCATGCATTTGGAGTTGCTTTCAGAGTTATGTACTTCGCTCCAGTCCTGACTGGGCATATTTTTTCCAGAGGATCCTGAGGACTATTGCCCTACGTTCTACGGGCCTGGTATTGACGACTGTTGTGACCCCGAGGAGGAGTGCGCCGAGGAGACGCCGATAGCACCCTAGTTAGCTAGGTGGGTTTCCTGGGTTATTTTCCAGTGGTTTGTTGGATGACTGTACTTATTCTTTTGTTGCTTGAGATGTTGTAGCTATTTGTAGACTTGGACTATATTATTTTGGATTGTCTTGCTCTCTTGGTTCTGTTTCTTTGTTTATATCATATCGTGCTTATTTCTTCCCCTAGATTTTGTGATTGAGATTCATATATATATTGCGTGGTTGCCCTCCTTCGGGAGAAGATTATTTTGATATATATATATTGCGTGCTTGCCCTCCTTTTGGAGAGGTCATGCCGGATTTTTCAGTGAGATCTAGATAGTTGGTTGACCTAGAACGGACCTTTACAGCGTTCTACCGCCGATTCTGCGACGTAGGCTGGACGTACCCACGGCTCATGACCGATTTTCGGGTGCGGGTCGTGACATCCAGACTTGTCCCTACAGGATTTCGGCTTAGGCTTTTAAAGGCTCGCTTGACGTATCGCTCTACCGAGGCGAATCATCGCTAAGGTGGGTGGCTACGGTGAAGTTGTCTTTGCTTAGCCAGCACACATAAAATCTGGAATGATACATGCTAGTCGCTAGGTGATTCACCCTCTGCATGCTAATAAGAATCCAACGCACCTAGCTAAGGAAATAATCCCAACTTATATTGCTTATGCTAGAACATGGAAATAAATAATTGCTTATATATATGTTCAGACCCTCTCATGCTACCCTAGAACGTGTCGCTCGGAAAGTCCCTTACGATCTCACTCATCGGCTTACCTTCGGGCCCGAGCTAACATTAATACTTGTGTTTATACAATTGCATGCTTGTCTGCTTGTATGTTGCCTTATTTTCATCCAAAATCCGGGAGACTACTAAGTAGTCGTTCCCTGCCTGAATGAACCTGCAAGTATCCGGGACCGTTGGGTCGCTAAGGCAATTCCCGAACCAGGGAATTTGCACCATGAATGAATGAATCCCAGAATCATAACTCGTGGAGCAAACTACTGAATCAACTGGCCTGCCTCAACAAGTTTCATATATATATATATCCTGACTCGAACTTGTTCCATATAACTTGTTCTATATATATATATATATATATATATATATATCCTGCCTCGAACTTGTCCCTACACCTGACCTGAGACCTGCATGTCTCTGACAACTTGTTCACAAGTGAGATTTCGCATCTCTGTTCCTGCGGACGGTCTCCGGGGCACCGGGCCGATCCGATCCGGACAGGAACCCTGTTAGTCTGCCTGCTTCGGGCAGAATTGTGTGTAGCGCCTGTGAACTTATCCTTCATGCCATTCTTGCTCCCAGACTAAGTAGCCGCCTGCCTCAGAAGGAATGACCTGTAGCGCTCCTGATCCGTGCGTTGTATTTTATTTTCTTTCATGTGCTACACTTGTCCTTTATGGCTATGCCAGCGACTCCTATTCATATAGATAAGTCATCCTCGCTTAGCGGCTATCTGCATGTGAGTCATTGCATCGCATTAACTTAACACCTGAATAATCTGGATATAACGACTCTCGTGTTGCATATGCTATTACCTTGGTTTTCATTATGAATGCCCCTAAATGTTTATACTTGTCCGTGCTTGAATTAATAATGTTTGCCTTGGACAGGGAAGGACAAATGGTAAGTTGGTAAGTCTCGCCGTGTTTTCTCTCATGTCGTACGGCGCACTACCACACGAGTTAGGCTATTAAATCTTTGCATGAAACTGATTCTAAGGCAACTAGAAAGATAACTTAATAGTTGGTGCACGGAACCTTATATTACGTGTTTGGATTTGTCGAGCGGGCGAGTAGCTTCCCCACCAGTGCATTCAATATACTGATAACCCACCAGTTTGTATGCAGGATGCGGGAGAACCTCGTTCGGTGCAGATGCCTCATTCGTGCGTGCTTAGGCATGGAGATCACTCTGAAGCAGCGTTGCGTCCGGAACTGAAGCACATATACAAGACATAATATTGTGAATATCGCCTGAACATCGTCTGTACAATCATTCCACAATTGTAGCCACTTGGCACACTTTTATTATTTCAGAGAGAGAGGCTTGAGTGACTTGTAATCTCGGCTATACGCCTGTAACACTTGTTTATATCAATAAAGAGTTGCTTTACTTCAACTTGTGTTATTTAATGCTTCCGCTATTGTCGACTTAGTGAACCTGTTACCAAATCGCCTATGCGTTTATGATTTTACTACACTCGGACAATCTGTGTGACTCTGTGGCTTAGAACTCTTACCGCCAGCCAATGAACCGCGGTCTTGCACGGGCGTGGCTCACGCTCGTGCGACATCACGCCCGGATGGGTCAAAGCGATCGTTCCGCGGGAGCGCTGGCGCGGTGATTCTCGCCTAGCGAAAACGGTCGATTTGCCTGCGGGAGATCGAGGCGTGACAGTGGAGACGAGCGGAGGGGAAGTCGGGTGATGGCTACGGGGGTGCTGGTGATGATGATGATAGTGTTCGTGATGATGATGACGGTGGTGATGGTGACGACGATGGTGGTGGAAATGGTGATACTGGTAGCGGTAGAGGCGGTAATGACGGTGGCGGTGGTGATGGTGATTAGGGTGGCCGTAGTTGGTGATTGGAAAGGAGGGGAGCCGGAGAAGAAGAAGAGTCGGGTGATGATGATGATAGTGTTGATGATGAACAGAGGAGGACGAGGAAGAGACGACTGCTGTTGTGGTGGCAGGCGACGGGTTGGCAGTGGTCAAGGGCGGTATCGAGGGGCAGGCGGTAGAGAAAGTCATGCTGGTGGCGGTAGAGTTGTGCAGGGGTGGCCGGGTTGAAGAGGGTGATGGAAATGAATTAGGGTTTCGGCTAGGGTTTGATAGTTGGCTGTTGTTTTAGGTTTTTGGGAGAGAGAGAGAGAGAGAGAGAGAGAGAGTAGTATATGTAGGAGAGAGAGAGAGAGGGGGTGGATCTCCTTGGTATTAGGGTTGGCTGGTATTTTTTTTCTAGGGTTGAGGGAACACTCTACATGATGAATATGTGGCTAGGATGAAGGGATTTTGAAATGGAGGGTGGTGATGGTGATGAAATAAAGTTGTAGGAAGTACAACAAATAGGGGGGGGAATTGTGGTGGACCGGTCAAAGAGGGGGGATAAGGTTCTTCATGTGTTGGGTCCAATGGGGAGTGGACACCTCATTGCATATTTGCATAAAAGTCCCTTAATAATTAGGAAATTGCACAATTATTGGAATTTAGGATTTGAGGAGGCAAAACACCATGTTTGGTGTGATATAGTGGACTAAAATGGTGTGTAGTATTTAGTATGAACCTTGAGGGTGTGAGTAGGGGTTTGGGTTGGAGTTGGATCTAGTTTTGGGTGAGGTTGGGTCCTTACACCAATTTAATTAAAATTAGTGTAAGTGGTGCTCTTTAATTAATTAGAAATACATAGAATTAAAATTGGATGGGACACAAGTGTCATGGACGTAGCAGACTCAGAATAGAATAATGTCATAATTTGGGTTATAAAAAATGGGTCGAGGTTGTGTCTCCAATTTCTATTGGAACGGACAAAGATGCAAAGTTGAATTTATTTAGATTTAAACATGGACATTTGTAACGAATATTGTATGACTAAAATAAAGCACAAAAGAGAGTATTTATGAGTTATACAAGGGTCGGGATGGTAGGTTGGCACGTCTAAAAAAAGTGTGTAAAATTTGTTTGAAGGTAAATGCTAGTGTAGCGCTCCAAATATCGAAGCAACGGTAAGGTGCACTAAGTGATAAAAATATTGCACAATAAATCTAAAACACTGCTTTCTAATTCTAATTAGCTTCAAACTAACCCTGGTCTCTCTATCTAAGCTAAGTAGACCTAAATTTGGTCGAGGGGGTTTACTCTACTTTTTTCTCTTTCGAGGAGGTCTTCCCTTAAAGCTTCTTGATCACTAGATGATGTACTTATTTTGTTGCCTTTCATATTCTAGTTTGGTTGTGAATTTGTCTCTGCCCAACTATTAGTTCTTCTCGACTGTTTCCTACTTGGTACATTGCCATATTTGGTTATATATTTCTATTTGATTTTGTGGATGAGATTAATATTGACTGTGACTTGTGAAGTAATATACTACTTGTGAATTATTATTATTCATAAAACAACGTACGTATGTGTATGGTTTCCATATATTGGAGTTACCATGTATATACGGTTGGCATGCTTACGTATTCATACTCCTACGTATATTTGGACTGGGGCGTGACAAAGATCCTTTGGTGCGAGCAAGTTTACAAGCGAGATTGGGATATCGTTCAGGAAAGGATAAGTCAGACTTAGAATAGCAACCGATATGAACGTTATCAGATTACTGCTAAGGCTAATCTAGGGAGTCGTGCCTGGATTTCATGATATAGTTCAAATATATACTTGAGTCAATAAGTTACGAATCAATAGTTGTGTGAATGACTATCGATAGAGATATATAAGATATCAAGATTCTCAAGGCGACGCATAGGGATTTTGCTGGAGTTTTAAGGAACGAGTTGGATGGATTGATGCTAACGCAATCGAGGATTTAATAGAATAACTCGATTCCTGAGTGGTGTACGCGATAACTCAAGAACGAATAAGCGATTGAAGATTCGTAGAGTATAGCTCAAACCCTGAGTGGTGTATTGATCGGCATAGAAATTTTTGAGCGAATCAAAGATTTTGGAATAACAAACTCGTCTAGATGCAATTGATGTAATTGTGTTAAGCCTTAGTATATCAAATGTCTAGCAACTAAGCAAATTCAAAGAAATCATGCGTGATTTCATTTGATTGAGTTATAATGTGTTGAAACAAGAAATAAGGCTTATATCAGGTAGGGATTCAGAGTTGGAATCAATATCTGGTCGGAGAAAACTTAGTGGATTATACGAGCAATTTTAAATTGACTCAAACGGATTAAGACTTGAGTTTGAGATAGAATAATCGTAGATGCGATCGAAGTTAGCGCGATTAGAACAATAGCGCAAACGAATGATAGCGCACATAAAAAATTTGGATTGAGTAGGATATCACTCGATAGAATTTCAGCTTTAGTATATATATTGTGTTTCGAATTTAGAAGACTTGATACGATATCGATAAGTTGGAAGATTGCATGGATTGATACAAGTTAGCAAATTTGTGGTTCAATGATTGAGATAGACAATAACAGGCTTAATCTTGATTTGGACAAACGATCTTGAATCTAGTTCGAAAGATAACACTCGACATCAAGCCTAGTTGAGAACGAATATCCCGCGGGAGCACTAGCATGGTGATTTCACATCTAGCGGGGAAGATCAAACTACGAGAACATGTCCGATGATTATTCAGATAAACCTGATAAAATAGAGCATAACAAAGATTTTGAACTTAGTTGTTTGAGGAATGCTAGAAGTAGACTACAGACTAATCGAACGGTAACATTAAAGTTGGACGATTTGGCTAGACGAATTATGATCACGGCATGAACGGTTATTAGATGAACATGGCTTGGTGGATCAATATATAACTTAGATGAAACTAAGTGTAACGATAAGGTGTCTGTTCATTTGATGATAACCATAACGTTTGACGTTCTTGTCTTATACGAGCGCAACTCCTTGCTCACACATGTGTCACGCCCGAATTATGACGATTATCCCGCGGGAGCATTGGCGTGGTAATTTTACGTCCAACAGGGATGATTGAACTTGCGGAAGACCGAAGCATGATAATTGAATGATTGTCTTGACTTATGGTTTGACACGATAAGACGAATTTCAGAATACAAATGAATCGAAAGTATCTAAAGGATGAGTTAGTATAGAACATAAAGTAAGACACGCTTGATGGTTTCGTGAACGGATACATGAATCATGTTGGATGACTTAGAGTTTATGATTGAGATCGAAGACTTAGAATTAAATCGTGACTTGGTGGTCTAGAATTAGAATGGATATGTGGGTTCTATCAAATATGTTTGAGGAGATAGACTATATAAATTGTTATGTTTGACATGCAACATGTATATATCGTGGATTTGGTTGAACGAACATATTTTAGGAATGGCTTTATTGAAACAGACTTGAATCTTGTGCAACAAATATGTTGATGTGGATAGGATGATCTGTGCTCGATATTTAAATTTTTTAGTGAAACGAACTTGGGTAGAATATCCTGTACGAAAGAATAATGGTTTGACCTTAGAAATTGGGGCGAGTTCGTGCAACAAATTTGCACGATGAGAATCGTAAACTTGTAATTTATCTATAACCTTGTGAGCCGACCTAGCGGTTAGGACTCTATGCCGAGTGATAGATCTTGTGTGTGACCGAATTTAGAGTGTTGTTTGAGCAAGTCATAGAACTGGGGCAGCAAGACTTAGAGTTAGGCTTGGAATGGTAAGTGTGTACCATATTTGACACGAACAGAATGGGTATTAGGACTTGGACGCTAGTCAGTTGATCGGATAGACTGTGCTTGACGGTAGTACAATGCTTGATTTAAGTGGGATTAGAAATAACTTAGATTTTGATTGACCCCGTTTGAGGTATCATTGTGATTCGTAAGACGAGAACCCTTGAGATTTTTGCAAGTAGCCTGTCCGACTTCGCTATCGATGAGTTTGGTTGAATGCATATGTTTGAGGGATGCCTTGAATGTGTACACGATCCAAGACTCATAGATATGTTGAACTCGAGTGCAAAGACTTCGCTATCTTTAAGTTGGTTGACATGCATATATTTGGGGGATGCCTTGAATATGTGCAAAATTATGAATCTACGATATGCGGATTTCGAATGCTAGTACAAGTGAATATGTTAGATTCGTGTGGACAAGTATAAAGAATTGGTTAAGTTGTCACATCCTAAGATCTTCGTACATAGTAGATCATGCCCCGCATTAATCAAAATATGTTTCGCGCTAAGGCGTAGTAGAGATCGAGTCAGAGCTTGAATTGAATGATAAAGTCATTCATTGAAACATACCCAGCACACATGCAACACGAAATATAGAACGAGTAGGAAATTGTGTTCAAATGAGTCTAAGGATATAAAATAATATGCTTGAATTAGATACGATAGTGTGCGATAGAACGGTTTGCGCTCTGCAAGTCTCGAGAATGAGACTTGTTCTAAGTGGTGTATAATGTAATGACCCACTCCGTATCAATGCAGATAGCCGATTCAAACAACACAAGTGTGACGACCCGACCCGCATTGATCATGAGATGACTCGTTTGATGCAAAGGAATTCAAACTTGGCCCTTCAGGAGTTCAGACTTAGACTTTCAAAGGCGCGCTCAGAGTAGCGATCGGTCGAGGCAAAACATCGCTAAGGTGGTTGGTTACGATGAACCTGTCTTTGTTTAGCCTGTACACTTAAAAATACGGACGATACATGCTAGTCGCTAGGCGAATAAACTAATGTATGCTAATAAGAATACAACGCACCTATCTAAGGGAATAATCCCATTATTGTATTGCTTGTGTTAGAACATGAAAATAAAATTTGGCTTATATTTGGACCCTCATATGCTACTTTAGCTTCGTGCAAGTAGACTTCGCTAATGCTATGAGAAGATCATTATATACTCTTCATAGTACACTGCTTCACATGTTTACACTGCTCGTCTTATCGATTACGCCGCACTATATGCCTCTGCACGATTTTAATCCTCCACTAAAAAATACTGTTAAATAACGACGAATCTCAGCGACGAAAAATAATCCGTCGCTGAGTCAGCGTTGAACATTCGACGAAATTACGACTAATTTATGTATGTAAAAAAATTATATTATTTTCTGTCAACAAGTCGTCGCTAATTCGTCGTTGTTACGTTAGCGACGGAATAGCGAAAAAAATATTCGTCGCTGCAAAAACTTAAAATTTCAGAGTGTTTTATTTTCCCCCATTCTCAATCTCTCTCTCTCTCTCTCTCTCTCTCTCTCCTCGATACCCCCTCCCCACGCCTCCGACGACCCCTCCGGCTCCTCGACCCCTTCTCGAAACCCCCCTCTTCGGTGACCCCCCTCCTCGAACCCCCCATCTCCGGCCACCCTCTCCTCGACCCTCCTCTCCGCCCCCTCCTCGACCCCCCTCTCCGGCCCGCGCTCCGTCAGATCCCCTCCTCCTCCGTCGAAGATAAGCTCTAACCTAACCCTCATTCGTATTTTGGTTAATTATTAATCATACATGATTTAGGGTGTTGGACACGTAGACACGAGATATTGGACACGGACACGAGAACATAAACATGGACATAGATACACTGAAAATACTCTATTACATGCTTTTACAACCTTATTGTTTACACCCTTGCTAATTGGCTTTTATTTCATCAATTTTATTTTCTAAATTGACCGAAAAAGAGACTTTGAATGTTGGAATCGTCGATATCGGGTTTTGGTCTATATCGGATCGGTATCACCGATACTGCATACTATGTTATGTTCATATAAGTTTAACTTAAGGTATCAGTTTTTTTGGTAATGGAAATAAATAACTATTAGTAAGTTTAACTCAATACGTAGTAACCTTTGTCGATTGATTTATATATCGATAGATAAGTTTTTCTCTTTCATATGTTTTATAACCTTATTATATGCTTTTAGACCCTTGCCACTACATGCTAATTCGGGGAAGAAAATTTGTCAGTAGGATTTGATAAATGTAAAATTTTACCATTTAGTTATATAGAATTTAAGTATATAGTATGTATCTGAATTGAATATGTATTTAGATTATTTAGGACTTCCTTGTTTATTTAAAGAATAAATAGCTTCTTTATATTATTATTTTTCTTTTTTCTTTTGACACTTGTATATAATCCAATTGTTCGAATATATAGGGTACGTGCATAAGCATTCACGTGAAAGATAGCAATGAGTCGATACTTAGTTGACCGATCGTGGATGTACAATCGGCGACATGAGAGTAGGATTGGTTTGCCAGATGATTTTAGGGAGGACGTTGAGAAATTTCTCAAATACGCCAGTGGTCAACCTTATTTCATGGATGGGAGGCTCATCAAGTGCCCTTGTGTCAAATGTCATAATATACCATTCAAAGAGGTCGATCTCGTGATGGAGCATCTCTACAAGAAGGATTTTGATTTATAGCACGGACACACATATAAAAAAATACAGACAAATTGACACGAGTATTAGGACACGAAAATGGTAATATGTATTATATGTGTCTATAATTAACTTAGAAGAAGATTGACAAATTAAATATTATATATATAATTATTTTGATTTATATATTTATCCTTAGACGTACGCAATTCTTAATACATAGGCTTGAGTGTATCCTAGAATATCGAAAATAGAATATGTGACGTTCAAAAATCCATATCGGTATCGATTTATTCATGGCCCTAAAATCGATACGGTTATCACTAATTTAACCTATAATAAATTATTAATATTTTATAGTATTGGTCTTTGTATCAAAATCGGTATCGGACCATTACTATAAGTATCGATTATGACTTCAGGGTACTACTATGAATAGTAATTAGTAGTTCCAACATTACTATGCTATGGCAGATCCGATATCGGGCGATCACTTTGAACGGTTTGGACGTAGGCATAATTGGACGAAGCAGAGTATCTTTTGGGACTTACCTTATTGAAAGGACAATCTCATAAGGCATAATCTTGATGTCGTACATATCGAAAAGAATATATTCGACAACATCTTCAATATGGTGATGGATATCAAGGGAAAAATGAAAGACAATGTCAAAGCAAGAAAGGACTTGAAAATTATTTGCAGGCGTTCAGATTTGTACCTAAAACAAATTGGCAACGACAATTGGGTCAAGCCTCCAGCGTCGTTTACATTGAGTATGGAGGATAAATTGATAATATGTAACTTGATTTTAAAGTTAAGATTTTTTTACGGCTACGTGTCAAATTTGGCAAGATGTGTTGATCTCAACAAACGCAAGTTGACAAGGATGAAGAGTCATAATTTTCATGTGTTTATGGAGAGGTTACTACCTATTGCTCTGAGAGAGATGTTGCTTCATCAAGTTTGGACTCCGTTGGATGAATTTTCTATATTCTTTAGAGATTTGTGTTTAAGCAAGTTGACAGTGCAACATATAATAGAACTTGAGGAGAAGATTTTATTAACATTGTGTAAGTTAGAAATGATGCTTCCTCCATTTTTTTTTTTTGATATTATGGAGTATTTGTCGATTCATCTTGCATACGAAGCACACGTCGGTTCTCCCGTCCATTATCGATGGATGTATTCATTTGAGAGGTACAAATTCTTTATACTAATAATCACTTTATTCAAATAATTCTAAGATTCAATATATTATCTATAGGTATCTACATCACCTGAAGAAAAAGGTTGACAATAAGGCTTATGTAGAAGCTTCGATATGTAAAGCATATATCATTGATGAGGTTTCAAACTTCTGCTCCATCTACTTTGATATTAATGTCAGAATAAATCGTAATAGAGCCCCAAAGAATGATGATGGTGGGGTTAATGCCCCGAATAGTGTAATCCACACTATCTTCAATATGGGAGGGGAGCCTACAACTGCTACTAAAGTATGTTGGTTGGAAGAAAATAAGTTTGAAGCCGCTTATCGGTATATATTGTTTAATAGTAGTATAAAAGAGATGCAAGATATTGGAAAGTAAGCGACACATCTTTCCTAGATATTTCAATTTTGTATATACTTGGAAAATAATTGCTCTAACTGTTCTCCTTATTATCACAATACTTTTTGAGCTAAGGTAAAATCAGAGAGACCTAATATTAATGAAGATGATCTTGCTAGAGAGATTGATAGAAAATTTCCATCGTGGTTCCATAATTATGTACGGATCCTAAATATTAAGTATTCTAAATTTAGCATTTAGACCAATCTTTGTCTAATGTCTATATGATACATGGTATTTCAGGTTTTTCGTCTTGGTACAGACTTACAAAATGAACGACTTCGAGCATTAGCTATCGGACAAAGCAAGAGGGCAAAGTATTGGGATGGATACACCATCAATGGCTTCAAATTTAGAACCAATGATAAGTCTATTAATCAATCATTTGTTGATGAAGAGGCTAATTATATAAAGAATTCTGGAGTATGTGTGAGGGGTTCAGTCTACAATGCCTATACAGAATTTGACTATTACAGTATACTAAGAGATATCGTGGAGCTGGATTACTTTTATGAGGCAAAAAATATGCTATTTAAATATGATTGGTTTGACACAACACCCAAGCAAGGATGAAAAATTGACAAACAATTTTGGTTTGTTGATATAAAATATAGAAAAAGATATGTAGGTTTTGAACCGTTTGACAGTTTTGAACCATTTGTGTTGGCTAGTCAAACGGTTCAAGTGTATTATACGAGCTATCCTAGTCGACGACGCAATAATAAAGATTGGTGGGCTGTATGCAAAACTAAAGCTAAAAAAACATATAATGTTGGGGATCTAGCATAACAAGAGGATGAGGTGGTCATGCCTCAGCTTGCATATATGAGTTTGGTCGGTATTGATGGTATGGAGGTTGACGTTACCGTAGAGGATGATAGAGTTGACGAAGAGAGTGACATAGAAGATTTACCTCATATAAAAGAGAACTCTGATATGGAGGTATCGAGCGAGGAGCAAGAATTGGAAGATGAAGGTGATAGTGATACTGGAAGTGAAAATGAAAATGAAGAAGTAGAAGATGAAGACGATTCGAAAAATAATTCGGAAGAGATGATGATTCCGAAGATGAAGAAGATTAGTACGTACATGCATATGCATTAGGTTATATATTTATTTAATTATTTCATCATCACACTAGTATTTACTTATTTTACCACACTATGCATTACTTTATAATTTTATGTTTGATGACACCATTTTTTATTTGTTGCAGATTTACCTATAGTATGGCAGGACAAGGACGAAGACGAGGACAGGTTCAGAGATGATCATCTTTCTAGCATCCTCCGTCCACTACGTCGGCTACCCAGATTCTCGCACACGACCTGAGGACGAGTTTGTAGATGCGACAGATGGTTTATCCCCGCCATATACTCGTTCTTCAGTAGGAGAAGCTACTCCATCTACCGGATTGCCATCAGCTGTTATCCCTTCTTCTACTCCAGCCACACTACTACACCGACTACTCCACTAGTTGCTCCCACATGAGCAAATCCATTTCCAGGCCTTCTTATGAAAAATAGAGTATATGTTCGCCACCCTGGATTTGTAGACCCTCTACTCTACCAGTGCGGCCAGCCAATATCTCTCGTCCCGAGATATGGGCCGATGGAGCGACGTAAACATTTATTTTTTAATTCACACATTTATTTTATATTTTTTTATTCTAATTGTATATTGTCTACTTATTTTAGATTTTTTTTATCAAGGCTGGGGATAATCTTGGGGAGATCATGCTGGGCTACTTTGATGGCACTTATATCAACTTTAGTGACATCCCGCTCGATCGATGATTCGCTTGGCTGGAGAAGCTCGGGGTATGTATATAAATTTTATTTATAATAATATATAATTTTTTTGATTACAATGATACAAAATATATTTTTTTATTTGCAGAGGTTGTACTGGTGGCTGGATCATAGAGATAATAATATCCGAAAGTGCTACAAGACCGTCGCTAACATGAGGTTGAGAGATATGATCAATGACCAGAAGGCGCTGGCGTTACTTGGACCGGATATCGCAAGGAGTGGATGAAGGAGGAGTATTGGGAGCAGATGAAGAAGAAGATGGACACCCCGCCTACAAGGCCAAGTGCGAGAATGCGAGGGCTGCCCGTGCTAAGGGTGGTCTCCATACTGGTGGATCTATTCCGACCATCGAGCATTTTTTACGGATGGTTAGTATTAAAAAATTTTGCTAGATCAATTTTTGTAATTCTAATTTTTTTTGCTTATTTATTAATTGCTTAATTTTACAGGGCGACGAGGCCGTTAGTGCCGGGGAAGACCCCAAGACCGTCGACTTCCCAGCAATTTTCTAGCGGACCCACAAAAGAAAGAAGGATGGGAAACTCGTAGATGAGCGGACCGCCAAAGCATATGTAAGTTGTCTTTATAAAATTTTGTCAATTTAATTATATTATTTTTATAATTTAATTAGATTCTAGGTTTCTAGGTTAAAACAGTCAAACTATGTCAACTCTAGGTCAAACAGTCAAACTATGACATTTTCTAGTTTCTAGATTAATTTTTTTTATCCATTCTAATGGTTTATGAAGTTATATTAGATTATATTAAGATTGTAAAAGCATATAAAAAAGGAAAACTTATCTATCACATGTAAATTAATCGACAAGGGTGATTACTATTTCATTCAATTTCAAAAATACTAAGAATTAAATAGGTTTAGAGTTAAGGAATGGTCTAATACCGATTCCTGTTATGATACTTTGAACCTTGGTTAAATTATATAATATGATATCTAGTATCTAATATGATACTCTAACCAAAATCAAATATAGCACATACAACTCTAAAATCCTTAACTCCAAACTGATTTATATAAATAAATATAGAAGACGTATGAGACATTAGAGGGGGGCGCTGAGAGAGTACGCCGACTGAGAGAAACGATCGATGGGTACAAGCTGTCGGGAGAGAGAAATGCGACATCGTGTAAGGTACCGGATCGTTAGCATCCCAGCCGTCGGTTCTTTCCAGAGCTCCTCCGATGGCTACTCCAGCTCCATCAGCATCCGGCTTCGGCGTTCCTTCTGGTGCGATGTCTCTGTAGCAGCTCACGATGACTGTGCATGAGCTACATGGGCTGGTCCGATAGTTGATAGATGTTTGATAATAAACGGAAGAAATAAAACTAGGTTTATAAGAAACCCTTTCTTAGGTTTACAAACAAGAAGTACTATTAATCCTATACGAGGATGTTAAGTACAAAATTTAATCTGGATAAATATTGCTATAGGAGTCTGATCTGCGGTCGATCACTTTGTCCCTTGGACCACACGATGATGAAGAAGTGCTGTAGAAGAAGAAGCTTCAAAGATTGCAAAGGGGAGTGGATGCTCGATGCCAAAATCGTCGATCACTACTCTTTGTCTGTGCTCTAGATTATTCTCTCTCAAAAATCAATTTCCGACCCTTGATCTCAGAGTTTGCGACCTTAATTCTTCGACCTTGGACCTCTGTCAATAGAGGTCTCTATTTATAGGGTTTGGTGACAGCAACCGTCCAGTCGGTGTAGAAGCCAGATAGTGGAGAGTATGGCACTTTTTACGCGGCGGTTATAATAACTGCCACCCACGTATAAATGATCTTCTGAATCTGCGTGTGACGCGTGTCCCATGATGAGATAATGCGTATAACTGCTGCGAAGATCACGGCATGCAAGCCACGTAGGTAGCTGTCCCTCGCGTAGAAAAGGTTGGCGTAGAAGCCAATAACTGTCACCATGGCGTAGAAGCCAAATAGTAGTCAGGTTGGCGTAGAAGCCAAGTGGTTGTCGAGTTGGCATATAAGCCAAATAGGCGTAAAAGCCTTGTAGGCCTAGAAGCCTGATGCTACATGGATAGATAGCTAGCGTAAAAGATAGTCGGTCCACCTTCCTTGACTGAGGTCTTGAGCGTATTCTGGACCAAATAGCCTGAGTTGGCGTATTCCGAGGAGATAGCAATGGCGTACTCCTTATAGCTAAAAAATAGTCAGGTGGCGTATTTCAAGGAGATAGCGTACAACGTGCTCCTATAGCTGGAAATAACCTGATGGCGTAATATGCAAAGGTGATGATGTGGACGTATTAGCCGTAATCATGACTCACCCAGTCTTTGGAAGTAGAACCAAATCTCGTACATTAAATGCAGAGATCTGCCCCTATTCTGCGCATTAAATGCAGAGACGTGCCTCGAGCTCTGTACGAAGAGTAGCTTTTGACGTGGCGGTTCGTTTTGTCTTCTGCTGAGCGTAAAAGCTCACATCTGCCTGTGTAAAACTAGGCAGCGTATTCTCTTGTATGCGTAAAAGCACTTTGTGTCAAGAAAATGTCACTAAATGATGGTTTGGGTCTTTGTGCCACACCATCATTACAGCCGTCGTTTGGATAGTTGTGCAGTACTCTTTTTCAGGAATCAGGTTCACTGCATGATCTGACATGTTCATTCGAGGAATACGAAGAGTTCCCCGTACAACTTCCCACCGCATTAAAAGCGAGTAGGTTTTACGCCAAAGTGGCGATGTAACAACCTTTTTACGCCGAAGCAGCCTGGAAATACTGCATTACGCGGGGTTGTCCTGGAGCTTATATTTTACGCTGTACTAGCGATAAAGCCTTGTTGTACGCCGATGGCTCTGAAGTCATGTTTTACTCCGCCCAGCACTGAAATACTGCGTATAACTCTACAACATATTTTTTATGCTTCTACAATAGACACGGGTGATGCTCCAGCACCTACTCCTCCGACGGCTGCTACAACGGCTCCTCCAGCACCTGCTCCTCCGACGGCTACTACGACAGCTCCTCCAACTACTCCGACGGCTCCAGCTCCTCCGACGGCATCGATGAGTCCTCCAGCTCCTTCGATGGCTCCTGCCACTGCTCTATCTGCCGTTGTTCCCAATGATCTACAGAATATCATCACTATGATTGTGGCGTAGTACATGGCTAGCCGACAGTCGACAGCCGCCGTCGTCGCCTCCGTCTCCACCGCTGACTTGATAGATTTTTGAATTTGTGGTATTTTTGTGTTGATTGTATTTTTTGACTTGATTGCATTTATTTGACTTGATTGTATTTATTTGACTTTGTGGAATTGTATAACACCGTCGTATTTTTGGACTTGAATTGTATAACACCGCCTCTGCCTCCACCGTTGTATTTTTTGAGTTTGTGGTATGTTTGGATTACTCTACTTTATTAGTTTATTATATATATAACATTTGGACATGTTTGTGTGGGTTTTCATAGTTTATATGGAATTTACTTGTGTGGAATTTATTTGTGTAGAAATTGGTGAATATATAACAGGTATATGCTTAGCAGAAATTGATTTCTGGGAAAAATATTACCTTTAGTGACGGACTAGCGACATACTAGCGACGAAAAATCTGGAATATCTCAGGTCAGTGGTGGATTTCCGACGGACAATCTCAGGTCAGCGAATACCTAATTCTGTCGCTAAAACGTCTGAGACACACAAATATACCAAACATATATCAGGGTCCGTCGCTAAAATCTGTCGCTAATCCGTCACTGGGAGTGACGACTTAGCGACGGATTAGCGATGAACTATGTGAGCCCAGAATGTGCAAAATCTTCTGAAAAATTTGACAATTTTTGGGCTCACATAATCCGTCGCTATTATGTCGGTAAGTAGTCAGAAAGTTTAGCGACGAAAATTATACGTCACTAATACATCGCTGAAATTATGTCGCTCATTCCGTCGCTAAGCCGTCCCTAAGTCGTCGCTTGAGCGACGGATTAACGACAAAAAATTCGTAGCGACGCTAATATTTTTGACGGAAGAATTCTGTCGCTAATCCATCGCTATTTGAAAATAGCGACGAAAAATTATATTTTAGCGACGGATAATTCCGTCACTAAGACGGTTTGTTTTTGTAGTTCTCACACTAACCCTTTGGACTTGTGCTAACGTATCGGCTTATGTTTCTATTATTTCAATGCTTGCCTTATTTATGTGCTAATTAGTACTCGCTTGTCTTGTTTCAATGTTAGTCTCGTAGATTCATGCCACGGCCAGGAACACAAGTTCGGATCATAATTCACTTGTCTGAGGTAGAAAGACTATCAAAATAGTCGTTTCGAGCCAAGCAATAAAATTATGGAAAGGCTTCAGGACCATAAGGTCGCCAGGGTATTTTTTCGTACCGGAGACTGCATAATGAAAGATTGAAAGAAATAATAAGAGAGTAATGCAAGTATCAAGTAATTGAACTGTATTGCACTGATAAGTAATAAAGAACAAGAATCGCTCAGGGTGGCTCGAAGCTGGCTCGCGCTGCGTTACCACCATCACCGTTCTGGTTGGATCGTAGCGGGCTCGTGTCGCGCTACCACCATCGCCGTATAGGAACAAGAAGTAAAAAGATAAGTGAACAAGAATAAATAAATAGACTTGCATCATCGCGGACAACTTGTGCATAAGGTTTGTATAATTCCTTCGAACATCCGCCGAGAGCACCGGGCCCAGTCGACCTAGGCTGGAACTTGGGTAGTCAGCTAGCAACATCAGCACGGGAGAGTCGGCCACTCGCAGTGGGGCTAGCTACCCGCACTACCACGACCACCCGGACTACTATCCACAATGGCTTTCAGGCTAGCGACTTATGTTCATATATATTAAGTTAAGCTCGATCGTGGCAATTCACGTGCGAGTCATCATATTGAAACAAGTAATCTGAATATAACACACTTGAATAATTTGAGTATAAGATATCTGAGAAATTTGTACGGCCTGAGTATAATGCATGTGTACAGTTTGAGTCACAAGGTAATACGAGTATCATAAATTTTGTATGTCGTTCACCTGAGTCAGAAACACTTTAGTAAACTCGTGCTTGCTTATGCGATCTTTGATTTCATTATAAATTTTTGTGCTTGGTTTAACTTAGTTTTATCCCTGTTCAGGGAAGGACGAATGGTAAGTTGGTAAGTTTTGCCGTATTTCTCTTATATCTCAAGGCGCACTACCACACGAGTTAGGCTTTACATACGGCAAGACTAGAAAGATAACTTAATAGATTGTGTACGAAACTAATATAACGTGTTTAGATTTATTGAGTGAACGGAAAGCCTCCCCACCAGTGCATTCATGTACTGATAACCCACCATATTGCTTGCAGGGTGCGGGGGAACCTCGTTCTGTGCGGAGTATCCCCACGTGCGCTCCAAGGCGTGTAGTTCGCTCTGGAGCCTTGGAGTATTACGTCCGGAGTTGAGCACATATACAAGACATAATATATTAGAACATCGCTTATGTATCATCCCAAGTTGTAAGCCGCTTGGCATGCCTTTATATGTTTGAGAGAGAGAGAGAGAGAGAGAGAACTGAGTGACTTGTAATCTCGGTCTAGCATCGCTTGTAATAATTCTTGATCGGGATTTGACACATGGCATGCAATACAGGTGCTACTAATAGCCTTGATCAGGACAATTACAGGAATTCTCAAGTTAGGAGTGTGCTATGTCGAGCCACTATTAGGAGTATTAGGATCAGGAGTATCATGGTTATCATTTATAGTATACAATCACTAGATCATGTCAGGAAATCAAGATCAATATCAAGAATGTCATGCTCAGAAAATAACCAGGTTAGCTAAAATAACGGGATTACAAGAGACCAGGGAATCATCAAGAGTTAAGAATGTTAATGAGAATACTGGCATAAAAGTGCATAAATTAACAATTCAGGTTCGGCGTATAAAATCAGGCAAGGAAATAACATTCGCGCACAATGGGTCAAAAATCACCATTGGCGCACAAACGGATATTGGCACACAAATCATTACTTTGGGCAGTTCTGGCGTACTTTGATACAAAAGTACCCCGAGCAAAGATGGCACACAATCATACTAAAGTGCACTACTAGGATCTTGGTGCACAAATGAAAGTACCCAAGCTACGACTTTGGCGCACTTTCGTCAAGTATGCCAGTAGTGAGGTTGGCGCACAAACAAGCGCAAGAAGGTCTACTAAAAGACAAAATATAAGTTCCAAGATATGGCATAACAGTCGAGAACACAATTCTCGAGAATGGTCATAAGTCTTTGCTTAGTCATTAAGTAATATGAAAGGCTACAAAGTGCACCGTCTCTGGAGAATGCCACATAATACGCCACATAGCAAAGTGCGACATCCTCCAGAAGGGACAAAGTGCGTCGGTAAAGAAGTTTTACCAAGTGCTCCAACTCTGCAATATCTGAAAAGTGAGCCAACTTGGTCTTTCAAGCAGTGGCGTACATTCTTGATGACTTACAGACCCATTCAAAGTGTGCCAAGTAGGATTGTCGTACTTTTGAAGAATTGCCTTAGTACAAAATGTACGTAGGAGTAGAGAAGTGCGCCCCGAATACTTAACATATCATGGCGCACTTTATAAGAAATTTATGAAAAACACACAAGTGCGCTCACTGGAACTTCGCTTATGCGACAATGGTTCCCAACGTACTTTTTGTATACATTCTCAGGCCAACTTGCATTCTCTGACTTGCTGTTCTTGGGCTCTAAGAGCAATCCAATCCAAGAAAATAAAACCATCAATGAGACAAGTTCTAAGTGTTTTCTAAAAATAAAACCGATCAAATGATAAAACAAGCTATACTAAGAACCAAGGCAAGATCCAAGGTTGTTCCTTCGGTTGACAAGATGTACTTGCCTACTATCAAGTTCTAGCCTAATACCAACACTACCAAGGTCACCCACGGCCAAGGCCAAGCTCGACTGCTGCTCTCTGCTGGGGAAAAAATAAAGAAGGAAAGAGAAATGAAAGGAAAATAAAAGTGGAGGAAAGAGAATATGATTGCTTATATAGCCAAATGATTGATTGTAGGCCATTGGATCATAATCCATGCCTCTCACCCAGGTTCATCACAGCCACCCACCAAGAAAACTAAGGGACCAACGGTCCAAATCATGTAATTAAGAGAAACTTACAAAAATAACCTAAACAATGTATAAATGACATAAAACACGATGTAAGCAATTAAACAATAAACAAGCTATACATGTATAATACACGTATATCAGGTACGTATACTAGAACAGTGAGACGAGTCTCAAAGATTTGGAAGCCAAGGATGGAGGATCTACTTTGGTGCAAGGACTTGCATGGTCCGTTGGAGGGGGACAACCCAAAGCCAACAGACAAAGCTGCTGAAGACTGAAAATGACTGGATCGGAAGACCGTTGGATTCATCCGCTAATGGCTGGACGATTCGGTGTTTCACCACTTGTCCATGGAGAGTTCGACAAAAGCATTATGAGAGAAGCTGCATTCGTTGTACGAAAGAAAGACGACTGGCAACAAGGTATTTTTTATTCGCCAACTCGTTAAATCAAAGTACACGGAGGGTGCCCGGTGGGACAACATCTGAACGAGATTCAGGGTATCATCAATCAGTTGTTTGTGATGAAGATGTTTATTGATGATGAGCTTCATGCCCTTCTGCTTTTGAGTTCTCTGCAGAAAAATCGGAAGATGTTGGTGGTATCGGTGAGCAACTCCGCACCAGATGGAGTTGTCACGATGGAGGTAGTCAAAAGTAGTTTGTTGAATAAGGAGGTCCGGCGTAAGCAAGTTGAATCGTCACATGAGTCCGTTTTAGTTTCTTCCTACAGAAAGGGAAGACAGAAGTCACAGGCGAGGACATGGAGAGTTCTTGGGATCTTGCGATTGTGGACCGCAATGAGGGCTACTATCATTGTGGCGAAAGAGGTCATATTAAGAGGAACTGCATGAAGCTCAAAGCTGAGAAGGTAAGAGGCAAGGATGATTAGGAGGATATCATAGCTACAAAAGATCTTATCATCGTAGCAACCGACGCAGATGAACCTTGTAGCACGTGTCATGATAGCGACTAGATTATGGACACGGAAACGTCGTATCACGCCACTCCACATAGGAAGATCTTCACATCATGGGCAACAAGAAAACCAATGTAGTTGTGGACATCAGTGATGTGCACTTGACAACAGAGTTTGGTGAGAAGCTCGTTTTCAAGGGTGTGCGACATGTACCGAGTTTTTGCTACAACTTGGTTTCAGTAGGGAGGCTGACGGATGATGGCTGTCGCAACATGTTTGGGGACAGATTGGATTGTTACGAAGGGTTTCTAACATATGGCTCGAGAAGATTTATGTTGTGTCATGTACATGCTCAAGCCGCTGAGTTGTACAGGTAGGCCACATACATCGGATGGAGGCTCAAGGGGTGTTCGACAGTAGTTAGTGGATCGTCGACAACTTGCTGAGGAGGATCTTCGAGATGTTTTGAGGGATACATATGATTTAGTTCGTCGAGACAAAACGACGAATGGTGATGAGCCAAAGATTGATGGTCAGTCTGTCGGCCCCATGACAGTTGATCGGTCTCCAAGTGAGGGTTGTTCTACGGATTCGATTTTGGTGACGGGTGGTTTGCCAAAGCTTCACGGAGCCACATTGGTTTCAGCAGTTCGAAGCCAGGAAGAAGATCAATGTGTGTAACAAACTCAATCAGAGGCGTGCAGGCAAGTGGGGGCTGGAATTGGGGAGTGGGGAAGGAGGGGGGAGATATTTTAGGAAAAGTATATTTTTTTTACGAAAAACTTATGTTTGACTGACAGAGGATATCAAAGTAAAAAATTTATAATAGTTGATGGTATTAAGTTAAGAGTTCATTTTTGTCCACCCACCGAAACTAGGTGGGATGTTCACCCCCCACTATGAAATATATACGTGACAAATTAAAGGTCAAAATCACTTTGATGGATGAACAAAATCACTTACAAAGTGGTTTGTGTGGAATTAAAATGCCACGTGTCTTTTTCTAAGTGGGAGTTGAACATCCCACTTAGTTTCGGTGGGTGAACAAAAATGAACTCATTAAGTTTTGAGTGTATTAAGTTGAACAATTCGTATAGTTGAGGGTATCAAGCTATAATTTAGCCTTAAAAATCAAGAGTTTAGACCGCCTCCCTCGTAAAAAGTGTGTGAGAGAGTGAGACAGGTTAGGGTTAGGGTTTAGCGAAGATGTTCCTCGGCGCGCTCAGGAGGCCGGACAAGGCGACGGCCTACAAGCAGCTGAAGACCCACGTCACCATCATGGCCGCGTGGGTCGCCGTCATTCGCGTCACCCCCTTCGTCCTCCACTTCCTCACCAAGGAGAAGGAGGAACTCAAGCTCGAGCTCTGAGGACAAAACGCTGTTGGTATATATCCATTCAATCGATCATCCCTCTCCTCCTATTCCTCTTTCAATAGAGAAACGTTTCTTGTTGATCGATCGATTTTATTGATTTGTTACCGCGTCGTCGAATTAAACGATGGTTTTGGTGTGATTTAGAATTTGGTTGGATCGATTCACGGGTATGTGCTCGAAAGATTCAATTTTGAGCATTATGGATGGCTAAATTGAATTATTTGTTAATTTTTTTTTATGTAAGCATTTGACGTAATGCGGTTCCTAGTTTTAGCTGGATCTTTTAATTTTGTCATCGAAAGGAATAAACTTGATGATCTAGATATGACAGACCTATTATCGTGAGCACAATTTAGCACCTCTCTTGCTGGCCATGTTCGCACGAAAGCAAACATGCTTTTAACCATTTGAACATTCAACATTTCTTCGAACTTCGAATAGATTAAAGAAATCTTGAGCTTTTGTAGAAATATTGCAACTTCCAAAATTTTCATTTATTCCATTATCCTCGTGAAACTTTCGATGTAATAACCTCACTAGTTTTGTTGGCAGGGGTGGCCCTGGGCAGGCTGGGCGATGGCTCATGACCCAAAGACTAAAGGGACACTAACATGGACGTATCTAACTAGTATGTACTATGAGCCATTCTTATCTCAAAAGAGTTGTTGTGTAGTGGTTATCATGTTAGACATACAGACTAGAGGTCCTTAGTTCAATTCTTAGCGGGATCCCATTTTGGGAGCTCATTTCGAGCCCCCATGAGCTCATGGTTGACCTTGACGAGAATTAGAGGTCATTGTGGGCAACTTCCTTTGAGAATTCCTATATATATAAGAAAACTGAAGTATTTTGGCCCCATTGGTCCAGGGTTTGCCCATCTATTGCTAGTTTGCCACTCTTCTTCCAACCCCTTTGTATTAGGGGAATAAATCCTTCTTTGGGGATATACCATTACCATAAGCATCAAACTTTCCAATTTATTTAACATAATGATAGGAAGCCACCAAAATTTCTTCCTACGTACCACTTTTTTGTGTTTTTAAACGGAAACTTAGAAGTCTTAAATGTTTCCTACTTGTGAGCCTGGATATGATATAACTATCAAAATCTCTTCACCTTCGTGTCAGTGATAGAAAAGAGAGGTTTAGAAAGAAAATTTTAATATAACTTGAGAAATCATGGAATTGAGGTACGCATCCTCAACTTCTTTATATTCTGTTTATTTCAACCTTTTGAGGGATTGATTTAGTCTAATCTAATATTTTAATTATGAAAAGCACTAGGAGAATTAGCGTAGTGTATGTACCGTGGCACGTTGAACCCATATAGGTAATAAACAATGGTTCAATATTTGAATTTATGAAGAACTTACACCGACAATGTTATAGTAGATTCATCAACCTGCCTTTTAAAGAAAATGAGTGCCATATATGTGTCGTGAAGCTTCAAACCCAAATAGGTAATAAGTAGTGCAACATTTCAATAGATGGAGAACATACAATTGTTAAGTAGATTTAATATCCTGTGCATCATTTTCTAAAGAAATTAAAATTTTACTTTTACTTTTGTTTGGAACTCCTCAAATTAAATTCGAATTTGTTAAGCTTGTTTTTTCTCAAGTAATATGAACAATTCTTGAATGAATCAAAATTGTTTGCCTATGTTGGACTCAAATCCTGGCTCCACCCCCCGTTTACAATGTGTTCTAAGTCGTCTTTTGTATTTCTTTAATATTTGTTCTGGTTATTGGGAAAAGGAATTAGTGCCTTGGTGCAATCCTCCACTGTCCAATCTTGCGGATCTCAAAACATTCTCTTATCTTTTTGAAACTTGGATTGAGCAATGTCTTAAAATGCGTAAGGAACACTTAGGGCGCTAGATCCTATTGAGCCTAGATGCGAGGTGCACGACAAAACATGTGTTTTAATAAACGAGGCCCGTAGTTTAATATAAACAATTCATATTATCATGGTAGTCAAAGACGCGCCTCGCAGAAAAGCGTAGCAGCTGTGCCTCACACCTCACTAGGAAATGTGCATTTTTTCATATGCCCCTTATGGTTTTTTTTTATTTATACAAATTTTTTTGAGACAGAGAGATAATCCTTACCTCATACAAGTAGTTGGTTATAATTGAACTAGAAAAACTAAAATTTACTAAAAATATGGTAAGGACAATACAAACACTTGGTAGTTCTGTTGACTGCTATTGTTGCTCTGCTAGTTCATTTGATTATGTTTTAACGTATTTTTGTTGGTTTTAATATGTTGTTTTGTTTTATTTTTTACATTACTAATTTATTTATTTATCTATGTATATATTTATTATTTTTTATATTTGTGCATCGCTTCGCTCGGATGCGCGCCTTAACCGCACCTTGTGTCTCGGGCGATATGGATCTTTTATGCCTCGAGTGCCTTTGACTACCTTGCATATTATTATATCTAAGCATTTCACAACACCATTAAAATAGTAAAAAGTGAAGTATACAATCATAAAGATAACAAGTAATAACTAACCAGTGCCAAAACTCAAAGAAATGTTGTAAGTTCATAATAATAAGAAATTGACAAATCCTAACCATCGTCATCATTGATATCATCATCTCCATTACCAACACTACCATCGGATTAGTATCATTCATCAACACCTCCAATCCAAGGCAATACCTATTAAATTACACCAGAGAATATTTCTATACCAAGGATCCAATTGGTAACAATATTTTCAACTATTCAGTTTTTGTTGATTGCCTCAATAAAATCAAAAGTGTGGTAAAAAAAACCTTTTAACTACAATAAAAATATTAGTTGAATTATATATACTAAAATACTAAAACATATATTAAAAAAGGAAAAAATAGAATAGGAAGAAAAAGAAAAGAAACTCCAGGTTAATGAACCTCAGGTGCTTTAGGTTCGCCTAAGAGGCATGAGGCACAAGCTTCAAAAGTAGACATGAGAGCGTGCCTCAGGCGAGCCTAGGTGAATGAACCTCGCCTCATAGAAAACGAGGCACTAGGCCAGGCTCGTGCGGCGCATCACTCGCTTTTTAAGACAATGGAACCCAGGATAAAAATTTACCCATGGGAGAATAAGCTTATTTATTTCTCTTCAAGTCTTGGGGTTGGCTATCTAATCCTTCTCTTTCATTCAGCTATGGTAAGGGCCAGTATGTAATTTTAGCAAGAACCAAATCCTTCTTTACAACCGCAAACCAGTTTTATGTAGAATTGTCCTTAGTTGTAGCATCTCCTTTAGCTAATATCTTACCCCTACCAGCCAATGCTCTCTTTTCCTGTACATTGCACATGTCCAACCCATCCAAGATGATCTCTTCAGTCTCGTCTTCAATTGAAACTGCTTCAAATTTCACGAATACACTCTTTTTTGTTCTCTCACAAAATCTTGCCATTCGCCATCTTAGCATTTTAATTTCATCGGTGTTCATTTTCTCGACATGTTTCCTTAAAGCACAGGTGATCATATAGCTGTATTGTACAAAACTTCCTTCGACTTCAAGAGTATCTTGCGATCACAAAATACTCCATATAAAGCAGCTTTGTATTATGTATGCACAACGAAGAACGAACTAATGATGTAGCCACACCATAATTATCTTTGGTGGATATTCTAGTTTCTGAGCTTTTTGTTAAGACTGTTAGGTTTAGGAACTCCCTAGAGCATGTTCCCAATACCTTGATACTATGGTTGATCAAGTTGCACAGTTTTGCCTAGTTGTTATTTTGAACTTCGGCGAGTGGTTGGAATGTCGAGTGTCCAAACACCAGCCTACCTACTAGACTCTCAGGTTGATGGTTTTGAAAGCATGGTTAAAGATAAACATATTGTTCATGTCGGGTCGAAACTATGGTTGGAGATAGCATGGCATGGATCCCTCACATGTTTGCCTACGCAGTGTCAGGAGTTGAAGCTGATCGTTCTAGTATAATAATCTTGTGGGTCCAATCCATTCACCTGTTTGATGACATTTCTTTGCAACAAATGAAAATTCTTATGAGTTGACTATTATATTCTGTATTCAACAGTTGCTAATTAGAAATTTAGTACCTTCTGTTTTTGGTGTTTATCACAATCATGGTAGAAAAAATAATTTCGTGGGAGTCCTGAAAATTTATAGAATTGTGAACTTGGGTTTCTTACGTACCATGTTTGCTTGTTTACTATCAGGAATTCATGAAGCTGGTTTTCCAGTGTATTGTAGTCTTCTATCCACTTTTATGTGTTCTAATATGCTGATCCAGTGTTCCACTATTCTATATTAGGATATGTCCAACAGTCAGTAACGAGGACCTTATTTTCCTGACTTGAACAATATGTTTTTTAGTTAGAATTGTGATTAAGTGCAGCATTAGGACCCTGACTGCCTACTGCTTCTGTGTAGTAAATTATTTTTTATTTCTGTTTCCAAATTTCTCTCCCTTCAGTTAAACATTTCATTGAATAATTTGCCTTGATTTGAAAATAAAATTGAAGTCTTCACTTCGGATGCTTTCTCATGTTAGTTCTACCTGTTCTTATTTCAGCTGTTGTGCCACCAAAGAAGGATTTTCTATGGAGGAGGAGGAGTTAGAACTGAGAAATTCTATGCTGTTGATTTTCGTCTTAGTTTTTTGAGGAACAATAACAATGAGCTTCTTTTGTCATGTATCAATGGAAACCAAATGTTTTAAAATAATGCTTTTAAGAAATAACCAGATGTATCTGAGTACCTGATTTTAGCCAATATTAAGTTTTTAGCAACCATGTTATTACCTAGTGTAGTTTGCCCCTAGATTACCCCTTCTCACGAGTACTGCTTACATTTGTAGTCGGTCGAAGAGGACTGGGGAGTGGTTTTTCTCTATTCTCTCATGTTTGATTGCCTGTGTTTTTCTTTTTGATTATTGTGGGTCAAGCTTAATGTGGTGGTCATATGAGTAGGGCTCAGGTGGGCTACGGCTCTTATGTACAGTATGGATCTGGACTTGATCATATTCATATGAGCTTGGACTTTGATATGTCCTTTTCTCCGGATTAGGAACTTCCTAAGAGGAAATTTGTCAACAACACTTAATAGAAAGTTTTACTCGGGAAGCACATGAAACAAACGGAAAAAAAAAATCTTTGATAAAGATGACCGAATCAAAGTTTTGATAAAGCCACTTTATGACAAGTGGGTCTCCTCTTCTCGTATAGCATGTAAGAGTATATATATATATATATATATATATATATATATATATTAATGTTTGTCTTACAATGGCTGTATCAAAACTGTATCAAAGTTTTTCTCGAAGCAAACAAAGAATCACAGGACATTAAAATAAGAAATCAGAATAGGTAACTAATATGCGCTAAATGGGATTTTATTGGGCCTCTGGATAGGATCAGGATGTTGTTGCTTGGAGGTATGTGCCGGATCTAATATGTATATGTGACTTAATGTTGTTTATAAACATACCTGTGTGGATAAGCTTGTGCTGTAAAAAACTATATATTTCAGTTGAAACTTGTGCAGGAAAAGAATATATTTCATGTGATGCATGTAATTTTTTTCTTACAATCATAGATGCCATAAAATATGTTGTTGTAAATTGTATGGAATAAGGTAAAACAATGATTGGGCCTTGGGATCCTTTCTCATATAGTTGCTATTAGAGCATCAATATTTGACATCTTGAGGCCCAATTTGTAAGTGAAAAAAATGTAGAATGAGTTGTGTTTGTATGAGAATAATAGATAAATAAATCTTGAGGTCCAAATGAGATGAATAGATATAGGTCTACATGTCATCATTCATTCTCCACCCCCCCCCCCCCCCCCCCCCCCCCCCCCCCCCACCCCACGCCACCCCACAAAATATAATATAAATATAGAATCTAGAAATTGATGCTCCCAAATTGAGCTTTACTATTCTACAAAATGAGTTCCTACATTCTGAATGTAGAAAATTTAAGTCCAATTATAGCTCTTGTGGCTGGGACGAGACCATCATAGGACTCTAATTGAACAGTTTACTATTCTACAAAATGGGCTCCTACATTCTAAATCTAGAATATGGAGAATGGGATGAGGACTAATGCCATGTTTGGTTCGCAGAATGGAATGAAAGTCATTCCTTTCCTGATTTGGATGCCAAAGGAAATGAGTAAGAAATGAAATTGATTCCCAAGGAAAAGAAAAATATGGCAAAAATGATTCGTCCACTCATCCTATGTATTCATTTTTTTACTTCCAATTATTCACTTTTTCTTCCAATTTTTCGGACATTTCCAAACACCGAATTTTTTTAATAAAATTATATTTTTTTAAAAAAGAAAAGAACAAAGAATTGATTTACTTTTCTTTACTTTTTGCGAACCAAACGAGGCCCAAATGCTCTTGCCGAAGATGAGTTTTCTTTAGCTCCAAGAAGGAACATAAGATGAACTTGATCACCTGAAAAATTAGGATTTATTCCTTGTCTCGAATATGCGCATACTAAATTGGGTTTTCTTTTATTACTTACCAGGAGTTCTTGCACCCAAAAGGCAAAGATGATTTGGACTATGGGTTTTGATTGTTGGAAACACGATGTGACCTGAATCAGAGTTGGTCCATGAGGTATGATATTAGATTGGGTCCATATACCTTAAAATATAATTTTCATGTAAGATCTGAACCAATTCTAATTATCTACACCTCATGATCCCACCTCCTACCTGATGTGAGATTAAATTACCAACTCTATTGTCACCCCCTTTGTGGGCTCAACCAAAAATGAGATATAATCCAACACTGATGAGAGTTGTTGGATGTAGTAGGTTATTATTCGATGACAGAATTTCAAATGGCAGTTTGTGCAAACTACATAAATCACAAGGTGTAACTGCAACTTTACTTGCAATATTGTGCTTCAAGAGGTTCAAGTAAATCTGTACTTATGATACACAAATCCATCTAAACATCTAACTTCTAGTTTTGATAGAGGTAATGCTTTAATGCACCTTTTGCTTACAGGAGTTTCAAGAGTTTTCAAGCGTGAAAAACGAAAGATGGTAGAAGTTTATGAATTTTGTGTCATCAATCGTCACAAACCAGTACTGTCCATTGACTTCTACACACAATTGGTGTAAGCCTATAATTTCTGTGTCGGATTTTTTCGTTTAAAGTAATAAAATATAATATAATTATAAAAAAAGAAAAAAGTTGAAAAAAATTGTAAATAGGGGGACCACTCGCCAACTCAGTTGGCGGGGTGCTGAGTTGGAGAGCATCTCGCCAACTGAGTTGGCGAGGCGCTCTCCTCGAGAGGCCGCTCGCCAACTCAGTTGGCGGGGCGCTGACCGTTGCTTTTCAGCCGTTGCACAACGGATACAATTCACCCCTATAAACAACCCCCCAAACACTCCTCACACAACACATTCTCCTCCTCCTCCTCCTCCTATTTTCACAGCTTCTCCTCCTTAATCACAACAATTCTCTTTCTCCTCCTGATATTTACTGGCGATGGCTACCCACAATGACGGTTGTATTCCGGGCGGACCGACTACCGCGCTTATTATTAAGCAACGTGAAGACCACATTTCTAGTCAGATATTTACTGGCGAGATAATTTTTGAAATTACAAGTTGCCAACTTTATTAATACATATGTTTACTTTATTAATGCATATAAATTTACACACAAAATATAATGCATATATTTTTTATAGTTATACGACCATGATCATGGTTTACGAACCCGGATCCATGTACATTGGCGGGCCGAAAGAAATTATCGTACGTGGGAGATAAATTCGGTCCAAAAGGATTTGGTGGAATCCTTTGGATTCCACTAAATAGATCGTGTTAGATATTTAATCCACGATCTTCATTTAGTTGTAAGCCTTGCGGGGCGTTGGTGGCCCGAACGCAACACTTTCCAACTCCCATTCGGCGAGATGACGATCACCCTTTTTGATATGGCGAATATACTAGGGTTACCTATTAAAGGTAACGCTATATATTTTGATCCGCACTTAAAGGGATCTGATCTGATCAGGAGGTATCTCGGTGTTAGCCCTCCTTCAGGTCTAAAAGACGGCAATTATGTGAAATTTACATGGCTCCGTGGCAACTTTATGGACCTACATCAAACTATTGATGGGGTGGTTGATGTAGATAAAATTCGGGTATGTATTTTTATTAGTAAATTTATTTATTACTTAATTTAGTGGTGCAATTCTATATAACATTTAATAAATTCAGGTCATTCGTTGCACTAGAGCGTATCTGCTCTGTTTATGTGGTGCAATTCTGTCACGACCCGCACCCGGAAGTTCGGGCACGAGTACGTGGGTACGTCCAGCCTACGCCGCAGAGTCGGCGGTAGTACGCTGTCTAGGTCAATCCATCTAACTAATCTAACTCATTCACAATTAACATAGGCAAGATAATAATGGGAATAGAAACTTAAAATTTGCAAACTGAAATAAATGTGACAGCAATTCAAATGTTTAATACAGAATTCCAAATGAAATCGGGGACAAACCCGATTAAATAAGATAGAAATCAAAATAAAAGATAGCTAAAACTAGCTACTCAGCAGCAGGGGTCTCCTGGGTGGGTTCTGGTTCTTCATAAGTATCATCTGTCCCCTCATAGGGACCATAATAAGTAGGGGCAAGATCCTCATCGTCGCCTAAAATCAACAGATCCAGTCAGGAAAGGAGCAAAGTACACAGTGCACAACAATATTAAACTAAATATTTATGACAATTAAACATTGAATATCATGTTAAGGAAATTGCATAAAGAATGTCAATATCTCAGAGTCACAACTATAAATAAGAATATGAGAAAACAGAAGTAAATGAGCAGAGTGAAACTATCACAGTCAGCAAGAAGATAACATGACTAGAACTATCTGTATGAAACTTGTGTTTGTTTTTAGAATACTTAGTTGGCATGCAGGGGTTTATAAGGCTAATCCGGCCGTCATGAACGGCTATTAGTCACGAATAATCGAGATCCGGCTGATGGACAGTCGTGTACCAACAGCTATTATTCACGGCAAGGGGAAGGGTAAACTACATGCCTTTCAGTATTCTCCCACCCGACATGAAAACAAGACATGAATTCCAATATTCAAGACATGAAATATAGTATTCTAACTCTACGTGTAATCAACAAGAGTACTAGTGGAGCAGGAAATTTAATTATCACAATATAAGATTAACTTGAAGTGCAGGTACTTGCCTGTTGTTTGGATCTGTTTAATTAGGTTCTTGGGAGAAATGTCCAGAGGTGAGTCCAAAAGCTGAAACAGACATTACCATCACTCTCAGAAGATATCAAATAGCTAGAAACGCCTGTCCTTGGGTCCAATTTGGAGACAAGGGCAAAAACGGCAGTTTCGGGTCAAAACGGGGTCCGCCGTTGGGCCCGCTTTGCACCGAAAAACGTGTCCGGGTCAAAAGTCTCCAAATTCACCAAACTTAGTGTCAACAGGTCAGGAACGCTGATACGAACCCAACGGAACTTCCAGATTTGGATTCCGATGAGCCGAACACAAAATCGCCCGTCGAGCGGGGCCTGTGGGGCCCACGACACGCGATTTCGTCAACGTTCTCAGAATCGAACCAAACTTGACCCACAGGACCAGCGTATCGCTACGAGTCCGATGGCGCAAGTTTTGTCTCGATCCGACGAGTGTACACGAAATTAGGGTGAATTGCCGAAAAGGCGGATACGGAGCGATGTCCGCGGATACGCGTTGATTCCGGTGTGCACGCACACCCGAATCAGCTTCCGTGAAATCTCACACGTCCGTATCGACGCTGCGCACGTATCTGTGAAGACCGCACGCGACCAAGTCGTCCCGTTTGGCGGGACGTACTCGGTTCCGGGGTGAAACAGGGTCTGGTTTTTCCTATTTTTGGATCGCGGTGTGCGATCACCACAGGACGCGGTGCCCCGAACAGTTTGTCCGGACACCGAGAGGGTCATACAGGCTTCACAACGTAATTTGCGGAATTGAAAACGGAGCTACAAGGCGAAAGTTACACATACCTGAAGTGGACCCGAAAACAGGGTCGAACCGTGTCCGACTCGTGTCGGACACGCGAAGGAAATTAGGGCTAGGGTTAGGGTTCCGGCGGGTTTCTGGCCGTGGACGGCGGAGGGCGGCCGGAGGGGCGCCGGCGAGGGCGGGGGGACGGCTCGCCGAGGGACGGCGCGGCGTCCACGGGGGCGACGACAGCGGCGGCGGTGGCTGGTGGCTGCTGCGGCTGCTGTTTGCTGCTGGCCGGACGGCTGTCGACGAGCGGGGCGGAGACTGGCCGGTGGCGCGCGGCGAGGCGAGGGAGGGGCACGGTCGGGCGCGGCGAGGCGGCTCAGGGGTCTGGGCGGAGCGGTGGTGGCGAGGTGGCTGTGGCGGAGAGGGGGCCGGAGGGGGAGATATAAATAGGGCGGGGCGGAGCTGCGGCAGGCCGAGAAAGGCGGGGTCGTGGCCGACGTGGCGGGGTGCGCGGAGGGGAGGCCGGTGGATGCGGCGGGCGGCCCGGGCGGAGCGGCGCCGGACTCGGGCGGCCGAGGGATCGTGGGGAGTGGGGGTCAGCCGGGTCGGGTCGGGTTCGGGTCTGGCCGACCCGCCCGACCCGCTAGGCCGGGGTGGGCTGGGCCTCGGGTTGGGTTGGGCCGGGCCGGGCAGCGGCCCACGGGCCGCGGGCCAAAAATAAAATAAAAATAGAAATAGAAATAAAATAAATAAATAATAATAAATAATCAATTAATAATTAATTAATTAGAAAAATTGTTTTTAGGCATTTAAAAATAGTTCTGAGGTCCAGAAAAATCCAGAAAAATTGCCCTAAGTCCAGTTTTCTATTTTACACCAAAAAATATTATTTTCATGATATTTTAATATTATTTATTGCCATTTAAAAAATCATTTATTAATCAAAAACCTTGATTTTAATTACAGAAGATTCACAGAAAATTCCAGAAAATTGGGAAAAATCCAAGATTTAATAATTTGGAAATTCAGGGGGTTTACAACCTACCCAACTTACAAAAATTTCGTCCTCGAAATTTAAGAATAACAGGGCACGAAAAAGAAAAGGCCAAAAAATAAAATACAATATACCTCAGGGTTCAAAAAGGTAGGGGTATCGCTCTCTAATCTCGTCTTCTCGCTCCCAGGTGGATTCACCGGGAGAATGGTGCTTCCAAGCTACGCGAACCAGGGAGATAACCTGGTTCCGTAGGACTTTCTCCGAGCGATCCAGGATCTCCACGGGTTGCTCCTGGTAAGTCAGACTTGGGCCTACTTCGAGCTCTGAGTGATCCAAAATGTGACTGGGGTCTGACACATACTTCCTCAGCTGCGACACGTGGAAGACGTTATGTACTCCATCCAGAGAGGGTGGCAATGCCAGTCGGTATGCCACTTCTCCGATTTTCTCCTGTATGCCAAAAGGTCCGATGAATCTTGGGCTGAGTTTTCCACTCCTTCCGAACCTAATGGTGCCACGTGTCGGGGAAATCTTTAAGAATACCAGCTCTCCAACCTCAAATTCCAAGGGCCTTCGGTGGCTATTTGCCCAATGTCGTTGCCTGTCTTGAGCCACTCGAAGTCTGTCCCTTATTTGCTTTACCTTCTCAGCTGAATCGATCACCATCTCTGGTCCCAGTAGGGCTCTTTCTCCAACGTCGTCCCATGATAGCGGGGTACGACATCTTCGGCCATACAGGGCTTCAAATGGAGTCATCTCGATACTGGCTTGGTAGCTGTTATTATAAGAGAACTCCACCAGATGTAAATAGTCTTCCCAGGATCCTCCAAAATCCAGAACACATGTACGGAGCATATCTTCAAGTGTCTGGATGGTACGTTCCGATTGTCCATCGGTTTGGGGATGATAAGCTGTGCTGAATTTGAGTTGAGTCCCCAAGCTGGCTTGTAAGCTCTTCCAGAAGTGAGAGGTGAATCTTGAATCTCTGTCGGAGACAATACTTACTGGAACTCCATGCAGCCTAACAATATGTCTGATATATAACTCTGCCAGCTTCTCTGTAGATAGCCCTACTTTGAAGGGTAGGAAGTGTGCAGACTTGGTCAGTCTATCTACTATCACCCAGATTGCATCCTTTCCACTAGGTGTCCTTGGAAGGCCGGAAACAAAATCCATTGTGATATGTTCCCACTTCCACTCCGGAATGGGTAGTGGTTGAAGCAATCCTCCAGGTCTTTGTCTTTCTGCCTTGACTTGCTGGCACACTAAACAACGAGATACGAACCTGGCTACTTCTCTTTTCATGCCATGCCACCAAACATGCGTCCTCAGGTCCTTGTACATCTTGTTGGCTCCTGGATGTATAGAGTACTGCGATCTGTGCGCCTCTTGCATAACTTCTTCTCTTATGTCTCCTTGAGGTACACATAATCTGTCGCCATGCCTCAGTGATCCATCTTCATGAATCCTGAACTCTTCTACTAATCCAGCTTGCACTTGACCTCGAAGGCTTCGCAGGCCTTCGTCTTGAAACTGAGTCTCCTTGATCTTGTCTATTAAGTTAGACTGAATCTGCAAGTTCATCATTTGGCCCTCTTTTCCTGGGATAATTACTTCAATACCCAAACTTTCCAAGTCCTCCAGCAGGTGTCTGTCCATAGTCAAGTACATCGCCATAGGATACCTGCTTAGAGCATCAGCAACTACATTTGCCTTCCCAGGGTGATATTGAAGAGTGATATCAAAGTCTTTCATTAGTTCCAGCCACCTTCTTTGCCTCATGTTTAGCTCTTTCTGAGTGAAAATATATTTTAGACTTTTATGGTCTGTAAATATTTCCACCCTTTCTCCATAAAGGTAATGCTTCCAAAGTTTAAGAGCAAAAATGACAGCTGCCAATTCTAAATCATGGGTTGGATAATTCTTTTCATGTGGTCGAAGCTGTCTAGAGGCATATGCTATTACTTTCTTATTCTGCTCCAATACACAACCTAGACCTTTTCCAGAAGCATCACTATAAATAGCGAAACCTCCGGTTCCAGAAGGTAAGGTCAGAATAGGGGCAGAAGTCAGCCTTTTCTTCAACTCCTCAAAAGCATGCTGACATTCATCAGTCCAGGTGAACTCTTCATCCTTCCTTGTTAACTTTGTCATGGGTTCAGCAATCCTAGCAAAGTCCTTTACAAACTTCCGATAGTAGCCAGCTAGTCCCAGGAAGCTTCTAATCTCTGCTACAGAGTCTGGAGTGGGCCAGGATTCTACTGCCGCTATCTTCTTAGGATCTACGGCTATTCCATCTCCAGTCACAACATGTCCCAAGAATTCTACTTTGTCTAGGAAGAAAGCACATTTGGATAATTTTCCATAAAGTTTTTCCTTCCTCAAAGTCTCTAATGCCAGCCTCAAATGTTCTTCATGTTCTTCGGGGGTCTTGGAGTAGATCAAAATATCATCAATGAAGACCACTACAAATTTGTCTAGGTATGGCTGGAAAACTCTGTTCATTAAGTTCATAAAAACTGCTGGAGCATTCGTCAACCCGAACGGCATTACTAAGAATTCGTAGTGTCCGTTCCGGGTATTGAAAGCAGTTTTAGGGATGTCTTCTTTTCTTACCCTTACTTGGTGGTAACCAGACCTCAAATCAATCTTTGAAAACACCCGAGCTCCACTCAACTGATAAAATAAGTCATCTATCCTGGGCAGGGGATACTTATTCTTAATTGTTAAGGCATTTAAGGCCCTATAGTCAATACACATTCTGGATGTTCCGTCCTTCTTGGGCACAAATAGTACTGGAGCTCCCCAAGGTGAGACACTAGACCTAATGAAACCTTTGTCTTCTAGCTCTTTGATTTGTTCATTTAGTTCTATTATCTCATTCTTGTTGATTCTGTAGGGGTTCTGAGATACTGGTGCTGCTCCTGGCACTAAGTCAATGGAGAATTCAACTTCTCGGTCTGGGGGTAAGCCTGGGAGATCCTCAGGGAAGACATCTAGGTATTCAGAGAGGATAGGTGGCAACTCTTCTGTTACTAGGGCTCCACAAATTTTGTTATTACCCATTTCTCTAGAACCCCTAGCAAATTCAAATTCTGGCTTGCAAGGGGGTCTAAAGATTACACTGCCTCTGTGACAGTCTATTGTGGCATGATGTTGACTTAACCAATCCATACCCAGTATAATGTCAAAACTGGGTACTGGCATTACAAGTAGTCTAGCATACAGTTCTCTTCCACATAATGTGATAGGACAATTGTTACAAGCATCACTAACCGGAATGATTCCTCCACCGGTAATGATCTTATAACAATTCCTAAGGGGTTTAGTGCTTAAGCTATGCTTCATAAGGAAATCTACTGACATGAATGAATGTGAAGCTCCAGAGTCGAATAAAGTAATAGCTGGTATTGAATTTATAAGCACGGAACCTGTGATCACGTCAGCTGTGGCTTCTGCTTCTTCCAGAGTCATTGCATAAGCACGGCCTTGCTGCGGTGCACCCCTCTGTTGTTGCTGTTGGTGCTGAGCAAAGCGTTGTTGTTGAGTTGGAAGCGGAGGTCCCCTTTGTTGTGCTGCTGGGGGCCTGGCCTGGACTGGAGCCCTTGGTGCAGCTGGACGTCCTTGAGCAGCAGGACAGTCCCTCAATTGATGTGCTGGGGAACCACAATAGAGGCAAGCACCTAGCCTCTTCCTGCAGTCTTGCCAAGTGTGGCCTGGTTTTTGGCAATAGTTGCAAGGGGGAGCTCGCTGGTTCTGTCCTTGAGCCTGGGGTGCTGGAGCTCGAGGGGGGGGACGCTGATTTTGCTGCGGGGCCCTCTGCTGTTGTTGTTGTTGAAAAGGGCGTTTGTTGGGTCCCGCATTTCCGGTATCTCTTTCTCGCTTCAGTTTGTGCCCCATGTCTCTCTCGACTCCTTGTGCCACGCTCAGGATTTCTTCATAGGTGCGAGCTCGGCTGGTGGTGACAGCGAGGCGAATATCCGGAGATAGCCCCTTCTTGAACCTTCGGGCTCTGTCCTCCGGGGTACGAACCATGTACTCCGCAAAGTGGCTTAACCTGCTAAATTCAGCAGTATATTCATCAACAGTCATGTTACCTTGTTCCAGTCTCTCGAATTGGCTTTCGAGAGCTTCCCGAGCCACTTCGGGATAAAATTTCTCCTTGAATAGCCTCTTGAAGTCCTCCCAGGTGACGTCGGGAGCAGATAGTTGGGGTTCATCTCTGAACCAGGTTCGAGCAATATCGAACAGTTGCAGGCTAGCGGATTCCACTTTGAGATCATCGGGAACCCGAGCAGTCTTCAGGAGTCTCTCGACATTCTCTATCCACTCATCAGCGTAGAGAATGCCCTCAGTTCCATAAAATTCCAGAGGCCTAAGGTTCTTGAAGTCTTTAGCACTCCCTGGCCTCTTGAGTGACGACTCCTGGGGTTTAAGAGCTTCTGAGAGGCTGGTCCGCAGAAGTGCCGTCTGTTCTTTCTGGGATTCCACTAATCCCTGGAATACTCCTATTAGCTGTGCCCCATCTAAGGTAACTGCCGGAACAGATGGGGGCGGCGGGAGTGCAAGAGTCTCGGGCACATTCGGCTCAGCTGGTTCTGATGTGCCTCCTACTGTGTTCCTGGTCTGGACCATTCTGAAAGATTAAGGGATAGGAAGATCAGAATAGAATACTTGGAAATCAAGGGCGATAGAAAAATTGAGCAGCAATGATATCAAGAATTGAAATAAGGACGCTATACTGTGAATGAGCCTTTCCTAGAATCCTCAATTTTATTCCATACCCTGTCCTAGGGTATTACCCTATTTAAGGATAGGACCTGCATGGGCCACCATAAAAACGTGTCACGACCCGCACCCGGAAGTTCGGGCACGAGTACGTGGGTACGTCCAGCCTACGCCGCAGAGTCGGCGGTAGTACGCTGTCTAGGTCAATCCATCTAACTAATCTAACTCATTCACAATTAACATAGGCAAGATAATAATGGGAATAGAAACTTAAAATTTGCAAACTGAAATAAATGTGACAGCAATTCAAATGTTTAATACAGAATTCCAAATGAAATCGGGGACAAACCCGATTAAATAAGATAGAAATCAAAATAAAAGATAGCTAAAACTAGCTACTCAGCAGCAGGGGTCTCCTGGGTGGGTTCTGGTTCTTCATAAGTATCATCTGTCCCCTCATAGGGACCATAATAAGTAGGGGCAAGATCCTCATCGTCGCCTAAAATCAACAGATCCAGTCAGGAAAGGAGCAAAGTACACAGTGCACAACAATGTTAAACTAAATATTTATGACAATTAAACATTGAATATCATGTTAAGGAAATTGCATAAAGAATGTCAATATCTCAGAGTCACAACTATAAATAAGAATATGAGAAAACAGAAGTAAATGAGCAGAGTGAAACTATCACAGTCAGCAAGAAGATAACATGACTAGAACTATCTGTATGAAACTTGTGTTTGTTTTTAGAATACTTAGTTGGCATGCAGGGGTTTATAAGGCTAATCCGGCCGTCATGAACGGCTATTAGTCACGAATAATCGAGATCCGGCTGATGGACAGTCGTGTACCAACAGCTATTATTCACGGCAAGGGGAAGGGTAAACTACATGCCTTTCAGTATTCTCCCACCCGACATGAAAACAAGACATGAATTCCAATATTCAAGACATGAAATATAGTATTCTAACTCTACGTGTAATCAACAAGAGTACTAGTGGAGCAGGAAATTTAATTATCACAATATAAGATTAACTTGAAGTGCAGGTACTTGCCTGTTGTTTGGATCTGTTTAATTAGGTTCTTGGGAGAAATGTCCAGAGGTGAGTCCAAAAGCTGAAACAGACATTACCATCACTCTCAGAAGATATCAAATAGCTAGAAACGCCTGTCCTTGGGTCCAATTTGAAGACAAGGGCAAAAACGGCAGTTTCGGGTCAAAACGGGGTCCGCCGTTGGGCCCGCTTTGCACCGAAAAACGTGTCCGGGTCAAAAGTCTCCAAATTCACCAAACTTAGTGTCAACAGGTCAGGAACGCTGATACGAACCCAACGGAACTTCCAGATTTGGATTCCGATGAGCCGAACACAAAATCGCCCGTCGAGCGGGGCCTGTGGGGCCCACGACACGCGATTTCGTCAACGTTCTCAGAATCGAACCAAACTTGACCCACAGGACCAGCGTATCGCTACGAGTCCGATGGCGCAAGTTTCGTCTCGATCCGACGAGTGTACACGAAATTAGGGTGAATTGCCGAAAAGGCGGATACGGAGCGATGTCCGCGGATACGCGTTGATTCCGGTGTGCACGCACACCCGAATCAGCTTCCGTGAAATCTCACACGTCCGTATCGACGCTGCGCACGTATCTGTGAAGACCGCACGCGACCAAGTCGTCCCGTTTGGCGGGACGTACTTGGTTCCGGGGTGAAACAGGGTCTAGTTTTTCCTGTTTTTGGATCGCGGTGTGCGATCACCACAGGACGCGGTACCCCGAACAGTTTGTCCGGACACCGAGAGGGTCATACAGGCTTCACAACGCAATTTGCGGAATTGAAAACGGAGCTACGAGGCGAAAGTTACACATACCTGAAGTGGACCCAAAAACAGGGTCGAACCGTGTCCGACTCGTGTCGGACACGCGAAGGAAATTAGGGCTAGGGTTAGGGTTCCGGCGGGTTTCTGGCCGTGGACGGCGGAGGGCGGCCGGAGGGGCGCCGGCGAGGGCGGGGGACGGCTCGCCGAGGGACGGCGCGGCGTCCACGGGGGCGACGACAGCGGCGGCGGTGGCTGGTGGCTGCTGCGGCTGCTGTTTGCTGCTGGCCGGACGGCTGTCGACGAGCGGGGCGGAGACTGGCCGGTGGCGCGCGGCGAGGCGAGGGAGGGGCACGGTCGGGCGCGGCGAGGCGGCTCAGGGGTCTGGGCGGAGCGGTGGTGGCGAGGTGGCTGTGGCGGAGAGGGGGCCGGAGGGGGAGATATAAATAGGGCGGGGCGGAGCTGCGGCAGGCCGAGAAAGGCGGGGTCGTGGCCGACGTGGCGGGGTGCGCGGAGGGGAGGCCGGTGGATGCGGCGGGCGGCCCGGGCGGAGCGGCGCCGGACTCGGGCGGCCGAGGGATCGTGGGGAGTGGGGGTCAGCCGGGTCGGGTCGGGTTCGGGTCTGGCCGACCCGCCCGACCCGCTAGGCCGGGGTGGGCTGGGCCTCGGGTTGGGTTGGGCCGGGCCGGGCAGCGGCCCATGGGCCGCGGGCCAAAAATAAAATAAAAATAAAAATAGAAATAAAATAAATAAATAATAATAAATAATCAATTAATAATTAATTAATTAGAAAAATTGTTTTTAGGCATTTAAAAATAGTTCTGAGGTCCAGAAAAATTGCCCTAAGTCCAGTTTTCTATTTTACACCAAAAAATATTATTTTCATGATATTTTAATATTATTTATTGCCATTTAAAAAATCATTTATTAATCAAAAACCTTGATTTTAATTACAGAAGATTCACAGAAAATTCCAGAAAATTGGGAAAAATCCAAGATTTAATAATTTGGAAATTCAGGGGGTTTACAAATTCTATTTCCCGATGCATCAAAAAATATGGTAAATGTGTAGCTTCTACCATTCTTGGATGATCTGACAAAACCTACTGAGCATGCGTGGGGAGCTGCTACTCTTGCCTTTTTATACGCCAATCTGACAGAATTTGTCAGATCCAATCGCAAGAGTATTTGTAGATGTATTTCACTGATACAAGTATGAATGAAAGACCTTAAAAAGTTAGAGTAATTTTATAAGCAAATTTTGTTTGTACTAATGTCATATTTTTGTTTTATAGTTCTGGTCCTACGAGCACTTCTATATTGGTAGGCCTGTTACCAGCATTCTCAGTGATGTTGAAATATTTTCAGTTGCTATGCGCTGGCCTACAGACGTAGTGGATTATCAACACTACCAATACAGGACTGTATCACTATATCGTAGCCAATTTGATACACTGCAGTATAATGAGGTAATTGCTAAATATCTTTAAATATACAATAAATATCTTTAAATTATTTAAGTTTTGATCGTAGATAAATATCACATCTAATTGATACAATATCTTTAAATAGGTAACCTGGTTATTGTACTCATGTGAACCTGATGCTCCAGAAATCAAGAGGACATCATATGCATTTACTTTACACAGATGTCATATTATATATGATCGGTTCACCATGTACCATCCGGTAGACCGTGTTCTTTGGCAATTCGGAATGGTCCCAATAATTCCCGATGATCCTCCGACAGTCGGTTATGAGACATCAAATGCATCACAACGAATCATTGGTCTCGTTGCTGACTGGAATAATCGGTTCGAGAATTATAGTGTGAGGGACATGTCTCCCAGACTAAATTCTGCTGAGGAATGTAAGTTATAAGTTACTCATTATTCGTATTGATTTAGTGTAAATAGTTTGCTAAAATTTTATTTACATTTTGCAGACATAGGTAGCATGGACTATAGGCAATGGTGGGGATGCCCTCTTATGAGCAACCGAGTATACCACTACGAGGAGCAAAGGTTCAAGAGTAGATCATTAGACGATTCTACTATGCGTGCTTTTGTCGATGGAATGCATGATTTGGTATGACTTCATTATACTTTCAAAAAAACATATACATAGATATGATAAATATATTAATTTATAAATTTCATATTTCAGAGTGGTGTATACCGGCAACATTTACAACGACCTCATAGAAACCTTTCCCCAGACAGTCGGCGTCTTATGGAGGAACTTGTGACTCGTGTTGAGCATCTGGGTATTGGACGGGAATCGAAAATGCCTCCAGTATAATCCCGTCTTCCACCGGACTATCCGACCGGCTTAGTACGACAGAGACACTCTCGTCGTCGTCGGCGGGATACTGTTGGAGCGGGCCCGAGTGACCAGTATGCTGGAGGGAGCCCGAGTTACCAGTATGCAGGAGCGGGCCCGAGTTACCAGTATGCTGGAGCGGGCCCTAGTTACCAGTATGCAGGAGCGGGTCCGAGTGACCAGTATGCTGGAGCGGGCCCTAGTTACCAGTATGCAGGAGCGGGTCCGAGTGGCCAGACTGCTGAAGATGAAAGCTACCAGATATTCACACAATTTTTTTTGACTCCATCAGCACCGCTGCCTACCCAAACTCAACAAGACGAGGACAAGGATTAGTAGAAAATTGTAACATTGTATGATTACAATTTTTGTATAATTTGTAATAGTTTTTTATTACAATATTTGGGTATTGAACAATTCTATTTTAATCTCTCGGTTGACTAGTACATCTTCTTCGGTTGTGTCCCATAGCACCACAATTACTGCAACGTAGATCTCTTGTCGATGAATCCCGGGGTTTGATGCGGTTGTTCTTTGGTCTTCCGGCTTTGCATCTTACATCTGGCACCCCAATTTGTCCTCTTACCAAAGGACCTTGGATCTCGTACGATACTGGAATTGGCTCCATTTTAGGCGCGTATACACTTTTCAAGTTTTCTGTCGAAAATACTGCAGGATAAAAATTATCAATACTAATATTGCAATATCTACAAACAAAACATGCATGTATACATGGTATATAAGTATGGTACCATCTAAAACATGTACAAGATCTGTCAGTTATATTAACAACATAGGTTCTACTTGTTGCCCGGTCTATTATTTCAAACTTATAACTATCAATAGCTAATATTTCTAGGTGGTTCTTCTCTTTGATAATAGAAGCCATATTTTTTAACATCTTCGGACAATAATCTGTGTCTATATTTTCAGCAAACTTTCTACGATTGTTATGAAGTGTAATAATCTTGGCTCTAATACCATCGAGAAGTATTGTTATTGCTTATCTCGTAATTTCTTAATCCAGCTATTGAAACATTCAGCAAGATTAGAAGTGTTAATATCTAATCTAGGACAAGTAGCATACGCTGTTATCCAATGTTCAAATCGACGACTTTCATCGTTTACACCAATAAGCCAATCGTACAACACTATGTTCTCGGCTTTAATTATATCAAACACACTCTCTGCATCCGTTTTATTATATGATCTAGCAAGCGAGTCTAACAAGCGTTGAAATACTGGTTCTTTTGTAACTTTTTTCATATTTTGTTTAAAATGTTGAATACAAAAAAAATGAGGAGATGCAGGAAAAATAGCACGAACAACATTTATTAATCCCTTTTGCTTGTCAGATATAAATGAAATTGTACTCCAATCATTAAAACAACTTTCGAAAGATATTTTAAGAGAATTTAAAAACCAAGACCAAGAATCACTATTCTCACCTTCAGCAACAGCATAAGCTATAGGATATAATCGATAGTTATGATCGTGAGCACAAGCAATAAATAAGATACCTTGATATTTAGACGAAAGAAATGTAACATCAGTACTAATAATTGGTAAACATCCACTTAAAAATCTATCAATACATGACTTAAAACAAATAAAAATTCGTTGGAAGCTATTGTTTTCGGCAGTTTTAATAAAACATGTACTACCTGGATTTGTCTCCATAATTCTATAACAATACTCCTCAAGACTAGCGTATGCCTTATCATAACTACCATTAATTTCAGCTAATGCTGTCTCTCGGGCTCTCCATGCTTTGGAATAACTAACTTGTATAGGGTGCTCCCTATATATATCTTTAACAATTTATGATGGACTGTATGACTGGTTATCTCTAATAATGTTAATTATCATGGTCTTAATCTATGAAGCGGTAGCTAGTCGATGACGTCCTGTACTAAGTCTTCCTAAACAAGAATGACGATTTTCTAATGTACTAACTTTAACTATATCGCTATTTCCAATAGATTTGACATATACTCTCCAATTACAATTCGGTTGATCACAACTATATATAATTCCACGAGCATTATTCATAAGACTAGCTGAACAACTAAAATTATATTTAATTGCTAAATTACTTATAAAGCTTCTAAAGTGAGAACGACTAGAAAATGATTGTCCCTTAAATAATTCATCAGTGATAGCTTTTACAACATCATCATCTACCGTATAATCTATATTTTCAACTAAATCATCACTATTTCCATCGTCGTTGTCACTATCATCATCATGGTTAGATTCATCTGATGAATTACCTTCTTGGATAAATGAAACTATTTGTTGAGAAGAACTAGCACCCGAACTAACATGCTGATATTCAGAAAAATATTCATTATTTCTACTATCTAAGGTTGCTGCTACTTTAATAACATATATTTTTATATACCGTGATTGTGAATTAATCTCAAGAATATAATTCCATGCATCTTCACTATCTATCAAAAAATAATTAGAACAAAAAATAGATTTCAGAATAAAATCATAATGAATAGAACAACGTTTAATAATATGATTACGTATATTTTCAAAACTAATATTCGGATAAGTTGAAAAAATTATACTTTCTCCTCCTTCGTAATTTAACCCATTTACTTTACCGCCGTGCGAGCATACAATTCTTACGCTACGATCCATGACGGTTGAGAACTTTTGCTACAGAAAACTCAAATGAACTTTAGCTGCAGGCAGAGAGACAGAGAGAGTGTTGGAGACTTTGCTAGAGGGAAGAGAGGAAATAGAGGAAGTAGATTGAGTGTGAGATGATTTGGTTGAGATAGGTATTTATAGAGGGAGAATGTAATAGCCGTTGTTGTTAATAGCCGTTGTGGAACGGTCGGAAAACGGATCCTTACTCGCCAACTCAGTTGGCGAGCATATTGTAACGGTCGTAAGCCAGCATGCCCCGCCAACTGAGTTGGCGAGCGGCCTCTCGAGGAGAGCGCCCCGCCAACTCAGTTGGCGAGATGCTCTCCAACTCAGCACACCGCCAACTGAGTTGGCGAGTGGTCCCCCTATCTACAATTTCTTCCAACTTTTTCTTTTTTTTATAATTATATTATATTTTATTACTTTAAACGAAAAAATTCGTTTTTGTGTTGATAGAAGAAGTCTCTCTCTCTTGTCATCAAAGAGAGGTAACCGTAGGCAATGGTCTATCTTTTGAAATAGGTGAAATTTTTATTTTTTACCCGTTTTACATGATAATGCAATGGTCCTTCATCTTTTGAAAATGAAAAAAAACAAAACAAAAACACACACACATTATCAGTTATTTTATGTTAAATACCACAATTAAATTGCAGATTATGAGCAAGAGAAACTAAAAATAACAGAATTTTTCTTTAGGGACTCCACAGGCGGCCAAGAATCTTTATTGCACCTTTAGTTCCTTTATATGCAAGAAAGGAATGGGTGATTGGTAAGACCTTCCATGCCAGTGTGGTAACTTTCAGAAGATGCTGCCAATTATCACTTTAAGGTAGCTAGGCTGTATATGGTCTTTGTTGATTAGGCTTATATTTATATCACTTCTATAGTTGATGATACACAATTCATTTCTTAATAGTCTTAATCTGAGGTGGACATCACTATCAAACACCTGTAAAAGTGATATATATATATATATATATATATATATATATATATATATATATATATATATATATATATATATATATATATATATATGAGAACTTAGAATTTGCACATTTGCTTCTTGTTAACATGAAATTGCACTATTTTACCAATTCATCTCACACTAGTATATGTGCAAAGAATATTAAAAGACCACCTAACTAGGAATATTGAAAAGTCAATATATAGCGCAAAAAAAATGCGTGGTTCATACATGAAAATATGTAAATTTTTATATAAACAGCAGAAAACTGCCTCAAGTTCCAATAAAATTGCAGGTAAATACAAGTACTATGCTCTTCATTTCCCTTTTTATTGGTTCTCTTGAGTTTTCATGGTTCACATTTAGATATATCAATAATGGCAGAATATAGAAATTTAAGACCTAAATAACTATAGGATTCTATATAGGAATCCAGTCACTAATATACCAATAAGTGAGTCCACTGTCTTGGTTCATATATTTCTTAGGAACACAGTTTTTGATGGAAAGGCCAGTATAACAAAAGATATCTAGTGGGTCATTGGAGAAATGAATGCATTGATAGTTAGAGGACACCAACCAACACTCAAAACAAATCGAAGGCATTATCCTAGTGGTAACGTGACATGTCACCTTGGAGTAGGTTCAAATCTCTCCTCTGTCGATTGATGTCGGTTGGTGGTTAAGCTAGGTACATCAAAAAAAAAAAAAAAAAAATCAACACTCAAACAAAGATATGTAATGGTTAGCATATGTAGCGATAACTGCACATATTTGGTAACTAGAATTCACCAATAATGGTTCAACTAGTCTGTAATCTTTTTTCCTTGTGCGGAAAAAGAAGTCTATATCACTAGTACTAAAAAATCAGCTCACTGTTTTGGGTCACATGTGACATATTTGTGCATTAGGACCACAGTTTTATGGAGAGGTGGTATCCGAAAGAGATGTTGTGGATCATAACAGCAATCAATGTACGTATCATACTTGGATGTAAAAAGAAAATTATAGCACTTGTTCTTAGCAAAAATAACATTAATCAACACCACTTGAAAGGAAAATTGTATTCTCTATGCGCCAAGTACACAGGGGTGAGCATTATTCGGATTTTGGCCGAAAATCGAACCGAACCGAACCGAATAAGAGATTCGGTTCGGTTTAAAAAATATTCGATTTGGTTTCGGTTTTGAAAAACTAAATTTTTTTTATTCGGTTTTGGATTTCGGTTTCGGTCCTAAAACCGAATAAAAAAATTTAGTTTATATATATAAACAAAAAAAAGTGCAAATAAACCGAAAATCGAATCTATTTAATTCAATTCGGTTTGGTTCGGTTATGGGCCATTTTGATTCAGTTTCGATTTTGCTTATTCGATTTTCGGTCCAATTCAGTTTTCGGTAATTCGATTCGATTTGAACCGAATTAACCGAATGCTTACCCTGTACAGATAGCTGCATACATTTGGTCATCACAAACTTCATCATTCCACCATTGGCTTAGTCATCTCCATTACAAGTTTCTCTTCAACTTTTGCCTATTCTGTTCTGAAACTAATTAAGAATGATTTTAAGCAGTGACTTGCATATGTGCAGAATACAACATAAATCACATAATTGTTATCTTAACTTAATTATATTTTGTTCTTTTGGCAGAGAATGAAAGATTAAATTTGTATTATAGCCTTCCATGCAATTTTATACATGTGAAACATGCCTCCCATGCAAATTTGTATATGTCAAACTGACCTAGAAATTCTCCATCAGTATATATCTTTTTTCCCTTTTGCCTTCTTTCTTGCCACAAAAGGAATTTTTGTCGCCATGTTGATTTTGATAGGAAGCTTGCCTATAGTATAATGAAAGGGCCCATAATGAAATAAGGGGGAAAAAAAACAAGACAGGTCATCTCGTGATTGCAATTTATGCAGTGTACTTCGACTATGAACAAAATATTGGACTACTTACCAATAGGAACAAAAAATATACAAGAGCTAGCATTGTTACCACATGAATAAGGAAAACCTGAGTAACATGTACACGGATAATGAAACTACATCTGCAATTAAATATTATTTTGGATCTATAGATCCTATATCATATGTAGGGAAAGATTTCCTTTAGTTTCCTCTATCAAGTACGATTTGACTCCAACTTTAGTTACTGGGGATAGTGTCACTCAAACTCTGACCTCAAGCTGGGTAAATGGACGGGCTGTCCGGAGTTCGGATCGGCCAGGACCGAATCTGTTCCGGCCCACTCTTTCGACGGGTCCGGACTGGGTCGAACGATTCGATCCGTAAGTCTGGTCCGGTCTAAACCGTTCTCGTGTATGTTCGGGTCAGATCCAATTCGGTCGAACCGGTCGGCCCGGCCAGGCCCGTTTCTGGTCCGGTTCAGTCCAGTTCGGCAGAGTTTTTTTTTTTTTTTTTGGAATATATCTGTTGGGGGTTAATGGCTGTTTTTTGAACGTTTTAGAAATATTTTGATCATTTTGCTAAAAATGACGAAAATACCCATTATAACAACTCTTTTTTGAGAGTATTTGGAATTATTTGGCCCCAAAATTTTTCTATAAATAGTCCATAATTTATGAAAAATAAACACAACACAATTTATTCCCTCTTACAAATTTTTTTCCCTCTCTTACAAACTTTTGAAGAAAGTCAATTACAAAGTTTAGAAGCAAAGTAATTACTGGAGTCCAACTTCTTTCCTCTCAACACATTTTCTTACGATTTTTTTTTGAGGCTTCTAGCAGATGTTACAAGTAATTTTAATATTACCGATTTTTTTTTCTGATTTGAAATTTTTCTTTCATCTCTCTCTTTCTCTCTCTCTCTCTCTCTCTCTTGGTAGAGAAGTAATTAATTTTGCTTTAAATTTTTTTGATTTTTTTTTTTAAATATGGATGGACAAGGTTTAAACCAACCTTTTAAAAATTATGATTATTATAATAATATATTTAAAAATAATCCTATTCTTGATTCTGTACCATCGACACAAATGTCGCCTCATGAAGTTAGGAGTATGGCTATGGCTACAAATGTTGACAATAGAAAAAAAAAATCCTTTTTATGGAATTATTTTACAAAAATATTTGTCACTGATAGTGAGAGCGCACCGATTTTAGATCCAAAAGATCAAAAACCAATACATAAGGCTGCGGAATGTAAGAAATATAAGCGAGTTTACAAATAGAAAAAAAAATGATGGCATGAACACTTTAAAAAGATAATACGAAAGTTGCTATGACAAAGACACACTGCAGACTAGACAAACACAGCTAAGTACCGGTGGTCAAGGATCTTCTATAGATAACTTTACTTATTCTGATGTCGTAACAAGACTGAGTTAGCAAGATATATTATTTGTGAGGAATAACACTTTACATTTGGTGATAGTGATTTCTATTATAATAATGCAAGTAATACCTTTTATCTTTGTTTTTCTAAAGTTTCTAGATCTACTGTTAGAGCAGAGGGTCTGAAATTTTTTCAAAAAATAAGGCTTTTTGAAAGAAAATTTTATGCATGTTAGTAAATTAGCTCTTAACTTCTGATATATGGACTACTAGGCAAAATTATGCTTATATTTGTATCACGACACATTATATAGATCCAAGATGGATATTACAAAAATGTATCATTTGTCTAAGGCCTTTAGAATTTTCACATATCGACATTGTAATCGGTGGCACGATAATACAATTTGTGCGTGAATATGATATTCACAATAAAATATTTTTGATTTTTGTTGATAATGCTAGTAATAACACTTCTTCTATTAATGTTTTGAAAACACAATTTATGCCTATGTTAGAAGGTAGACATTTTTCATGTTAGATGTGATTGTCATATTATTAATTTGATTGTACACGAATGTCTTGAATTCTCTCAACTAAATTTAGAAAATGTTAGATTATGTTTACATAGTTTGAACACTTCTGCAAGTAGACAACAAACTTTTAAAATTTTATGTACACAATATGGTGTTACTTTTAGGCGATTTGTTAAAGATGCAACACACAGATAAAATTCTACTTATTTAATGTTGAAATCTTCCATGAAGTTTAAATATGTTATTACACATTATTGTAATGCTAATCCTAGTTTTGATTATAAAGTAACTGAGAATGATTGGTTAATTGCTACTTCTATTTTTGAATTTTTAGAATTATTTTACAATGCTACAACCATTCTATCTGGAATTTATATTATCCAACTTCTCCATTAGCTTTAACAAATTTTTTTAACTTGTCTCATTTATTTTCTAGATATAGAAATGTCTCTGGTTTTGATTATGTAGTTTCGAAAATGAAAGCCAAATTTAAAAAAATTTGGGGTAATATACCTCTTCTATATTGTTTGGCTTCGATTTTTGATCCCAAGATTAAATTAGATGATGTATTTATTTTATTAGACGAATTTGAAGAAAATATGAGAGTTGACGTAGGTAGTTTGAAAGTATAAATTAAGGATGTTTTAGATAGTTTAATTATTTTATATGGAAAAAAAAGTTGTATCCACCCGACCCGGTACAACCGTTCAATGTAGTAGTTCTGGTTTTGTGTCTAAATTATCATATGCTAAAAGTGCACTGCAAAGGAAGAAACAAAAATATTCTTTCCAACCCACTAAGGATTTGTCTTTATATCTAAATTCTTATGAAGAAGATGACTCTTCAACTTATTATTTAATTTTAGAATGGTGGAAGAGACACGAAAAAATTTATCTTGTACTTTCTTCTATAACATGTGATATTCTAATGGTCCCGGTGTCCACGGTAGCATCGAAATTTTGTTTTAGTGCAGGTTCAAGGATGCTAAGCAAGAAGAGGAGTCGGTTGCTGCCAGATATTTTGGAAGTTTGTATCTGCTTTCATGATTGGACCCGTGCTGAAAAAAGAACTCTCAAGACTCAAGAGATGAAAGTGTCAATATCTCAGAGCTGGACTTTCAATCTCTTACTATGGATGATGCTACTGAAGGAGGAGCTGAGCAATAAACTTCAACGAAAAAAGGACGACGGACGACCGATTTTTTTTTAAAAGACTTGTACATTTTTTATAAGCTTTATGCAAATAAAATATTATTTACAAATTTCTATTTTTTTTTCTTACTTAATGTTATAATACATTTATAATTTTATTGTTATTAATAAAAAAAAATTCAACTTTTTCTTACTTAATGTTCTAAGTTGTTTACATTTTACTTATTTATTTCTATATAAATAACTTCTTTAAATTTCAAGTTATAAATTTATATTTAAATTAAAAAAAAAAGATTTATATATTTTTTTATAAGTTATTCAAAAAAATTTCGAAAAAAATTTAAATATCTAAATATTTAGATTTTAACTTATACTTAAAGTTATATAAATATTGATATAAAAAAATCAAATAAAATTTTCTTACTTAATGTTTATATAAATTTTTACATAAATTATACAAAAATAATTTATAACAAATAACTTATAAATTTCAATTATACAAAATTAACTTATTAACAAAAAATCTATAAATTTTAACTTGAATTTATTAACATATAAGTTATATCATATATATTATATATAATATATAAATATATAAATAAACGTAAAAAAAAATTGGGCCGGTCCGGACCTAGACCGGTTCGGACCGGGTCATGGATCCAAGCTGGGTCGGGTGCCAATTCGACCGGACCGGACCGGCCCGGCCCACTCTCTCCACCGGGTTGAACCCGGACTGATCCGAACCCGATCAAAACAGGTCAAATCGGACCGCTGGCCGGGTCGGTCCGGCCCAATACACATCTTGAATCTCACCCATCCCATTGGGTAACTAATTACCTATGTACAACCTTAACCCGACCCATTTGTCCTAGTTGAGCATAGTTCAGATCCGACACACTTTTTTGGATCATTTTTTGAACATGTACAAGTCGTGCGATCACACATGATCGAAAAAACCGAAAGACCCAATTTTTTTAAACCCCGTATATATTACTAATTATGTGAAATCTTTATTTTTTAGGTTTATGTCTCCTTATTTTTTGGAAAATACAGTAACATTATGATGCTTAGAATGTCAGAAAAAGTCAAATTTTAGAATGGTTAAAAATGTTTTTTATTTTATATTTTTATATAGTCCTTAGAATGTCAGAAACATGATGCACTTTCTCATGTGAACAATTTTGGGAAAAAAATTGAAACCTGGTGAATTGCACATGCAAGAGGGGGAAGAGAACAACACAATTAGCACCAGATATAAAAAGTTGGAAAAAAAACCATTTTGTGATAATGCAATGGTCCTTCATCTTTTGAAAATGAAAAAAAAAGACACATTATCAGTTATTTTACGCTAAATGCCACAATTAAATTGCAGATTATGAGCAAGAGAAACTAACAATAACATAATTTTTCTTGAGGGACTCTACAGGCAGCCAAGAATCTTTATTGCACCTTTAGTTCCTTTATATGCAAGAACGGAATGGGTGGTTGATAAGACCTTCCATAAGAATGGCATGTGGTATCTTTTCATGCATAACTTTCAGAAGATGCTGTTAATTATCACTTTATGGTAGCTAGGTTCAGTGGCGCATCCAGAATTTCAATTCAATTGAACACAAATATAATATAATTCGGAGACAACGACTCCAATTTTTTTTTTTTTTTGGAATACAATAATATTATATTATATTAAATAGTATTTTTTTTATATATAATAAAGCATTATATTTTATAATTGTTCTCTATGAGTTTTCTTAATTTGAAAACGTTTAATTACAATATCGTTTGTAATACTACTAACCATCTCTTTTTCTATGAAGTATATATTCTAAAAAAAATACTAAACGTTTAAATTTTTTTATGTATTTGTTATATTCCAATGTATGCTTCTAATTTGTAAGTTAATTAGAAATATTTCAGGTGTTTGTTATATGTCCAGATAATTATTTTAAGGACTATTTGAATTTATCCCCTGTTAGATTATGAATATTGATATTATCCTCCTGTTAGATCAAAAGTTGAGAATACCCCCCTGAAAATGTCGTTAAATTTTTTGAAAGTGTCGTTAATGAATTTTTAACGACACTTTCATGAAGGTATTCTTAACTTTTGATCTAACATGGAGGTAATATCAATATACCTAATCTAACATGGGGTAAAATCAAATAGTCCTTATTTTAATTTAACATACTTTAGAAGCATAAATTTAAGATATGCAATAGTATGCTTCTATTAATTCCTTCTAATTTAAAACCCTAGTCAATAAATTTGGAGTGGACATTATAACAATACTAAAATTTGAATTTTTTTTTCTGCTGGGGGGTTGGGCCCAGTCATGTGCATGTGGATCCGCCAGTGGCTAGGTTGTATGGTCATGTTGATTAGGCTTATATTTAGATTTAGATTTATATGACTCCTATAGATGATCATACACTGATGCCATTCATTTCTTAATAGGTCTTAATCTGAGGGGGATATCACTATCAAATACCTGTGAAAGTGATATATGAATGAATATATGTGACATATCTGAGAACTTAGAATTTGCACATTTGCTTCTTGTTAACATGAAATTGGACTATTTTACCAATTCATCTCACACTAGTATATGTGCAAAGAATATCAAAAAACCACCTAACCAGGAATATTGAGAAGTCATATATAGCACAAAAAGAATGCGGCAGTTCGTACATGAAAATATGTTAATTTTATATAAACAACAGAAAACTGCCTTAGTTTCAATAATTGCAGGTAAATACAAGTACCACACTTTTTATTTCCCTTTTTACTATTTTTTTTTTTAGAAAAACTATAGTTTTGGTTATTGAATATTTGTAAAACTTAAATTTTAATAACTCATTATATATATTTTTGGTCGCTGAATGACTAAAATTTAAATTTTATAAACATTTAATGACCAAAAATATAATTTTTTTCTTAAAGACTAGAGCTTCAAGCAATAACCATAAGAGGGCCCAAAACATGTCATTGATCGGTAAGACATGGTTCACATATATATAGATATTTCAATAATGGCAAAATATAGAAATTTAAGAGACCTAAATAACTAAAGGATTCTGTAGAGGAATCCAGTCACTAATATACCAATAAGTGAGTTTACTGTCTTCGTTCATATGTTGCTTAGGAACACAGTTTTGATGGAATGACCACTATAACAAAAGATATCTAGTGGGTCATTGGAGGAATGGAATGCAATGAAAGTTAGAGGACACCTACCAACACTCAAACAAAGATATGTACTGGTTAGCATTGTTGGTGTTTTTCTCTTTGCTTTGAGAGTTTTAGTACCACATTAAAAAAATTATCAAAATGTATATCTCAATATATAGCTTTGTTTAGTATTGATATATGCACATAGGGTAGTGGTCCATGTTGATTGATTTTCCTAGAGGAATTAAATGTGAACCCCATTATGATAATCTTTATTTTGTCACCACTTTTGGAAAGTTTTTCTTAGGAGTTAAGTCCTGAAGGGACTTAGCGACTTGGACTGAAGGTTACAAAGTGGCGCTTTGTTGGCGCACTTAGCACGTCAGCATCATCGCATGGCGCTCGTGCGCTCATTTTATGTGCGAGTTGCATGCACGGTTGTTTGCTCGGGCGCATGCTTCGTGGCGTTATGCGGCCAAGGGGCTATGCGGCCTGGACCTATACGGCCATGCACTATACGGCATGGAGCTATGCGGCCAAGTCGCCATGTTGCAAGGCGTTGTCTGTTCACAGCGACTACTTTCGGTATTTGGCGGTGCATGCGGCGCATGCGCTTTGGTATCTGGTCAGACAACGCATATGCAGCACATGCTTTCTCATGCCGCATATGTTCTGATTTTCTCTATATATAGAGGAGCTCATTTTCATTTGAGGGGTTGAAAAATTCCAACTGTACCAAAAAAATCAGAGAGCACCAGAGCATTATGCGACAACAGTGAGCACCCTTCCACAAAGTATATTTTCGAATGATCCGAAGGTGACCAAGAGCGTTACAGAAGTCCTCGCGTGAACTTGCTGGATCCTGGGGGTAGTTCGTCATATAGCGTGAATCTTGCTTTGAGCACTGGTGGTTTTGATTACCCCAACAAGGAGTTCTTTCCTTTGTGTTTCTTTTCTTGTTCCCGTTCCTTCTCGTTGTAGCGTCTGCGAACGTAAAGAGAAGAACGATTTTTTGATTCTTGTTGTATTTACATTTTCTTTGGGTCGTCAGTTTGTAACATGTTCCTGGTTTAGTGCTTCTAAGGAGTTGTGTGTCACTGTGGATCTCAGTGCACCAACTTTAGTAAAGATGAACTCTTGTGTGAGTCTTTACTTTTGTGGACCTCCTCTACTTTGATTTGGCTTCGGGACTAACAATCTCAAGGCAAGATCCGAGTTAGAATGGACAACCGCTCAAACCTTCTCGATATTAGATTTCACAAGCTTGAGAAGTTTGATGGAGAACACTACAATATTTGGAAGAGGAATATCTCCTTGAATCTTCGTCTTGTCAAAGTTGCTTATGTGTTGGTTGATCCTAAACCTACCATTCCCGAAGATGGAGGAGAGCTTGAAGTTGGCATGGCGCATGACGCGCACTCTAAGTGGAAGGATGATAATGACCTCTGCAGGTTGTTGATCCTAAACGCTATGGACGACTTGATGGCAGAGTCCTACAACAAAAAGAAGAAAATAATAGATGTTTGGGAATCTCTTGAGAAGCACTAGAAAACTGAGAAGAAAATATCTAAAATCCATCTGTCGAGAAATTCTTCACTCTACAATTTGAGGACGAGAAGGTGATGTTACCACAAGTCAAGAAACTTCTGAAGATGCAGCAAAAACTGGAGAAAGATGGCATAAAGCAGGAAGATAAATTTATGGTGGGAGCTATTGTCACCAACCTTTCTCCAGGCTGGATCAAGTTCAAGACTGACATGTACCGGAAGAAAATGGAGATCCAGCTCAAAGATCTTCTTCACTGGATTCACATTGAAGATAAAGCCAGAGGGAAACTAAAGTTGGACTCCTTGTCCAAGCAGTTGGCTAAGGCCAACATGGTACATGCAAGAGATTCTAAAGGAAAGCAAAAATTTTCTTACAAGAAGAAGAAGAACTTCAACCAGCTGAAGGTGCAGTCGGCTCAATTCAAGCCAAAGCCGAAGACTGATGTGACGTGCTATAATTGTGGCAAGAAGGGTCACTACAAGAGCGATTGCAGGTCAGAGCTTAAACCGAAAGAGCAAGGTGAGCTTAACCTAGTTCAACTTGAATACGCAAGTTGAGTCACATGGCGTGGACACTGACTGGTGGGTGGACACTAGTGCATCTTGCCACGTGTTCTCTAAGAAGGAGTTGTTTGCCAAGTACGGGCCTATTTCTGAGAAAGTCTCGATGGCGGATAAGTCTTAAGTTGCAGTACTGGGGATCGAGACGGTAGTGCTGAAGTTGACCTCTAGAAAGTCACTTACACTGGAGAATATGAAGCACGTACATATGATCGACAAGAATCTAGTTTCTGGGAGTCTGCTGTGCAAGGCGGGCCTGAGGATGGATATTAATGTCGGTCATATGGTGATGTCCTACAAGGGAACATACTTTGAAAAAGATTTCTGTACAAAAGTGATGTTTAACTGCAGTTTGTAACTCCTTCTGTTTGCATCAATGCAGTCTTTACTTCTAGTTATTCTCTTGAGTTATGGCATAATAGATTATGACATGTGCATTATAAACGCATTAACAATATGTCTAGTCTAGGCCTTATCTCCAAATATGGGGGTAAGGAGGTAAAGAAATATGAAGTCTGTGCGCAGACAAAGATCATCAAGAAGCCGTTCAGAAGGGTGAACCGAAGCACAAATCTTCTGTAGTTGTTTACACTCAGATATCTGTGACTTCAAGCAATTCTCCACAAAGGCCGGAATAAAGTATTTCATCACTTTCATTAACGATTTCTCAAAGTACATGTTCGTATATCTTCTTAAGATGAATGATGAAGCGTTCGAGAAGTTCAAGGACTTCAAGACTGAAGCAGAACGTCAAACTGGTCAATAGCTCAAACAACTCAGAAGTGATCGAGGCGGAGAGTATCGTTCCTTGGAATTCGCATCGTTCTGCAAAGAACATAGAATTATCAATGAAACAAATGCTCTGTATTCTCCCCAATCTAATGGTATAGTAGAAAGGAAGTATAGGACGCTGACAGAAATGATAAACTTCATATTGCTAACAATAGGACTTCTAAAGTGCTTCTGGGGAGAAGCAGCACATACGGCTACATTTATTTTAAATAGAGTTCCGTTCACGACATCTGATATTACTTCTCATGAACTCTGGTTCAAGGTCTGACCCAAATTGAATGGCATTCGAGTGTGTGGGTGTTTGGCGTATGTGAAACTTCCAGACTTCAAGATATAGAAGCTGGAAACGAGGAATACGAAGACTATATTTCTGGGTTATGCTAATAAGAGTGATGCTCAAAAGTTTCTTGATATCGAATATAATCATATCATAGAATCTCACAACGCAAAATTCTTTGAAGACAAGTTTATTAGGCACAAGAATATTGTTCTAGTTGATGTCCCAGAGAATGCTGCTAACACAAACGAGGCAAGTACCTCTCCGAGAGAAGTGTCTAAGAAGAAGAAGTCATTGATGAGAATATATTTGAACCATAACCCACTAAGCCGAGAAGAAAGTGAGTGAGGAGGCCGAAGGACTTCTAAGAAGACTCTGTTACCTATCATATGGAAGCTGATCCGCTTACCAATGATGAGGCAATGCAGACAAGAGATGCTAATTTCTGGAAGGAGGCTGTCAAGGTCGAGCTTGACTCGATAACTTCTAATAATACATGGAAGTTAGTCGATCTGCTTGAAGGAGCTAAACCCATCGGATGCAAGTAGATCTTTAGGAAGAAGATGAAAGCAGAGGGAACTACTGACAAGTTCAAGGCCAGTCTAGTTGCCAAAGGGTTTTCTCAAATGCAAGAGATTGATTAATTTGACACCTATGCTCCTATTGCACGGACTACTATCAGGATACTGATTGCTCTAGGTGCTATTTACAGGATGGTGATTCATCAGATGGACGTCAAGAAAATATTTCTGATCAGTGAACTGACTGAGGAGATTTAAATGTAGCAGCCAAAAGGGTTTGTCGTCAAAGGTCTTGAAGACAAAGTAAGCAAACTGGTAAAATCTCTGTATGGTCTGAAGCAAGCTCCCAAATTATGGCACGAGAAGTTTGACAAAGTTATCAGATCAAATGGCTATAAGGTCAGTGAAACTGATAAGTGTGTGTACATAAAATTCGTTGGTGATAGAGGTGTCATCATTTGTCTTTATGTGGACGACATGCTAATCCTAGGAACGGATGAAGAATGTGTCACTAGAACAAATATTTTTCTCTAGTCTAAATTCAGTATAAAGGACATGGGAGATGCAAATGTCATCCTTGGGATTAAGATAATCTGGACGGATCAGTTGGGCTTGCTCTATCATAATTTTACTATGTGGAGAAGATGCTCACACACTATGGATATTAGGATATTCCAGGGATTGATACTCCTTATAGGTGTGACAAAAAACTGAAGTCTAACACAGGAAAATGTGTCAGACAGTTGGTGTCATATCCTGATTTCGCAAAATCGCTAATCCCCCCTGAACGTGATGATGTGCGAGCGTAAGACGCGCCCGCACAAAGCCTAGCATAATAATATATATATAGAAACACAAAAATAGAGTTCGAAAGCTAATAACACATATAAACGAAGAAAAATTCTCTTTATTGATAATGTACATCTTTGTTACCAACTCTTGACTCAAAAGTAAAGGAGTGCCACACGGTCTTATAAGAGGGACGCAAAATAAGATAGTCGTTACATATATTACATCCTTTACTAAAACTTTAAAAGATAATAGACACCTTCGGCCGAAGCTATCGCCTTGCCTCGGAGCTGCATAAGATGTGTGACGAGCTCCAGATGATTTGTACAAGCTTCAAAAGACACAAAATGAGTGCACCGAGAAATGGACTAGTTGGGAGAAGAAGCTTCAGCTCCTCGCCGCGTCACCTCCGCTTGGGGAACTTGCTGCAGCGAGGGTCAGTACTTTAAAAAATACCGGTAAGGGTGAGCTAACACAACTAACCAAATTGACACAGTATTCATGTGAAACATACAAATTATTATTGTGGTCTATCTATCGTGCCTTAGTTCAAGTTACAACATACAATTGGATTTGAAATAACTGAAATAAATATGCCACCGTTCGGTGACTTTTACCCATTCGTCTGAACCACCTGCACAAAACTTACCATGTTCTTCCCTGCCATGAAGACATAGTTAGCTTGCACAGTTTAAATACAAACATATATGGGGTCACTGGCATAGACATACATGACGAGTTATAGTTAAAGTAGACTGTAATCCTTGCAATCATGAGCAGATAGCTCCGTTGCAAGTCCTGAACTCACCCGTGCTAGGCCATTAGCACGACTATACTAACGTTCCGCTTAGGAGGAATTGGTTCTGGTGCCCTAGAGACCATTCGCAAGAACCTTACATCTTGTGCACAAGTTGTCCATGACCATGCATCGTCTCAAACTAAATTATCAAACCAAGTATTTTAAGACAACAAGCATGAAGTATAAGAGTTCAGAAGAATTCTATAACATAGCCCACCTGCTCAAGTTATCATATTTCAAGTTATGCACTACTTATTGCATAATTATAGATGCATAAATTCTAGCTACAATTGAAATATAAAATAGATACATGCATAGCGGACAAGCAAGCAACAATATAATCGTACGGTAATTTTTGTGTGACAAGCATAAGTGTTTCAAATTTACTTCTTATTATCTTGACTCAGTTATCATTATTATGGTATCGTTGATCGGAACGAACATGCGAGTCAGATTTTTAAGAGTGAAGACTTGGAAGAAGGGAGCTAATCGAAGTTAAGGCCACTCACAAGTTGGTGAATCGGGGGAGAGAAAGGGAAGATCTTCAAGACTCCGCTTGCGCATCGCCTATACGATCATCTGCACGTACCAACAGATGATCAATATCTCCTGCCTCGGTCTCCAAGTGTTTGATACGAAATATGAACTTCAAAGAACAAAGACAATAAAATCTATCGAAACCGTTCAAGAAAACGCAAGTCACAAAACCAACAAGAAAGCAACCAAGCGTCATTAAAACCGGGCAAAAAAACTAGCGCAACGGAAAGGCCCCTCGCGAATTTGCCGTCGAGTCCTTCCTCTAGGTACAATCCGTTGAATGTGGGATTTGATTTTGAAGAAACTAATCCATAACGAGGAAATGATCTTGATTCATTCTATCCCGATCGAACGATACCAAGTATTTCTTAGCTGCGCTCCCCGAACAGGGAGAACGGGGCACTACATCTTAACCAACTAATAAAAAGTTTCTTCCTCGAAATTTAGGAATGTAACCTACCCTAGGAAAATAATGGGAGAAACTTTTCTTTCATGTCTGATTCGAGTTCCCAGGTCGACTCCTCGACCGCTTGGTTCTGCTAGAGTATGCACACGAGCAGGACTGAATGATTTTGAAGCTGCTTGTCCTTTTCATCGATGATCTGCACAAGTTCTTATTTATAGGACAAGTCTGCTTGTAAACCCAACTGGCCAAGCACTACGGTAGTTGTGTCGCGCTGGTCGCTACCCTTGCGGTATGTCGATTTCTGGTGTCGTGCTGGTCGCTACCCTCGCGGTATGTCGATTTCTGATGTTCCTAACGTGTGTGTGAGTTATGAGATTAGATAGAGTAGCCTACCCATGCCCATACGTCGAAAAGTTGTCCTCACTATGCATTCATATAGATTATCTTGTACAGCGTACTTATATATTTTTTGTATATAATGCATGTTTACTGTATTCAATTGGCATGCTTCTATGTATCTTGTTACGTCCCTCTGAGGACCTGGTCCCTTTCCAGGTGTAGACGATCTTGACTATTCACAGGAGCACGGATCAGGACTTGCTACTTATCTCTTTCGAGGAGGTCTTCTCTTCGAGTCTCATTGTTCATTTGATATTCTTATATGGTTTCTCTTATATTCTAGTTTGGCAGTGGATTTGTTTCCACCCGACTATCATTAATTGACACTTTATATTGAGATTCAGTTTATAGTAGATTGGCTATTTATTTCTAGTTGATTCTATGGATGAGATTTAGTTATGTCCTGTGACTTATGATAATATATATACCACATGTGAGTTATTATTCATATTACAACGTACGTGTGTTTTATGGTATCCATATATTGGAGTTGCCATATATATACGGCTGGCATGCTTACGTATTCCTACTCCTACGTATTTTGGGACTGGGGCGTGACATATTTTTGTGGTGGCCCATGTAGGTCGAGAGCATATTGTCTCGGTTATATTACTGTACCGAGCAAGCCTGCACATAGGATTAAAGTATAGGATCTCATCCACTTATTTAATCACCTCCCTTGATTTCATTTCGCATTCTTATTTGATTGCTTGTATTGCATCTTGCTTGATCCTTTCATAACGTTAATCTTATCTTTCTTTCGTGCTTGATAGGGGTTAGGAAGGTAACTTGTACTAAGTATATATAGTCCATTGTTCAATAATACTATTAGTTAAATTCTTGTAAGTTGGGTAGTATACCTCATAACCTAGTATCACATAGTCCTTTTGAACCATTAATAAAGTGTAATTGAATGACACCAACTATAGGCTTGCATAAGAAGTTAGTGTTTATCTAGACCGTAGATCTTAGAGGCCCATACCTCCATTTGGTCGGCTATAGACTTAGACAAGAAGTTAGTATGGCAACTGTAGAGGTACAACACCGGTCTTCTTGGTGAACTTGAATTATTTTTGTACCTTATTTCATCATAATCTAGCGTACTTATATTTTCTGAACTACCTCGACTTATGATGCTATTATAGCCTAGTTTTGCAAGCTTATTCTTTTATTGAGCTTGTTCATGACATATGTATTATTGGGTGCACACACTAATACAATTGTCTATTTAGAATCAGTGTATTATGGTCTGATCAACCTTAGTGCGCTTGGTTCGCTCTTCGCATGACTACCTTACGTGGATTGAGATATATAGTTGACTAGTAGATGAATATACTTGCCCTCTAGACAAGTCAGAGCATATCATATCAGGTAGATAACTGTTCTGATATGAGCATGCGAATAGAAATTTACCAAAATAAGATTTTAATCCACAACTGCCTTGATAACTCTCTTCTGAATTATTTAAATTGCCTTGAACCCAGTACTTGTATTATATCACCTCCTCCTTGAATTTTTTATTATTGTTTTTCGTCTTCCCCTATTTCGAAAAGATGAACGCTTGTGCTTGGTATAAGTTTGATACACGAAGACTACCAGATATACCCCATAGGCCAATCATATTACTTGGTGACTATCTTTTGTAATTAAGGGCATATCACAATGTGATATATTTAGTGTTAAAATTTTGAGAATATGTTGATATTTTAACTAGATGGCATATCCACGATGCTAATGGATGACGCACGTAGCAGTAGTAGTATTCTTCTTCCTATCACCATCCCGTCCCCTTGGGTTGCTCACCTTCTCTTCCATATCCATTTCTTATTCCACGCTAAATTCTTTCTATCGTAGTTGCGTCTTTTCCTGCCATCATAAATTATTGATTTACTTCAACCTCACCCTTATTTTGTTAGTTAAAACATAAATGAGTTAGTAATGATTAATAACTAAGAGATGAGTTCATAATAATAACCCTTATGCATATGCACTATAGCAATATCTGTATCCTCTTATTATTTTAAACCATGAATAGCATCCCTTAGTCTAACAGGAATTAGTGGGATTGTTGAAATAGTTCATACTTTAAATAGTTTTATAAAGTTAGTCAAGACCATAACTGTTGTCCTAAAACTTAGACTAAGCTTAGGAAAGAGTTGAAGGCACTTGTTACGAACTGATGACTATGACAAATCGCTGACGAAGTAGCGACAACTGCAGCTAGACCATTATAGTAGAGTAGTAGAAGTATTTGCAGACATACTGGTCAGATGGCATGACAGTATTAGACTACGATACTTGACGGTTACAAAGAAAAATTATAGTTATGAGAATTCAGACAGGTATCCCAAGATTCTCGACCCAATGAATAAATTTATCTTCCAACCTAGACAATAACCTCAAAAGACTGTGACTACTAGTAGAACTCTTGTAAGTTGGGTAGTATAGACGAGTTAGAGGATGATAGAATAGTGTATGAACAATAAATGAGAAGTGTTAGAATGGCTTACCATGACTTTTAGGAAGCACTGCTAGATAGCAATGAAGTGTAATAGCTATAGTGATTTATTATGAATATGGGTTAGTGTCAATTTCGAGGTCAAAATTTTTGTAAGTTGAGTAGAATGTAAAACCCCTAATTTTTAAATATTAATTATTTAATTAATCACTTAAATCTAATTGTATTATTACGTAGTATATTAGAAAATTATAATTTATTGAATTTAATTATTAGGTAAATATGCATTTAGAAACTTATGGAGGAAAACTATTATTTTATCTTATTTTATTTTATGTAGGAAATCGTTGTAGAAGGATGAAAGATTATTTTTTTATATACTAATATAATTTTCTAGAATTTATTTTACCATATATATATATATATATATATATATATATATATATATATATATATAAGTAAAAGAATAAAGAAAAGAAAGAAAAGGAAAATAAATAAAATAACCTAAACCCTAACCCTGAATTAATTCCCTTAACCCCACTAACCCGCTTAATAACCAAGCCCTAAACCCCCCTATCTAACCCAGCCCCCGCTCCCAGCATCAGAGCTGCGCGAGTCCTTCCCATGCCCCCGCTCTCTCTCTGTCACGCCCCAGTCCTAAAATACGTAGGACCAGGAATACGTGACACACCAGCTACGTATTCGACCAGACTCTGGTCAGACTCGAATAAGTATAAGTTGTAATATAAAAGGGCACTATCTAGATATCCCATAAATGTAAATCTCTATGTCTCAATCCACAATGTACAACAGTATACAAGAAAGAGCTATATGTGCTAGAGTCGGCCGCCCAATAACACACTAACTCGAATAGACTCGAGAAGAAGTATGAGTCTATAAAAACTAGGCTACAACAGCAGATGAAATAAACAATGTAAAATAACTATAATGCCGGTAGGTATAATGTGAGTACCTGGTACCATGCCCGCAAGACATGCAACTCCAACAACAACTCCAAATGCTCCGTAATCATCTATGCTGCAAAACTGGCAGGGAACCAGGTCCTCAGAGGGACGTAACAAGGTACAGAAATACAACATGCCAAGTAAACAGAAAGTACAAGTGCAACAACAGGGTACTCTATCATAACCAAACAAGTGTGACACAGTTTAAAGACAACGTTCGACGCGTGGGCTTTCTAAAATAAAACCGTAGCTCCGGACACGGAAACACACGGCACGTACCGCAGCTCCGGGCAAGGAGTCACACGGGTGGTACAACTACTATAGATACAGGATTACTACAGAAATAGTATATATATATATAAGCGCGTGCAGAGTAGCCCAAACATCTAGTAACTGTCTTCCCCTTCCCAAGCGGTCAACGATTGTGCGCTGAACCTGAACCTCTATCTAACAGTCTCGACACACGGAAGATAACTCAACAGATGCGACCCTAAGGTCGTCCCAGTCTCTGATCATGATGTCAGTATCATGATACATGAATCTGGTATGATCACAGTGTATGAGTGTGTCCTGGGGTGTCGATATACTCAAGTACGCATATCGGGATGCTACGAAACATCCAACAATCCTTCTAAGGCGTTACGACGTACGTCTTCACCCGGTTGTGAACCGGTCGCGAAGTATCGAACGTCAACATAACTACGTACACAATGTACATAACGAAATAATAAATATCTGTAAACTGAAATACAGGATGGCAAGGTACACTTGCCTGCGTCCGGCTGCTGATGACGAGGATCCGGTACCACGTCCAAGTCCTCTGGTCCCGTAGTACCTAGAGAAGAGATACAAACCAATAATCAATAATCTATTCTACGTCAGACAGGGATGCGACGCACATCTTCATCTAAACTCAGTTTCAGCTATGACTCACAGGTACAAGACACTAGGGGGTTGACCAGGGTTGATTCGGAGTACGTTACATCTATTCAAATTAAACATTTGTACCATATCATCAATCCAAACCTCGATCTTACTATGTTCATCACGATATTTATCAGTGGTTCGAGCCATGATAAATCCTCAGATTGCCCCCTGGTATTTCACAGACGCTATCATGCACGCTTATATATATCTCCCTCAAATAATTTACTTAATATTTATTTAACCCTCGAAACTGTTATGTCATCATCTGAACCTCACCTCCCTTATACATAGCTACTCCTCTACCATTTCCTTATTATTTATCAGTCCTCAGCAAATGAACAACTTATGATATCAAATACATCTCCTAAAAAAAACATACTCTACGATACAAATCAATATTTTTAATAACGCCTCATCATTTCACAATACTCAAACCTGCTCCTCTACATCCATCAAGGTATTTTTACTAAAATGTAATAACCCTTAGATTTCACATGACACTTAACCACCAAAAATCTCAATGATTATTCGTACCCTTTACTAAGCTCGTTCCATACTCAACCCTTAAATTTAGATGTACCTATAATTTCCAAGCCTCGAAGTATATATTCTATAACCACATATCCCAACTCCATGCTTACCCATTAATTTCATGAAGAATAAACCCTAAATTTCCATTCATTTCCTCAAACCCTATCTCCCTGTACATCATAATTTCAATTTAAAACTTATGAAAATAAATCATAAACTCAATATTGGAACCCTAATCAAACATACACACATATATGCTCCAAGTTATACTACACTACACAACTATAAACCCTAACTAATAACACATATATGTAATCCAAGAGAGGGGGAGGGAGTTGTACCTCGTCGAGGCTAGCTGGCCGGAGGGGTGATGGCCGGAGAACAAGCTGGAGGTGGACGGGTTGAGGGTGGTCGAGTGGGCGATGTAAGGAGTTTGTGGTAGTGGTAGTGGTGTAAGCTAATGGTGGTGGTGGTGGTGTAATCTAATGGTGGTGGTGGTGGTGTAATGACAGGGAGGAAACGGGGAAGTCGGGAGGGTTGAGGTCGGCCGGACGAGGGAGTCACACCGGCGGACGGGGAAGCGTTGGACAGGGAGGAGGCCGGACGGGGGAGTCGCACGGTCGGAGCTGCGCAGCGGTCGGCTGGGTGCTCTGTGTAGTGCCTCAAATCCCGATCCGACCGGGATGTGCACTATATAATTGGGCTTGTGGCTAGTCCGTCAGAGTATGCTTAGATCTTCGGCATCTTATTGCCACAGACAAAATGCGATGATCCTTTCCAACTCATGGAAATGCCTCTATTGAAACGAGTCCAATAGTTTTCGTGTTTGGTTGCTTGGTTTTCTTGTTTGCCGCTTTGGGATTTGATTTGGTGTTGCTTTCTAGTTGCTTGGTTTTCGCTGTTGGTTTTATTGATTGAAGCTTGAATTTTGGGGAGTTCGGCAAGGAAGGATAGGCAAGAATTCTAACTCGGTGCTCGTGCTATTGCAGGTCCGCGTAACTGACGTTTGATCGTCGCTAGGCGGGATTCCTTGTTTCAGCAACTTTTCCCTTAACCAGTGAGTGGTTTGGTCCCTTCTTTTCTACTTCTTCACGCCAACATCTCTAATGTTTCAAACGTTCACTCGATGATGTCCGGTTGGACGCCTAGGAAATGCTTAGCCATAATGCATGCCAGCCACTAAGAAAGGAACATGGAAATTGTAGACTAATTTTACTATATGCTTGCACACCTTATAACTTGAGTTGGTTGGAATGGAAATTTGGTTGTTGGTTACGGCCTGGTGCCTCGGATAGAGTTTGGACCCATGGGATATCAAAATCGGAACACAGCATTGAGAAAATATGAACTGTTGCATAAGATATATATATTGCTGCTTTACTTCATCTGTTTAATTCAATGCATTGTGTGAGATATAAAATGTTCATGCATTTGCATGGTCTGGGACAACTTGTGCACAAGGTTTATCATTTCCTCGAAACGGCTTTCCGGGGCACTGGAACCGTATCGATCCGGAGGGAAATATTGATTCGTGCTCGTCACGATGCATTACGGGACCTCCAGCGGGGCTTGCTACCCGGGCTGATAGGGTGCGCCGTTAATGCTTGGAATAAGTCCCTAAGGTGTCGATCACACTAATGACCGCATAGAATAGAACACATACTAATTTATTGTCTTATGCAGATAGTAAGTATACTTGTGTTCCATTGCAGGGAAGGCGTGCATCGGTTGAGTAAGCAATTGATGCACTGGTTGGATTCAATGCTATTTTTATTTCTATCAAAACATGCAACTGATATGAATTGAATTCACTTGCTTTTTTATAGAAGTCATCTTAATACATGCTCACCCCTAATAAGCTAGTGTCGATTTAGTCGAGTGGGATTCATCCCGCTCACCAGTACAAGTTGAGTACTGACCCACATTGTGGGCAACTATTTCAGGCACTCAGACGGTGCAACGCTAGTGGATAGACGAAGACGCGTTAGGAGCACATCTATTTTGAAGTATAGTTGGAGTCAGATCATTTTGGAGGCTTGGACTTTCAACCTATACGAGGGCGTAATGTATGGACGACGAGGACTATCTGATGGAGCGCGCCCTGCATTTTAAGTTATCTTTTCTAATGTAATTCAAGTAGCCGAGAAGGCGCATCAATGTAGACTCTATGTAAATTACTCTGAATTATCAATAAAAAAGCATGTTTCCTTCCTGCACTTGTGTTCAATTATCTGTGAATGTGTTTTCTAAATTGTGTTTCAAAGTGGGTTCCTATAACTGTGAGTTCTTGCCTTGTACGAGCGCAACTCCAGGCTCGTACGGCATCACGCCCCAGCGAGGACGAATCGGTTCCGTGAAGGATCTAGCGAGGACGATTGACCCTTTTGGGATCGGGGCATGACATATTGGTATCAGAGCTTAGGCTTTACGTCCTTGGGATTTCAAAAGATTATAAAGGAGTTTGATGCGCCTCTCGGTTGAGTTGCATTCGGCGTCCGCTGCATGAGATGAGTCACCTATACAATGAGCCCATAGATACAGAAATCTTTCATTTTTGAGGTGTTAACAAGCTACTCTCTTTTGTAGCAATGGCTAAGAAAAACACTACCGCTGCCAGCAGTGCTCAGCCCGTCCAAAACGATCCGGCAAGTTCTGGAGAATCCGGAGGAGCGGGTTTAATGGATAGGTCCGAACGGCTTATGCATCTCATGGAGGTGCAGCAACAACAAGCCATCTCTCAACAGGCACAGTTTGCTGCTCAACAAAAGCAGATGGATACCATGATGCAACTGATTGCATCCTTGGTACCCAACAACGGGGGTGCTACAGTGACGCCTGCTAAACCGCCGGCTGTGGCGGTAGAGGATGAGTCCGAAGAAACACAGCATCCAGCAAGGAACACCTGCCGTGCGGCAGAGTTCACAAAGATGCATCCACCAACGTTCAACGGACGAGCAGAACCGGACGTGGTGATGGGATGGATTGCAAAGCTGGAGGGACTCTTCAATCTGGTCGGCATTAGGGGATCCAAAAGAGTGGCCTGTGCATCAGTTCAACTGGAGCTGCGTGCGCATGATTGGTGGGAAGCCACTAAGCAAGGGATTTATGATGCCAATCCCAACTGCAAAATTACCTGAGAAATGTTCAAATCTGCCTTCATTGAACAATATATTCCCCGGGCCGTGCGACAACAAAAAGAAGACGACTTCAGCAATCTGGTGCAAGGAAGTATGTCTGTCGACGATTATGACTCGGCGTTCGCTAAACTGGCTAAGTTTGCTGGGCACTTCTTGCCTAACCAGCAGGCGTGGTGCTACCGCTTTCAGAAGGGTTTGAATGGCGATTTGCGTAGGGACGTCATCAACCAGAAGTGTCAAACATACAGGGAATGTTATGAAGCTGCCCTGAACAGCGAGCGGATCTTTGGGCGCTGTCCACCAAAGGCCGATGTGCAAACCTCCCGTACCAACAATAATAAGCGACCTCAGGAAATGGGAGGGTCTGGAGCACAAAAGCGTCCGCACATATCTGAGCATAGGGGCCCGTCCCGTGCACCATACTGCAATAGGTGCGGCAGGTTAGGGCATCGAGCGGAGGAATGCCGAGTTACTGGATGTTTTAAATGTGGTCGTCTGGACCACAAGCATTTCAACTGCCATGAGCCGAAACCAAACCAGAACAATGGGAATCATAACAACGGGAATCAGCACAATGGGAATCAGCACTACGGGAATCATAACAGGGGCCCTCCAGCAAGTGATGCCAATGCTGTGGCGTTGAACCCACGACGCCAGGGTGCTCAAGGACGAGTCTATGCACTGACTCGGGATGAGGCATCTGTCTCTGAAGCTGTCGTGACAGGTACATTACTTTTCAGAGATTTGCCCGCTAGAGTCTTATTCGATTCAGGTGCTACGCATAGTTTCATATCTGCTGATTTTACTATTGAGCATAAATTAGCTTCTACTCCCTTAAATATGAATCTTTGCGTGAGCACACCTTCGGGAGTCGACATGCCCGCCCATGCGATCTGTAAGGATGGTTATATTTGTATCGGAGGCAGGAAGCTTTCCTTAGATGTCATTGTATTAGACATTAAGGATTACGACATTATTCTCGGGATGGATTGGTTGGGTGCTTGTCATGCAACAATTGAGTGCGCGGAGAAGCGAGTCGTATTCCGTCTACCCGGCGAGGCAGACTTTTACTATTCGTGCAGTGCTGCACCAAAGACGACAATGATGATATCAGCAATTTCGGCTAGGCGTATGCTGCATTCGGATTGTGAAGGGTACTTAGCTTCAGTTCGAGACACCCGGCAGGAAAGTGCAAATGCAGCTCAGGCTGATGTTATAGTAGATTTCCTCGACGTATTCCCGGACGAGCTGTCTGGAATGCCTCCTGATCGTGAGATCGAATTCAGCATCGACACATTTTCGGATGCGCAACCGATATCGAAGGCACCTTATCGAATGGCCCCAGCAGAGCTGAAGGAACTTAAGATTCAGTTACAAGATCTGTTAGACCGAGGATACATTCGTCCAAGCGTTTCTTCGTGGGGCACTCCGGTACTGTTCGTGAAGAAAAAGGATGGATCCATGCGACTATGTATTGACTACCGAGAACTAAATAAGGCGACCGTGCGGAACCAGTACCCATTGCCAAGGATAGATGACTTGTTTGATCAGCTGCAAGGTGCAACAGTTTTCTCTAAAATTGACCTCAGGTCAGGATATCACCAGTTGAAAATCAAACCAGATGATGTTCAAAAATCTGCATTCAGGACCCGATACGGACACTACGAATTTCTTGTGATGTCGTTCGGCTTGACGAACGCCCCTGCAGCTTTCATGGATCTGATGAACCGCGTGTTTTGGCCGTACGTAGACAAGTTTGTGGTCGTGTTCATCGACGACATTCTAATATATTCCAAGAACGAGGCGGAACACAAGGAATACCTAAAGATCGTGCTGCAGACATTACGAGAGCATCAGTTGTTCGCTAAGCTCAGCAAGTGTGAGTTCTGGTTGAACAGCGTGGCATTCCTGGGTCATGTTGTCTCGGCAGAAGGCATCGCCGTAGACCCGAAGAAAATAGAGGCGGTGGTGGATTGGAAGCAACCTACATCAGCCAGCGAAGTTCGAAGCTTTCTGGGCCTAGCGGGATACTACCGTAGGTTCGTGAAGGATTTTTCTAAACTGGCCTCACCTTTGACTCGCCTCACTCAAAAAGGGATTGTATACAAATGGAGTGATGACTGCGAAGCCAGCTTTCGAGAACTTAAGCAGCGTCTTGTTTCAGCTCCGATCCTTGCTCTTCCAGATGGGGTAGAGGAGTTTCAGATATACAGTGATGCGTCAGGACTCGGTTTGGGATGTGTGCTCATGCAGAGGGATAAGGTAATATCGTACGCCTCCAGGCAACTGAAGCCGTACGAGAAAAACTACCCGACGCACGACTTAGAATTGGCGGCAATTGTATTTGCACTGAAGTTGTGGAGGCATTATCTTTATGGTGTTGCTTTGTCATGCCCCGGTCCCATGGATAAGGAACCAAGCCACGTGGCAATGGCCAGCAGTGTACTTCGGCGGGCATTCCAATCCAATGGGCCCGTCGGAGTACACTTAAGCTGTAAAGTACAATGAATAACCCATCACACAACACAAGTAAACTCAATCTAAATCTCATCCACAGGCAGCAATAAAAGAGCACAATAGAAGTAAATACAACGACTAATGTGCGGGAAGGAAAAACATCCAAATAAGTATCAAGTACAAACACTAGAGTAGTCACACGGGGACAAACCCGCTAGCACAAATAGACTGAAATGAAAGTAAGCAAATAAGATAACTTGGGACGGTAGCAGGTAACTAGGTAAAGATACCGTCCCAAGGAAAGAGTCACTACCAGCGATCAGACGAAGTCCTCAGGGATGACCTCATCCTCGGCAGTGAGTACAGCTGCTGGATAGATGCCCGGTCCGTACTCCTCCGGATAATCCTCGTGACCTACACCTGGAAGGGAACCAGGTCCTCAGAGGGACGTAACAAGGTACAAGAAAATAACATGCCAGGTAAACAGATAGTACAAGTGCAGAAACAGGGTAATCTAGTACAACCAAACAAGTGTGACACAGTTTAAAGACAACGTTCGACGCGTGGGCCGTCCAAAATAAAACCGCAGCTCCGAACACAGAGACACACGGGTCGTACCGCAGCTCCGAGCACAGAGACACACGGGTGCTACCACTACACTATGAAACAGGATCACTACATCTATAAGCGCGTGCAGAGTAGCCCAAACGTCTAGTAACTGTCTTCCCCTTCCCAAGCGGTCAACGATTGTGCGTTGAACCTGAACCTCTAACTACAGTCTTGACACATACAGAATTTAACTCAACAGACGCGACCCTAAGGTCGTCCCAGTCTCTGGTCATGATGTCAGTATCAGGATACAGGAATCTGGCACGAACACAGTGTATGAGTGTGTCCTGGGGTATCGATGTACTCTGGTACGTGCATCGAGGTGCTATGAAGCAACAGTAATTAATCTAAGTCGTTAAGTCGAATGTCAACATCCGGTTGTGAACCGGACACGGAATATCGAACATCAACGTAAACAAGCGCACAATGTACAATAAGAAAAATAATATCTGTAAACTGAAATACTGGGTGGCAAGGTACACTTGCCTGCGTGCGGCTGCTGATGACGGGGATCGGGTACTGCGTCCAAGTCCTCAGGTCCCGCAATACCTAGAGGAGAGATACAACTCTGAATCAATAATCTACTTAAAACAGACAGGTGTGCTACACACTGCTACCACTAGACTCAGTCTCAAAAATTATCTAATAATTTCCCGTCCTCAATTCTTTGTCTCGTGATCTGATATAATACTCATTCCGGATTAATTTTTTTGTTCTCCTTTTTCATGTATGTCATAACCTTAATCCATTTTCTACTCAAACCGTAAATGCTTGATTTAAATAATTATTTTTCTCAACCTTTAAACATATTCAATCCTTCCCATTTCTCAACAAAACTACTACGAAATTATGTCCATCATTTTCCATCATTTCTCATTATATGGCTATTGGTTAGATAATACACACTACTACATCTATCAATCACCTGCTCCTCATTATTAATCAACGTTTTAAAAAATTAGAATCTTATTCCTCCTTAATATAAACCTCGTTAAATAAATTAGCGTTATACCACCATGTAACATATATCTCGATCCTTTATTTTAAAGATCAAAACCTAAAACTCCATAAACAAAATATCTTTTAAAAAAACAGAATAAATCATAATCTCATGTCAATATCCCATGCTCATCAAACTACACCTCCATACCAACAAGACATAGAGAAACCCTAGCTAAAACCCACATGAATAAATATAAATAGAACCCTAATAAAACAATAACACAATCTGGAATATAAACAAAGAGGAGGAGAAATCGACCTCCACGCGGCGACGTCGACCGGGGGTTGGCCGGAGTGGCTAGGTGGTGGTGGTAGTGGTGTAAGGCTGAAACAGCGGGGGGGGATCTCAGGCCGGCGGGCGGGGTCACACACGAGCTGGGGGAGCCGCTGCAGCGAGCTTCGCCGGAGGGGACGCACACGCGCTGCGGGAACGGCCGGACGCACAACAGCCGCGGGAATGGCCGGCTGGAGCGAGGTGGCTGTGTCGGCGGCCGATGCGGCCGGAGTTTGGGGTCGGAGTACCGGTCGGGTATTCTTCAAGTGGAGGAAGAGAGGTGGATGAAGGAAGAAGAAGGAGTTGCTTCTTCCATGAGAAGAAGGGAAGAAGAAGAAAAGAAAGAACTTTGCATGGGAAGTATTAAATGGAGGAGGAGAGAGAGTGGTGTTGGGATTAGGGCCGGTGGAGTGTTGAGGGTGTGGGGAGAAAAGGTTACTTTATAGGGAGATGTGTTGAGAAATGAAGGGTTGGGATCCATCCATTTAAAATGGATGGATGAGATTTAACATGAATAGGTGAGGGGTTTCTTCATGAGGGAAATGGGTTTGGGACCCCATTTTGGGACCCAATAAATAACCATTGACCAATGAGGTGTTGCCAACAATTTGTTAATTGCAAATTAGCCCCCGCAAATTCGGAAATTTGCATGGACACATGAAATGACGTAAAAATTATGGAGAAAAATATAATTAAAAATTGTCATAGTGAGGGGGCGTTGCGCGTCAGGCGCGGGTCAAATTTGAAGGGCATTGGGATTAATTTAATATTAAAATAGAATTTACAGAGTTGGTAAATCCCGATTAAATTAACGATAACGCGTCCCGCGAATTTAATTTAATTGGGGCCCGCGGGGTCAAAATCTGGAAACGGCGCAAAGGCCAAAAATGGTGGGGGCTTGGAGTCAGTCTTGGACCCTTTAGTTGGTCCGGCTCAACGGGTTAAGTTGGTACTCCAAAATCGAGGGTAACGACACAGGTGTCCGACACGGAATAAAAATACGGTTTACGATTTCGGAATGTTGTGCAATTAATTTAGAGCACACAAAAGTTGATTTTAACAGTCAGAAAAGTCCAGTGCCTAATTTGGCGAGTTGAGTCGAGTGTACAAAATTTGTACGGAATTTATGGGCTGAAAATGGGCTCCGAATAATTAGACAAAGATAGGGTGGAATAATGTTTTAATTAAATGGATTAAAATTCTAGGTAAATATCCTCAACTCTAAACCTCAATATCTTTTATCAAAATATTTCCTGGCCCACTCTAACTATCTACAGAATAAATTGAGGGGGTTTACATGCTTGCAAAATCTTCACAAATCATAAGAGCCTCAAGTATCTATTCACACAACGAGAACTGAACCTCCGACAACGGCATTGGCTAGAACTGATTAAAGACTACGATCTGACGATCGCTTACACACCGGGCAAGGGGAACGTCGTTGCTGATGCTCTGAGTCGGAAGCACGTGGGCTCGTTATCTGTAAACAACCATTTACTTCGAGATCTTGAGGCGATGGGCATCGAACTTCGGGTTCAGCATCAAGGAGTGCAGCTGGCATCACTCCATCTTGAACCGAGTTTGCGTGATAGAATCAAATCAGCTCAGGAGGGCGATCAGTTCCTAGCGAAGGTACGCGGACTGATTTCGGCGGAGAAGACGTCTGACTTTGTGGCAGGCGAAGATGGGACCTTACAAATGAAAGGAAGCCTATGTGTTCCTAACGATCCAGAACTCCGAAGGGAAATTATGGCGGAAGCACACTATGCGAAGTATTCCTTGCATCCGGGGAGCACTAAGATGTACATGGACTTACGCAAAACCTTCTGGGGGCAAGGTATGAAGCGGGATGTGGCGACCTTTGTGTCACAGTGCATGGCCTATCAACAGGTAAAAGCTGAACATCAGAGGCCCGGCGGGGAGCTGCAGAACCTCGCTATTCCTGAGTGGAAATGGGACAACATCACTATGGATTTCATTGTGGGATTTCCGAAGATGCCACGGGGGCATGATGCGATTTGGGTCATAGTTGATCGTTTGACCAAATTGGCCCACTTTCTTCCTATAAAAGTTACTTGGAGCGTCGATCGGTTAGCACAGATTTACATAGACGAGATTGTTCGATTACACGGAGTACCTGCCTCAATCGTCTCTGACCGTGACGGACGCTTCTTATCTCATTTTTGGACAAGCCTACAGTCTGCTTTGGGAACCAAGCTACAGTTCAGTACTGCATACCACCCCCAGACTGATGGCCAGACAGAAAGGACAAATCAGATACTTGAAGATATGTTACGGCTGTGCGCAATCGATTTGAAGACTAGTTGGGACACGTATCTCACGTTGGCGGAGTTTGCGTACAACAACAGCTACCAATCGAGCATCCAGATGGCACCGTACGAAGCACTTTATGGGCGCAAGTGTCGATCTCTAATTTGTTGGGAAGAAGTCGGCGAGCGGCAAGTACTCGGGCCAGAGCTGGTAGAACAGGCAGTTGAGAAAGTTCGCTTGATTCGGGAAAGACTCCGTACGGCGCAGAGCCGACAGAAAAGTTATGCCGATGCTCATCGTAGACCTTTGGAGTTCGTGGTCGGGGATCATGTATTCTTAAAAGTGTCACCACCCCATTTCCAGAGCCGGGTATTTTTTTTTTATTTTTAATTTAGTTAATTGTGCATTATTTTTAATTAATTGTATTTATAATTAATTATTGATTGTATTATATTTTTATTGATTGTTTTAGGATTTTGGCTAGCCTGGACCCATGTCAGACCCTAGTGGACCCATGTCCGACCCAGCCCACACCCTTGTGAGAATTATTTTAGGGCTTAGAATATTTATTTTATTTTTAGGAGGTTAGTTGGAGAGATTTGGAACTAGTTTGAGTGCATTTGGAGACCCGGAACCCAAAACCGAGTGAATAGGGGCGTTTTGGGAATTTGGAAGTTGTAAATCCCCTTTTAATTCCCATGGTCGGCCCCTACCTACCCCCCCCACACCCGATCACAGCACACCAGCAGCCCTCTTCTCCCTTTCTCTTCTTCTTCATCTTCTTCTTCATTCCTTCTTCTTCTCCACTTCTCCTTTCTTCTTCCTTCCTTCTCCAAGTAAGTTTTCTTCCACTTTTCTTCTTCTTTCTTCCATTCCTTCTTCTCTAAGTTAACCCTAACCCTAGATCTTTCCCTAACCTAGGTGGGTAGAGCCTAGATTTTGTGTTGGAGCTTGGATTGGGAGCTTGGAAGCTTGGATTGGAGGATTTGGAGAGATTTGGAGATTTTGGCTTGGGATTCCAACTCCCAAGAGGTAAACCCTAAATTTCCTCTTGTAATTACTCTTTTATAGTGTAATTAATATTTTAGAACCTTCATAGACCCGTAGGCTACCCGTGGGAGGAAGTTGGAACTAGTTGGGTAGTGTTTAGAGACTTTGACATTAGGTTTTGTGTCGATTTCGGGTGAAATCCGAATTTGGCCCAATTTTGGGTGATGCCCTAGGTTAGGTGGACCTAGGTAGACGTTGTCGGGTGTCGTGAGGGTGAGAGCGTGTCTCCGTTCGGACACGGGAAGCCGCGTCGCGGAGAAACGGGCGTTTCGGGCGAAATTGGGGCTTTTCGTCGTCGCCGATTCCAAGTGCGTGTGCGTTTCCGCCACGGGCCTAGAATCGACGCGGGAGCGCATTTTCTAGGATCTAGACATCGTTTAGGACGCGTGGGTAAATTTTGGGCCGATTCCGAGTTCGTTTGGTGTGCGTTTCAGGAGGTTTTCCGAACCGCGCACCACGTGTTCGTCGAAATGACCGAACGGCCATTTCGACTTGGTTTCCTCGTTTCGGGCTTGTGCGCGCGTTGGGTTAGTATCGGGGAGTGTGTGCTAGAGGTTTCAAGTTATATTTTATATATTTTTGGGTGTTTGGGCGTGTCGGGGTCGTTGGGCGTGCGTTGGTGGGCGTTGTGGGCGTGGTGTGCGTTGTGTTGTGTTTGTTTATATATATGTGTATATATATATTGTGTGTGTGTTTTTATATATATATTTATGTATATATGTGTGGTTATGTGTAGGTGAGTGTGTGAGTGAGTGCTTGTGTGAGTGTGTAGGTGAGTGTGTGTGAGTGTGAGTGAGTGTTTATAGGTATATACATATGAGTTTATATATATGTATATATATTTGTATATATATGTATGAGTGTTTATGTGTGTGCTAGTGTGTGTGAGAGTGTGTGTGTGAGGGTGTGTGCTAGTGTGAGTGAGTGTGTGTGAGTGAGGATATATAGATATTAGTATATATGTTAGTGTGTGAGTGTGTATAGGTGTATATATATATACATAGATATTAGTGTATATATGTATATAGATATATGTGTGTTTGTATATATATATAGATATGTGTTTGTGTATATGAGTGTGTATGTGTTAATATGTGTTAATATGTGTGTGTATATATATATGTTAGTAGGTGTGTTAGTGTGTATATATATATAGGGGTGTGTGTGTGTGTATGTGAGATAGGGGGGGAGCCAGCAGACTGCAGCAGCAGCTTTGCTGCACTGTGGCAGCAGCAGCAAAAGCAGTGGCAGCAGCAGCAAAAGCAGGTGCAGTAGCAGCAAAGCTGCAGTAGCAGCAGCTAGCAGCAGCATAGCAGCAAAAGCAGTGGCAGCAGCAGCAAAAGCAGTGGCAGCAGCAGCAGATAAGCACAGTAGCAGCAGCAGCTAGTATTCGCAGCGCTAGTAGCAGTAGCAAGCAGTGAGGTAGTAGGGAGATAGATTGATAGGGTGTATATATATATCTAGATAGTTAGATAAATAACTAGATAGATATTAGATAGTGAATAAGATTGATAGATATTATAGATTGTTAGATAGATAGCTAGCTAGATTCATAGATAGATAGATGTTTCTATATAAATAGAATAGATAGATATATAACTAGCTAGATAGTTAGTTAGATTGATAGATTAAATAGATAGGTATTAGTTAGTTGATAGATAAATAGGTAAGTAGATAGATAAGTTGATAGATAGATAGATAGTTAACTAGATAGACTAATAGATAGATAGATAGGTAAACAACTAGTTAGATAGTTAAATTAGATAGATAGATAACAAGGTAAATAGTTGAATAGATACATAGATAGTTAGGTTTCTAGATAATAGATAGGTAGATAGATAGTTATAACTATCTAGGATATAGATGTATATACATATAGTTATATACATATCTATAGATATCTAGATAGTTATACATAGATATTTATGAGTTGGGTAAGGTAAGGTAATATATATATATATATATATGTGTGTATGAGTAAGGTAAATGGGTATTAATGGGTATGTGTGTGGATATATATGTATATAGGTAGATACCTACTTAGATATATATATATATGATAGATATATATATTATCTAGCCTAGATTAATAACTAGGTGCATAATCAATAGCTAGATAGCTAGTTAGAGGGGTTTTAGAGCGAAACCTCAATATCTTGAGATACCAAGGTATTTCAATACCTTAAGATAACTAAGGTATTGGGTTTCGAGCGGGGTTTTTGAGCAATAGCCTAGGAATTGTCTTGGAATGATTTTTATATGTTTATATATATATAATTACGTGTGCTAGCGTAGGTTTTAGCGGGTTTAGGCGGGGTGCGTAGCCTAGGTTGAGGTATCGGATACCGAGGGTATCCCGGTATCTCAAGGAGGCGAGTTTGTGAGTTTTCTAGCTTAATGACCTCGGTTTGACCTAGAATTTCAGGAGCACCCTAGTTTGACCCAGACTTGACCGTAGTTGACTCGGTTGACCGCCAAAGTCAACTTTTGACCTAGTTTTGACCTAGAGTTGACTTTTTGGACCCAGAGTTGACTTTTTCACCCAGATTTCACCGGTTTGACCCGTTTGACCTAGAACGACCCTAGAAACCTATTTTTAGTTATTTTATATCTGTTTAACTCATTAGAACCCTGTTTAACCTTGCTTTTCGCATTAGGTCCTTGCGACACCAGTTCGGATCGCCAGTTGCTCAGGACGTCAGGCGAGTACATTCTCTGATAGTTTTCATTATCTGATATTTATTATGATTCAGCTTCTAGTATAGTATCATCTGATTATTCTGGCACCACACGGGACACTGACTGGTATTTCTGGATTCATTTACTTGCGACACGTACATTTCATGTTTCTGGCCTCTATTCTGGAATCACTACAGGCATCACTACAGGCATCATTCATGTTCAGGCTGGACTCATCTTGATTTGCGTGTCGGGTCTTGGATCCACTTGTATTAGTCGGGACGGGGAAATACTCGAGTAGACATGTAAACATTCCTATCTGGCATCATCAGGAATCACTCCCTCTGGTCTAATCTGGAATGATAGCAGCCGTGCACCCAGTGCGCGGTGAGCCGTACTTACCCCTAGCCGTTTACATGTCGAAACAAGTATTTCAAAGACACCGAGTTCATTCTTTATAGTCTGGACTCTCATGCATTTCTTGACTTGTCTCACTTACATGTTTCTGGACTTGACTCACTACATGTTTTTCATGCTGGACTCACTACACGTTCATGTGCACGGACTTGATCTTAGCTTAGATTCTTGTATCTTACAGTTACTACTATCTTGTTCCTGATATTCTTGCATCTTTACCTTTATGCACCAGTGATTTATATTTCTTGTTTCATACTTGCTTCACCCTACTTGCTACTTGCTATAACTGTTTTATAGTTTTTATCATTTAAATGGAACTGCTGTTAGAGATGTACTTGCTCCAGTCCTGACTGGACATATTTTTCAGAGTATCCGGAGGATTGGTGTCCGACGTTTTATGGACCTGAGCCTGTCGATGGTGCAGACAGGGACCCTCTAGTTTAGAGGTGATTTCCGGGTTGGTAGCCGGGATCACTAGGATCTTGTTGTTGTTTTTATTAGCTTTTAGCACCGGATTTGTCTCCGGTTTTGGATTGAGACCTTGTTTGTATATTATTTTGGATGATGTATTGTTGTATTATTATTATTATTGATGTTGTGGTTGTTGTAGTAGTAGTTGGTGGTTAGACTTTATAGTTGTTAGTCTTCTTTGTTATCTATCGTGCTTAGATTCGTGATTGAGTACTTGAGATTATCTTTTGATATTGCTCCTCCGTTTGGAGTTGAGATCTTGGCAGATTATATATATTGTTTGTGTGGTTGCCCTCCTTTTGGAGAGGTCATGCCCGATTTTTGTGTGAGATTATTTATTTAGTTAGTTGACCTAGACAGCGTTCTACCGCCGATGCTGCGGCGTAGGCTGGACGTACCCACGACTCATGCCCGATTTTCGGGTGCGGGTCGTGACACGTTTTTGGTGGCGGCCCATGCAGGTCTCGATTCGCAATTAGTGCGATGTCGTGGTGGTACAACAACTTAGTTGTACTGCTGCGAGCCTGCTATAGGATCTAGGATCTAGGATGAGTGTGTACTCAATCACGACTAGGAACAATTCCAATCTAATTATTCTGAAATTGCTTCTTTTGAAATATTATGTCCTTCTTTGATGATATCGTATCTTGCACCGTATTGACTTCTTTTGATCTGTGTTCAGGATGCCTCCGAAGACACGATCCCATCGTACCGTTCCAGCAGTTGCCTCGGAGAGGTCTGCTACCTCTCGTCCAGCTCGTATTCGGGCAGCTGCTACCGCTCCACTCACCACTCCTGCGGTTGAGGGAGCCTCTGTTTCTCTCGGGGATCCTTCTCCACTTATCGATCCGAGGACTACCCCAGTCGTTCCGGTGGTTCCTCCACCACTTCCTGCTCCAGTAGATGCCGCGCAGTTGTTTGCGTTCTTCAGGGAGATGATGGATGCGCAGCACCGTCAGGTGGATGTGATGAGGCTGGGCATTGAGAACGCCCACCAGGTGGCCATGACGGCAGTGGATAGGGTGGCACAGGTTCAGCCACAGGCAGATCAGATTCAGCATCCGAGGCCAGGCAGTATTATTGACTTCCAGAGGATGCGGCCCAAGGAGTTCCGTGGTACAGAAGGGATCCTGTACGCGGATGACTGGATAGAGCAGATCGAGGGGATCTTCAGGCTGGCGCAGATTCCAGACAGCATGCAGATAGAGGCAGCGGGCAGTCAGATGTTCGACCTTGCCTTGACATGGTATCGCACAGATACGAGGATCGCAGCGCCAGGGCTTACTTGGGAGGCTTTCAAGAGGCTTTTTAAGGAGAAGTTTTTCCCAGATGTGGCGCTCAGTGCTTTGGAGAGCCAGTTTGAGGCACTCGTCCAAGGGAGCATGACAGTGGACGAGTACGCAGCGGAGTTCTGCCGTTTGGGCAGATTTGTGGATGGCTTGAGCGAGGCAGCCAAGGCGAGGAAGTTTCGCAAGGGCTTGGTTATGGCGGTCAAGTCTTTGACCAGGAGCGACCGCGAGGCGACTTTTGAGCAGATAGTAGGAGATGCTCAGAGAGCAGAGGATGACTTGGAGCTCAAGTCCAAGAGAGGCAGGGATGATTCAGGCAGTGCCAGTGGTAGTGCGGGACCAGCTAAGCGTCCCTATGTGCAGAAGGCAGCGCAACAGGGTCAGGATCAGAGAGCGCCCACTTGTGCCTACTGCAGGAAGGCAGGACACACTTGGGATGTTTGTAGGAGGAGGCTGAAGGTGTGTTTGTTCTGTGGATCCGCTGCTCACCAGATGAGAGGTTGCCCCACTGCACCTCTATTGGGTGGAGCACAGGATCAGAGAGTTGGAGCTAGGCCATCTATGGCACAGCATCATGCCCCGCACCAGCAGAGGGATACACCCCAGCAGGGCAGGGCTTATGCGTTGACGGTCGAGGAGGCCGATGCTACGGATGTCGGGTTAGCAGGTCTGTCTCTTGTTTCTTCTTCCTGTCCTTTCCATTCCTGTGGTGTGCTTCATTAGTACCTGTTAGACTTTTTTTCCTTGTGCTGTGGTAGATAGTGTAGTGACCCTGATTGAGACTGTGATAACACGACCAGTAGGACCCTGATCTTGTGTGTTGTTTAGGTAGGATTTCTTGACTTTGATTGTTGGGGGTTTGACCTAGAGGAGTGTGATTGACTTTAAATTTCGAGGACGAAATTTTCTAAGGAGGATAGGCTTGTCACCACCCCATTTCCAGAGCCGGGTATTTTTTTTTTATTTTTAATTTAGTTAATTGTGCATTATTTTTAATTAATTGTATTTATAATTAATTATTGATTGTATTATATTTTTATTGATTGTTTTAGGATTTTGGCTAGCCTGGACCCATGTCAGACCCTAGTGGACCCATGTCCGACCCAGCCCACACCCTTGTGAGAATTATTTTAGGGCTTAGAATATTTATTTTATTTTTAGGAGGTTAGTTGGAGAGATTTGGAACTAGTTTGAGTGCATTTGGAGACCCGGAACCCAAAACCGAGTGAATAGGGGCGTTTTGGGAATTTGGAAGTTGTAAATCCCCTTTTAATTCCCATGGTCGGCCCCTACCTACCCCCCCCACACCCGATCACAGCACACCAGCAGCCCTCTTCTCCCTTTCTCTTCTTCTTCATCTTCTTCTTCATTCCTTCTTCTTCTCCACTTCTCCTTTCTTCTTCCTTCCTTCTCCAAGTAAGTTTTCTTCCACTTTTCTTCTTCTTTCTTCCATTCCTTCTTCTCTAAGTTAACCCTAACCCTAGATCTTTCCCTAACCTAGGTGGGTAGAGCCTAGATTTTGTGTTGGAGCTTGGATTGGGAGCTTGGAAGCTTGGATTGGAGGATTTGGAGAGATTTGGAGATTTTGGCTTGGGATTCCAACTCCCAAGAGGTAAACCCTAAATTTCCTCTTGTAATTACTCTTTTATAGTGTAATTAATATTTTAGAACCTTCATAGACCCGTAGGCTACCCGTGGGAGGAAGTTGGAACTAGTTGGGTAGTGTTTAGAGACTTTGACATTAGGTTTTGTGTCGATTTCGGGTGAAATCCGAATTTGGCCCAATTTTGGGTGATGCCCTAGGTTAGGTGGACCTAGGTAGACGTTGTCGGGTGTCGTGAGGGTGAGAGCGTGTCTCCGTTCGGACACGGGAAGCCGCGTCGCGGAGAAACGGGCGTTTCGGGCGAAATTGGGGCTTTTCGTCGTCGCCGATTCCAAGTGCGTGTGCGTTTCCGCCACGGGCCTAGAATCGACGCGGGAGCGCATTTTCTAGGATCTAGACATCGTTTAGGACGCGTGGGTAAATTTTGGGCCGATTCCGAGTTCGTTTGGTGTGCGTTTCAGGAGGTTTTCCGAACCGCGCACCACGTGTTCGTCGAAATGACCGAACGGCCATTTCGACTTGGTTTCCTCGTTTCGGGCTTGTGCGCGCGTTGGGTTAGTATCGGGGAGTGTGTGCTAGAGGTTTCGAGTTATATTTTATATATTTTTGGGTGTTTGGGCGTGTCGGGGTCGTTGGGCGTGCGTTGGTGGGCGTTGTGGGCGTGGTGTGCGTTGTGTTGTGTTTGTTTATATATATGTGTATATATATATTGTGTGTGTGTTTTTATATATATATTTATGTATATATGTGTGGTTATGTGTAGGTGAGTGTGTGAGTGAGTGCTTGTGTGAGTGTGTAGGTGAGTGTGTGTGAGTGTGAGTGAGTGTTTATAGGTATATACATATGAGTTTATATATATGTATATATATTTGTATATATATGTATGAGTGTTTATGTGTGTGCTAGTGTGTGTGAGAGTGTGTGTGTGAGGGTGTGTGCTAGTGTGAGTGAGTGTGTGTGAGTGAGGATATATAGATATTAGTATATATGTTAGTGTGTGAGTGTGTATAGGTGTATATATATATACATAGATATTAGTGTATATATGTATATAGATATATGTGTGTTTGTATATATATATAGATATGTGTTTGTGTATATGAGTGTGTATGTGTTAATATGTGTTAATATGTGTGTGTATATATATATGTTAGTAGGTGTGTTAGTGTGTATATATATATAGGGGTGTGTGTGTGTGTATGTGAGATAGGGGGGGAGCCAGCAGACTGCAGCAGCAGCTTTGCTGCACTGTGGCAGCAGCAGCAAAAGCAGTGGCAGCAGCAGCAAAAGCAGGTGCAGTAGCAGCAAAGCTGCAGTAGCAGCAGCTAGCAGCAGCATAGCAGCAAAAGCAGTGGCAGCAGCAGCAAAAGCAGTGGCAGCAGCAGCAGATAAGCACAGTAGCAGCAGCAGCTAGTATTCGCAGCGCTAGTAGCAGTAGCAAGCAGTGAGGTAGTAGGGAGATAGATTGATAGGGTGTATATATATATCTAGATAGTTAGATAAATAACTAGATAGATATTAGATAGTGAATAAGATTGATAGATATTATAGATTGTTAGATAGATAGCTAGCTAGATTCATAGATAGATAGATGTTTCTATATAAATAGAATAGATAGATATATAACTAGCTAGATAGTTAGTTAGATTGATAGATTAAATAGATAGGTATTAGTTAGTTGATAGATAAATAGGTAAGTAGATAGATAAGTTGATAGATAGATAGATAGTTAACTAGATAGACTAATAGATAGATAGATAGGTAAACAACTAGTTAGATAGTTAAATTAGATAGATAGATAACAAGGTAAATAGTTGAATAGATACATAGATAGTTAGGTTTCTAGATAATAGATAGGTAGATAGATAGTTATAACTATCTAGGATATAGATGTATATACATATAGTTATATACATATCTATAGATATCTAGATAGTTATACATAGATATTTATGAGTTGGGTAAGGTAAGGTAATATATATATATATATATATGTGTGTATGAGTAAGGTAATGGGTATTAATGGGTATGTGTGTGGATATATATGTATATAGGTAGATACCTACTTAGATATATATATATATGATAGATATATATATTATCTAGCCTAGATTAATAACTAGGTGCATAATCAATAGCTAGATAGCTAGTTAGAGGGGTTTTAGAGCGAAACCTCAATATCTTGAGATACCAAGGTATTTCAATACCTTAAGATAACTAAGGTATTGGGTTTCGAGCGGGGTTTTTGAGCAATAGCCTAGGAATTGTCTTGGAATGATTTTTATATGTTTATATATATATAATTACGTGTGCTAGCGTAGGTTTTAGCGGGTTTAGGCGGGGTGCGTAGCCTAGGTTGAGGTATCGGATACCGAGGGTATCCCGGTATCTCAAGGAGGCGAGTTTGTGAGTTTTCTAGCTTAATGACCTCGGTTTGACCTAGAATTTCAGGAGCACCCTAGTTTGACCCAGACTTGACCGTAGTTGACTCGGTTGACCGCCAAAGTCAACTTTTGACCTAGTTTTGACCTAGAGTTGACTTTTTGGACCCAGAGTTGACTTTTTCACCCAGATTTCACCGGTTTGACCCGTTTGACCTAGAACGACCCTAGAAACCTATTTTTAGTTATTTTATATCTGTTTAACTCATTAGAACCCTGTTTAACCTTGCTTTTCGCATTAGGTCCTTGCGACACCAGTTCGGATCGCCAGTTGCTCAGGACGTCAGGCGAGTACATTCTCTGATAGTTTTCATTATCTGATATTTATTATGATTCAGCTTCTAGTATAGTATCATCTGATTATTCTGGCACCACACGGGACACTGACTGGTATTTCTGGATTCATTTACTTGCGACACGTACATTTCATGTTTCTGGCCTCTATTCTGGAATCACTACAGGCATCACTACAGGCATCATTCATGTTCAGGCTGGACTCATCTTGATTTGCGTGTCGGGTCTTGGATCCACTTGTATTAGTCGGGACGGGGAAATACTCGAGTAGACATGTAAACATTCCTATCTGGCATCATCAGGAATCACTCCCTCTGGTCTAATCTGGAATGATAGCAGCCGTGCACCCAGTGCGCGGTGAGCCGTACTTACCCCTAGCCGTTTACATGTCGAAACAAGTATTTCAAAGACACCGAGTTCATTCTTTATAGTCTGGACTCTCATGCATTTCTTGACTTGTCTCACTTACATGTTTCTGGACTTGACTCACTACATGTTTTTCATGCTGGACTCACTACACGTTCATGTGCACGGACTTGATCTTAGCTTAGATTCTTGTATCTTACAGTTACTACTATCTTGTTCCTGATATTCTTGCATCTTTACCTTTATGCACCAGTGATTTATATTTCTTGTTTCATACTTGCTTCACCCTACTTGCTACTTGCTATAACTGTTTTATAGTTTTTATCATTTAAATGGAACTGCTGTTAGAGATGTACTTGCTCCAGTCCTGACTGGACATATTTTTCAGAGTATCCGGAGGATTGGTGTCCGACGTTTTATGGACCTGAGCCTGTCGATGGTGCAGACAGGGACCCTCTAGTTTAGAGGTGATTTCCGGGTTGGTAGCCGGGATCACTAGGATCTTGTTGTTGTTTTTATTAGCTTTTAGCACCGGATTTGTCTCCGGTTTTGGATTGAGACCTTGTTTGTATATTATTTTGGATGATGTATTGTTGTATTATTATTATTATTGATGTTGTGGTTGTTGTAGTAGTAGTTGGTGGTTAGACTTTATAGTTGTTAGTCTTCTTTGTTATCTATCGTGCTTAGATTCGTGATTGAGTACTTGAGATTATCTTTTGATATTGCTCCTCCGTTTGGAGTTGAGATCTTGGCAGATTATATATATTGTTTGTGTGGTTGCCCTCCTTTTGGAGAGGTCATGCCCGATTTTTGTGTGAGATTATTTATTTAGTTAGTTGACCTAGACAGCGTTCTACCGCCGATGCTGCGGCGTAGGCTGGACGTACCCACGACTCATGCCCGATTTTCGGGTGCGGGTCGTGACAAAAAGTGACGCCAATGCGTGGGGTGATGCGTTTCGACGTAAAGGGCAAACTGAGTCCCAGGTTTGTCGGCCCCTTCGAGATACTGGAACGAGTGGCAGCTGTAGCATACAGGATTGCACTACCTCCTGCCTTGGCTGAAGTGCATGACGTATTCCATGTTTCTCAACTTCGGAAGTATGTGCATGACTTGAGTCATGTGGTTAGCTTCGAACAATTGGAACTGCGCACAGATTTATCATACTCAGAGGAGCCGGTGCAGATTCTGGATCGTAAGGAAAAAGTACTTCGCAACCGTACGATGTCCTTGGTTCGCGTGCTGTGGCAGAACCATTCAGTTGGAGAATCAACTTGGGAGATGGAATCGGAGATGAAGGAGAAATATCCTTCGTTGTTCATTCAGTCGGAGGTAGGGCCTTGTTCTTAAGTTTCGGGACGAAACTTTTTCTTAGTGGTATATTATGTAGTACCTCAAATCCCGATCCGACCGGGATGTGCACTATATAATTGGGCTTGTGGCTAGTCCGTCAGAGTATGCTTAGATCTTCGACATCTTATTGCCACGGACGAAATGCGATGATCCTTTCCAACTCATGGAAAGGCCTCTATTGAAATAAGTCCAATAGTTTTCGTGTTTGGTTGCTTGGTTTTCTTGATTGCCGCTTTGGAATTTGATTTGGTGTTGCTTTCGAGTTGCTTGGTTTTCGTTGTTGGTTTTATTGATTGGAGCTTGAATTTTGGGGAGTTCGGCAAGGAAAGATAGGCAAGAATTCTAACCCGGTGCTCGTGCTGTTGCAGGTCCGCGTAACTGACGTTTGATCGTCGCTAGGCGGGATTCCTTATTTCAGCAACTTTTTCCTTAACCAGTGAGTGGTTTGGTCCCTTCTTTCCTACTTCTTCACGCCAACATCTCTAATATTTCAAACGTTCACTCGATGATGCCCGGTTGGACGCCTAGGAAATGCTTAGCCATAATGTATGCCAGCCACTAAGAAAGGAACATGGGAATTGTAGACTAATTTTACTATATGCTTGCACACCTTATAACTTGAGTTGGTTGGAATGAGAATTTGGTTGTTGGTTACGACCTGGTGCCTCGGATAGTGTTTGGACCCATGGGATATCAAAATCGGAACACAGCATTGAGAAAATATGAACTGTTGCATAAGATATATATATTACTGCTTTACTTCATCTGTTTAATTCGATGCATTGTGTGAGATATAAAATGTTCATGCATTTGCATGGTCTGGGACAACTTGTGCACAAGGTTTATCATTTCCTCGAAACGGCTTTCCGGGACACTGGAACCGTATCGATCCGGAGGGAAATATTGATTCGTGCTCGTCACGATGCATTGCGGGACCTCCAGAGGGGCTTGCTACCCGGGCTGATAAGGCGCGCCGTTAATGCTTGGAATAAGTCCCTAAGGTGTCGATCACACCAATGACCGCATAGAATAGAACACATACTAATTTATTGTCTTATGCAGATGGTAAGTATACTTGTGTTTCGTTGCAGGGAAGGCGTGCATCGGTTGAGTAAGCAATTAATGCACTGGTTGGATTCAATGCTATTTTCATTTCTATCAAAACATGCAACTGATATGAATTGAATTCACTTGCTTCTTTATAGAAGCCATCTTAATGCATGCTCGCCCCTAATAAGCTAGTGTCGATTTAGTCGAGTGGGATTCATCCCGCTCACCAGTACAAGTTGAGTACTGACCCACGTTGTGGGCAACTATTTCAGGCACTCAGACGGTACAACGCTAGTGGATAGACGAAGAGGCGTTAGGAGCACCTCTATTTTGAAGTATAGTTGGAGTCAGATCATTTTGGAGGCTTGGACTTTCAACCTATACGAGGGCGTAATGTATGGACGACGGGGACTATCTGATGGAGCGCGCCCTACATTTTAAGTTATCTTTTCTAATGTAATTCAAGTAGCCGAGAAGGCGCATCAATGTAGACTCTATGTAAATTACTCTGAATTATCAATGAAAAAGCATGTTTCCTTCCTGCACTTGTGTTCAATTATCTGTGAATATGTTTTCTAAATTGTGTTTCAAAGTGGGTTCCTATAACTGCGAGTTCTTGCCTTGTACGAGCGCAACTCCAGGCTCGTACGGCATCACGCCCCAGCGAGGACGAATCGGTTCCGTGAAGGATCTAGCGAGGACGATTGACCCTTTCGGGATCGGGGCGTGACACTCTGCACAGTGGGGCAGGGAAGAAGATCGGCCTGGGAGGAGAACTGCACTGCCAGTGGGAGGATGAGGTGCACTGCCGGCGGGCTGCACAGTCGGCGGAGCGGGTCGGCCGCAGGGGGTGAGCTGCTGGTCAGGGTCAGCCGCGGGCGTGGCCGACTGCAATGCCGGAGTGGTCAGTCCGTCAGCATCACCCGCGGGGGTGACGCCGGGTGCGGGAAAGGATCAGGTCGGAGTGGGGCTGCAGCAGCGTGGTGGTTGTAGGCTCGGTTGGCCAGAGCTGGAAGCCGCTGGCCAAAAAAATCGGTTCTCCAAGGAAGGAGATGAGGTAGTGAAGAAGGAGAAGAAGAAAGGAATGGGAGAAGAAGAATGTCCAGGAAGAAGAAGAATAATGGGAAGAAACGTTGGCTGGTGTTTTATGGAGGAGGAGGAGGAGGAGAAGGAGAAGGGAGAGAGAGGGGGTGGAGTTTTCTATGCATTGGGATTAGGGCCGGCTTGGGAGGAGTGAAGGGTGAGGTGAGGTGTTGTTTTATAGGGGTTTGGGAATTGGATGGAGGGTGGTGATGATCCTATTCAAAATGGAGGGTGGAGATTGGTCATGAAGAAAAGTGGGTTTCTTCATGAAGGGGGTGAATGGATGGGTGAGAATGGGACCCTATTTTGGGACCTCTCCATTGTTCATGGCCAATAGGGTGATGACACATGAATTCATTAATTGCAACTTAGTCCCGTAAATTCAGAAAATTGCACGGACACATAAAATAACACAAAAATTTTAGAGAAAAATATGTTTAGTAATTTCATGGTGAGAGGGTGTTGTACGTTAGGCACGGGTTTAATTAAAATGGCATTGGGATTAAATGGAGATTAAATAGGATTAGGCAAAAATGTTGTCCTCGATTTAAATGGAATTTAAAGTGTCATGCGCTTGTAAATAAAATGGAGGCACTTGGGATCAAAATCCGAAAATGACGCAAAGGTCAAAAATAGTGGGGGCTTGGAGTCGGTCTTGGACCCTTTAGTCGGTCCGGCTCAACGGGTTAAGTTGGTATCTCAAAGTTTAGCGTAACGACACAGGTGTCTGACACGGAATTAAATATGGATTTCGGTTTCAAAAATTTTTGCAATTAATTTAGAGCATAACGAAAACTGATTTTTGTGTGACGGAAAAGTCCAGTGCCTAATTTGGCGAGTCAAGTCAGAAGTACAATAATCCGATGGAATTTATGGGCTGATATTGGACTCCGAAAAAATTATGAAATGATAGGACGCGCCAAGGGTTTTAATTGAATAAATTAAATACCAGACAAACTTATCTCCACTCTAAACCTCAACATCTGCTGCTAAAACTAAAATTTTCTAAATCTTACCCTGACTATCTACAGAATAAATCGAGGGGGTTTACACTCTCTGTAAATACCTGATTTTTCAAAAAATATTAAACTTGGATTTTTCATAATTTTCTAGAATTTTCTGTAATTAAAATCAGGGTTCTTAATTATTGAATGATTTTTTAATTGTTAATAAATAATATTAAAATATTATAGAAATAATATTTTGGGTGTAAAATGGAAAACTGGACTTAGGATAATTTTTCTGGAATTTATTGGGCCCCGGACCTAATTTAAAACACCTAAAACTATTTATTTAATTATTTATTAATTAATTGATTTATTATTATTATTATTATTATTATTATTATTATTATTATTATTATTTTTCCGGCCCATCTCAGCCCGGCCCAACCCGCGGCCCACTACCCCCGGCCCAACCCACAGCTTACCGGGTCGGGTCGGGTCCACCCGAACCCGCACCCGCCTGACCCGCCCCCATCCCCACGATCCGGTCCCCCCCGCCTGAAACGCTCCGCCGCGTTTTCCGCCGCCTCCGGCGGCCAGCCACCCCTCGACCCCCCCTCTTCCGCTCCGCCCGGGCTCGACGACACATCCTCCGCCTTCGCCGGTCGCCCAGACCTCCCCCTCCGCCTATTTAAAGCCCCTAGCTACCCCTCCTCCGGCCGTCCGACCTCTCTCCGTCTTCCCCAGCCGCTGCCAGCGCTGCCGTCCACCGCCTCGCCGCCCCGTCGACGAAGCCCGCCAAGCCGTCTCCTCCTCCTCCCTCTCCCCTCGCCGTGGCCAGCTCCTCCGCCGCAGCCTCATCTCCTCCTCCCTCTTCCCCCCGACCTCGAGCAGCAGCCGCCTCCCGCCGGACTCAGGCGCCGCCCCGCCCGCCAGCGCATCCGCCTCGCCCCAGCGAGCCGTCCACTCCCCCCTCCGGTGCTTCTCCGGCTGGGCCCCGCCGCATCCTCGCCGGAATCCCCTGAAACCCTAACCCTAACCCTAAATCCCCAATTCTTCGTGTCGGCGTGTCGGACACGACACGGACACGAGAAAAACCCTAGTTTTCGAAGCCCTATTCAGGTACTCATATCTTTCTCCTCGCTGCCCCATTTTCAATTCCATAAATTGCGTTGTGAAGCCTGTATGACCCTTTCGGTGCCCGGACAAACCGCTCGGGGCATCGCGTCCTGTGGTGATCGCACACCGCGATCCAAAAATAGGAAAACATCGACCCGATTCACCCCGGAACTGGGTATGCCCCGCCAAACGGGATGACTTGGTCGCGCACGGTCTTTACAGATACGTGCGCAGCGTTGATACGGACGTGTGGGATTTCGCGGAAGTCGATTCGGGTGTGCGTGCACACCGGGATCAACGCGTATCAGCGGACACCGCCCCGTATCCGCCTTTTCTGTTTCATGCCCTAACTTCCTGTACACACGTCGGATCGAAACGAAACTTGCGCCATCGGACTCGTAGCGATACGCTGGTCCTGTGACCCAAGTTTGGTTCGATTCTAAGAACGTTGACGAAATCGCGTGTCGTGGGCCCCACAAGCTCCGCTCGACGGGCAATTTTGTGATCGGCTCATCGGAATCCAATTCTGAAAGTTCCATTGGGTTCGTATCATCATTCCTGACCTATTGACACTAAGTTTGGTGAATTTGGAGACCTTTGACCCTGACACGTTTTTCGGTGCAAAGTGGGCCCACATGCGGACCCCATTTTGACCGAAAATTACAGTTTTTGCCCTTGTCTCCAAATTGTACCCAAGGACAGGCGTTTCTAGCTATTTGATATCTTTTGAGCATGATGGTAATGTCTATTTCAGCATCTGGACATATTTCTAGAAATTTCTCCGAGATACAAACTATAATTGGATCCAAACATCAGGCAAGTACCTGCACTTCAAAGTTTAATCTTTATATTGTGATAATTAATTCTCTGCTTTACTAGTACCATTGATGATTACACGTAGTGTTAGAATACTGGATTTCATGTCTTGAATACTGGAGTTCATATCTTGTTTTCATGTCGGGTGGGAGAATACTAGGAGGCATGTAGTTTACCCTTCCCCCTTGTCGTGACTGCTAGCTGTGGGTACGCGACTGTACCCTCAGCCTTATACTTGTTATTCCTGACTGCTAGCTGCCTATGGCGTGCCTTATTAGCCTTATAAACTCCTACATGCCAACTATGTATTCTAAATACACAAGTTCACGCACATAGTTCTTGTCGGGTTGCAGTTCTTGTTGTCTAGTTACAGTTACATTTTCTTGTCATATTTTATTCCTGTTTACTCATATTTCTGGTTATAGCAATTAATCATATTTTACTTCTAGTCCTGATTTATAGCATTAGTTTTCAGTTAATTTCACTACTTACTTATGCATATTTCTCAACATGATGCTTAGTCAGTTATTTTCTACCTGTCACAAATATTTAGTTTAAATCTTTTTGTGCATTGTGTACTTTGCTCCTTTCCTGACTGGATCCGTTGATTTAGGCGATAATGAGAACCTTGCCCCCACCTATTATGGCCCCTATGAGGCAGCAGGTGATACAGTTGCGGAGCCGGTTCCCACACAGGAGACTACTCCTGCAGAATAGTTAGCAGTAGATATTTATTTTCCTTTCATCTTAGTAATCGGGTTTATCCCCGATTTAATTTCTGGATTCTGTAATAAACTCTGGATCTGTTGTCACTTTGAGTTTATGAAATCTTAGCATTCTTGTCCTGTTATTTTTCTTGCCTATTTAATTATTGTGAATGAGCTAGATTTTATATTACCTGTGATTATGCCCTAGACAGCGTACTACCGCCGACACTGCGGCGTAGGCTGGACGTACCCACGTACTCGTGCACGATTATCCGGGTGTGGTCATGACACTCTCTCTCTCTCTCTCTTTATATATATATATATATATATATATATATATATATATATATATATATATATATATATATATATATATATATATATATATATATATATATATATATAACCTCATACAAACCCTAACCCTAATATATATATATATATAACCTCATACAAACCCTAACCCTAATCTATCTCTACCCTCCACTGACCCGACGCTGCCGACATCCAACACAGCGTCGCAGCCCAGTCGCAGCCTAGCCACCGCCGGAGAACCGCGTCCGCCGCTCACGTCCGCCACAGTGCGAGCGTTGCGCAGAATCTGACTCCGACGACCCCAACTTCACGTCCTATTTTTTGCTCCATCTTGCGACCAAATTCGACCCCGTCTTCACCGGTATGTTCACGACCTATCCCTCTTCCAACTCTGTATACTAGTTTCCATCGTACAGCGTTAAACCCGAGGTAAAAATCGAGACCAAGTTGGAGAAAAACCACAACTTTTACGCTACAGAAAATTATTGCGACCACCCCTGTTTAAGGACTCATATCTCCTACCACAGACATCCAATCTTAGATTTTCTTTTTGCTATGTGAAGACCATGTAACCGAGATTATTTTCTATAAATTAGATTAATTTATTTGGTGTTATATGCAGAATTAAACTGGGTTAAAAATTATGAAAAACTGTGTTCGAAACCTTTAAAATTTGTGATACGGAGCGTGTCCCGCCAAACGGGATCATCTCGTCGCATACCAATTGTACCAAAAGGCGTGTATGGTATGTCCAGACGTGTAGACTTTTGCGAAAACTGATTTAGATGCGTGTGCGCGTCGGAATCAACCCGTATCCGTGAAAGGACCCGTATCGCGACTTTTGCAAAACACTAGACCATTTAGTGTACGCTTGTCAGAATGCGAAGAAACTTACTCCATTGGTTTCGTGGTGTCACGCTGGTCCTGTGACCCAAGTTTAACGCGATTCCGAGATAGTTGACCAAGCCGCCTATTTGCGGGCCCAACGTCGGAATGCGACGAATTTGTGTTCGGCTCACCGAAATCCAAAATTGGACATATCGTTGAGTCCGTATTGACTTTTAGGATTTGTTTGACCTATAATTTGTCCTATTTAGAGACCTTTACCCTGGCACGCATTTCGATGCAAAGTGGGCCACTTGTGGACCCCGCTTTAACCCAAAGTATACAAAAGGGTAGTATTTTCTAGCTATCTCGTTGATTCCGGGAACGTTGATGATGTTTATTTCAGCATCCGGAGACGCTCATTCTGATGCCGTAGTTTCTGATACATTGTGCCTGACGTCTGGACGCTTACACTTTACAGCTTTCTTGTCAAGCAAGATATCTTGCCAAATTGCTTACAATACTTTACATGCTTATTATATTTTCATATATTCATTGCATGTGTGTTTTCTTTCAGTCATAATTATATACTATATATATGTTGACACACACTTGACACATAGTATCATGGGAGGGGAGGACAATCAGTAGGCGTATGGGCTATATCCACTCTGGTAAACCGTAGTAACTAGCACGCACTACGATAGTTGTGTCGCGCTGGTCGCTACCCTTGCGGTATATCAATTTCTGGTATCGTGCTGGTCGCTACCCTCGCGGTATGTCAATTTCTGATGTTCCTGACGTGTGTGTGAGTTGTGAGATTACATAGAGTAGCCTACCCATGCCCATACGTCAAAAAGTTGTCCTCACTATGCATTCATATAGATTCTCTTGTACAGCATACTTATATATTTTCTGTATATTATGCATGTTTACTGTAATGCATTTTGGTTCACTCTTCGCACGACTACTTCACGTGGATTGAGATATATAGTTGACTAGTATACTTGCCCTCTATATATGACTGAGCATATCGTATCAGTTACATAACTGTACTAATACGAGCAGGCGAACGAAGAATTACCAGAATAGAATTTCAATCCACAACTGCTTGACGATTTCCATTTGAATTCTTTAAACACCTTGATCCAGATACTTCTATTCCATTACCTCACCCTTGAACTCTTTATTATTGATCTTCGTCTTCCCTTATTTCGGAAAGACGGAACCGCGTGCTTGGTATAAGTTTGATATTTAGACAGTACTAGATATACCGCACAGGCCGGTCGCATTGATGATGACCCTTTTATATATGATTAAGGGAATACCATAGGTGATGTGTTTGGTGTTAAAGACTTGAGGATTCAATACCATGATTAAATTAGTTGGGACATAGCTTTATTAGATGTATAGCCTTAGATGATAGATGGGTAAATTCTAAGTTGGGTACGGACCGCAATGTTCACTTGAGAGGAATCCTTTAGGCTGTAATCAAGTGAGATTGGATAGAGAGAACCTACCATATTTTAATTTTGAGGACAAAATTTTTATAAGTTGGGTAGATTGTAAACCCACTGATTTTTCAAAATTTTTAAAACTAGATTTTTCAGAATTTTTTGGAATTTTTCGCTAATTAAAAAAAGGTATTTTTGGCATTTAATAAAATTAAATGATTTTAAAATATATTAAAATATTATGAAAATAGTATTTTTGGGTGTGAAATAAAAAACTGGACTTAGGGTAATTTTTCTGGAATTTATTGGGCCCCGGACCTATTTTTAATCACCTCAAAACTATTATTATTATTATTTACCTATTATTATTATTATTTTTATTTATTTAAAAATAATCCAGCCCAGCCCAGCCCAAGCCCAAAACCCTAACCCTGCCCATGGACTATCGGGTCGGGTCGGGTCTGCCAGACCCGCTAACCCGACCCGCTTCCCTCACCCGCTCGCCCACGATCCCTCGGCCCGCGTCCACCGCCGCTCAGCCCGCGCCTCGCCCGGCCTCGACGCCACGTCTCCGCCCGCTCCGCGCGGCCCCGCACCCCACGACCGGCCACCCTCGGCCTCACCGCAGCCCCACGGACTCCCCTATAAAAAAAACCCTTCTTCTCCTTCTCCGGCCCGCACCTCCTCAACCCCTCCGGCCACCTCCCCTAGCCACGCCCCGCCGCCGAGTCCGTCGCCCGCCCAGCTCCGCCGTACCGCCCTTGGCCTCCGCCTCTCCGCCCAGCGCCTCAGACTCCCCTCCTCCAGAACCCTTCCCTCCGTGAGCCCTCGCCGAGCACCGGACCCCCGCAGCCCCGAAGCTCCGACCCTGCCCACTCGAGCTCCGGCCGACCCAGCCCTTCGTCGAGCCACCCGGTCAGTAGCAACTCTCCGGCGATACCCCAGCAATCGGAGCCCTAACTGAAACCCTAGGGAAGACACATGTCGGACACGAAGAAAATACGATTTTTCGAGCCCTGTTCAGGTACCTGTATCTTTCTCCTCGTAGCTCTGTTTTCGATTCCGTCAGTTGCGTCGCGTAGCCTGCATGACCCTCTCGGTGCCCGTGCAACCCGCTCGGGGCATCGCGTCCTGTGGCGATCGCGAACCGCGATCCAAAAACAGGAAAAATAACGCCCTGATTCACCCCGGAACTGGGTACGCTCCGCCAAACGGGACGTCTTGGTCGCATGCGGTCTTCACCGATACGTGCGCGACGTTGATACGGAAGTGCAGGATTTTGCAGAAGTTGATTTGGATGTACGTGCACACCGAAATCAACGCGTATCCGCGGACACCGTCCCGTATCCGTCAGTTCTGAATCGTGTCCTAACTTTGTGTACACACGTCGGATCGAAACAAAACTTGCGCCATCGGACTCGTAGCGATACGCTGGTCCTGTGACCCAAGTTTGGTTCAATTCTTAGAATGTTGAAAAAATCGCGTATCGTGGGCGCCACAGGCTCCACTTGACGGACGATTTTGTAACCGGCTCATCGGAATCTAATTCTAAAAGTTCCGTTGGGTTCGTATCATCGTTCCTGACTTGTTGACACTAAGTTTGACGAATTTGGAGACCTTTGACCCTGACACATTTTTTGGTGCAAAGCGGGCCCACATGCGGACCCCGCTTTGACCCGAAATTACCATTTTTGCCCTTGTCTCCAAATTGGACTCAAGGACAGGCGTTTCTAGCTATTTGACATTTTCTGAATCTAATGGTAATATTTATTTCAGCAACCGGAGTAGTACCTGCAGATCACACTGAGACCAGAGCTATAGTTGGAGCTAGGACCCCAGGCAAGTATACCTTGCCAAATCCTGCAGTCTTGCTACTTATTTCCTTGACTTGTTTATACATTGTCGTGTAAGTATACCTTGCCAAATTCTGCAGTCTTGCTACTTATTTTCTTGACTTGTTTATACATTGTCGTGCAAGATACCTTGCCAACTCTTGCACTTTATTTGCATGCTTTCCTTTTAGTTATTATTCTCTTGTCGTATATAGTTCTTGATGCATTTTTCATATTGATTTATTCCTGCTACTCTAGTCTTATTTTCTCGTTTTGCGTGCATGTACATTATTTGCTCTTTTCCTTGGATCATTATTTGTTCCTTAGATATATTGTGATGGTACATGTTTACTCTACATTCCTTGAGTTGACTCGGATGGTTACTTTAGCTCCTAAATGATTGTTATTGGGCATTGACTACACTTTAGCATTCTCGATCGTGAGCTCCCATTGGGCAGCGAAAGAGACTTGTTCATTTGACTACCTCATTCGTGAGCTCCCTTAGGGCTGCGAAAGAGCCATACTATAGACTGGGAGTCCCCATTGGACTACTTTCTATAGGACCGTGATCTCCCATTGAGTTGCGGTTACCCCAATTTGCTTATAGTCATATTTGATAGCACCATCGGTACGCCACCATCTTAGATGCAGTAATTTCTCGTGTCTTGTTTGCTTTCTTGTGTTTACTTTCCTGTCTATCTTGCATGTTCATTTACTGTACTTTTGGCTCGTATTTTTTTGTATCTTGTTATGTCCCTCTGAGGACCTGGTTTTGTTCTCCAGATTTAGCAGACGAGGAGCACCCGCAACTTTATGGACCGACACCAGACGAGGATACGATTGCAGTTGATGGCCCTGCTTATACTTAGTTATTTTCTAGCATGTTTAGTTATATTTTCTTGTCTCTGTTTTTCCATTTATCGGTAGTGGATTTGTCTCCACCCGACTCAGTATTATTTCTTGCTGGATATTCGACAGTAACTTGACTTCCAGCAGTTATTCCAGTTTGCTATTTAGTTCTTATACTGTTCTGTTGGATGAGATCTAGATACTTGACTTTTATCATTGGACCTACTCATTGTTATATTACAGCTTAAGCATGCCCCGATGGATCCATTAAATTAGGATTGTCCATCGGTGTGTGTTGCTAGCCATTGCCGCGCATCCAGTCCCTCGGTATTTTGGGACTGGGGCGTGACATGGTTTTTGTGGTGGCCCATGCAGGTCTACGACTAAATTGTTCGGTTTCAACTTAGGGACCGAACATTCCTGCAATAAGAATAGGATAAGTTTTATGATCTCATCCACTTGCTTGAATCGTTCTTGATCTCTATATCGACTTTAAAAATAATTTACTTGCATCCTGCCTTGATTCTTTTGTACACTTTTTATAGTTTATTTTGGATGCAGGACAATGGATTCACAAGAGTGCGACGAGACTCCCGTAGGAACACCACAAGCTACATGTGTCACCTATGACGATGAAGTGACACCAGTCGGTGGAGTTCCATCAACTCAACAGAGCCAGCAGGCAGGTCAACCTACCTCCAGATTTCGGCGTGATGATATCCCACCTCTGCCGCAGTTTGATCTACCAATACCCGTACTCCCATAAGGACAGCCAATTGACGGGCAACAGATATTCCAAATAATCTACGCGATTATGCAAGCCCAGCAACAAGTCCAACACGAGGCTCAACGTCGTGAGGCTGATTTCTTGAGGAGCAGCATCGTAACTGCACTGGAGCAGGCCAACCTACCAGCTCGACGGTTATCGACGGGCTCTATCACTGATTTCCGCCAACTGAAGCCCCGCACATTTTCAGGCAAGGAAGAGCCCACAGAAGTTCATGAATGGCTTACCAACATTCGACATCAACTAGAAGCAGCTGAGCTTCCAAGAGAACGTTTGATGACTGCCGTCAGAATACAATTGACGGACAATGCTCATCACTGGTGGCTATCTGAGGAGACACGGCTCGGACCAGACCGAGTCACTTGGGAAAAATTTTCTAGACTCTTCCAGGAGATGTACATTCCGGCTATCGCTCGATCAGAACTTCGAGACAAGTTCAATCGCCTCACTCAGGATACTATGACGGTGGAAGAGTACAATGTGGAATTCATTCGTCTAAGTCGCTTCGCCCCAACCTTGATTCCGACAGAAGAAGAGAAGGCTGAAAAGTTTTTCGACGGACTAAACATTGAGCTACATAAATTAATTGGATCCGTTGCACCTACATCTTACCCGGACGTCCTTGCTGCAGCTCGACGCATGGAGCGCGTCACCAGAAGAGAGACCAGTCTAAAGCGATCGTCCACATCAGCACCAGCCGGAGCACCACAAGAAGAAGTTGCAAAAAGACCTCGCATACACCAGCCAACCGGAGCATCTCCACAGGCACTACCTATCTGTCCATATTGTCGCAGGCGAGGCCATATTGAGGACAATTGCAGACGCAAAAGAAAATTATGTTTAGCTTGCGGATCCAGTCAGCATTTATTAAAGGAATGCCCCGAACGTCGAGAAAGAGCGTTACCAGCACCAAGGCCACCCTTGGCACCTCGAGCAGCACTCTTCCAGCAGGCCCAGCAATAGCAGAGGGCACCACCTCAAGCAAGCGGACAAGCTTTCGCAATGACTTTGGAAGACGCGCAGACTCTTGGAGTAGCTAATGCGCGTAAGTGATTTGTAGCTGCCGTTTCTAGTCTTGTTTTAGCTCGTGCCTATTGGTTCGTGACCGCAGCCCTAACCTAGTAATTTTGAACTTGCTAATAACCTAGTATGCTTTTATAATTGATAACTGTAGAGATTATAGTATCTTTTGTTATTGTGCTTATTGTGTGTTGTTTTGTGAACTTGAATTAAGTTGTACCTCCTTCCATCATCATCTAGCGTACTTATAATTGTTGTACTACCTTGACTTATGCTGCTAATATAGCCTAGTTTTGTAAGCTTATCCTTTTATCAAGCTTGTTTATGACATATGTATTATTGGGTCGACATACTAATACAATTGTCTATTCAGAATCAGTGTATTACGGTCTGATCAACCTTAATGCATTTTGGTTCACTCTTCGCACGACTACTTCACGTGGATTGAGATATATAGTTGACTAGTATACTTGCCCTCTAGATATGACTGAGCATATCGTATCAGTTATATAACTGTACTAATATGAGCAGGCGAACGAAGAATTACCAGAATAGGATTTCAATCCACAACTGCTTGACGATTTCCATTTGAATTCTTTAAACACCTTGATCCAGATACTTTTATTCCATTACCTCACCCTTGAACTCTTTATTATTGATCTTCGTCTTCCCTTATTTCGGAAAGACGGAACCGCGTGCTTGGTATAAGTTTGATATTTAGACAGTACTAGATATACCCCACAGGCCGGTCGCATTGATGATGACCCTTTTATATATGATTAAGGGAATACCATAGGTGATGTGTTTGGTGTTAAAGACTTGAGGATTCAATACCATGATTAAATATGTTGGGACATAGCTTTATTAGATGTATAGCCTTAGATGATAGATGGGTAAATTCTAAGTTGGGTAGGGACCGCAATGTTCACTTGAGAGGAATCCTTTAGGCTGTAATCAAGTGAGATTTGATAGAGAGAACCTACCATATTTTAATTTCGAGGACGAAATTTTTATAAGTTGGGTAGATTATAAACCCCCTGATTTTTAAAATTTTTTAAAACTAGATTTTTCAGAATTTTCTGGGATTTTTTGAAAATTTTTACTAATTAAAAACAAGATATTTTTGGCATTTAATAAAATTAAATGATTTTAAAATATATTAAAATATTATAAAAATAGTATTTTTGGGTGTAAAATGAAAAACTGGACTTAGGATAATTTTTCTGGAATTTATTGGGCCCCGGACCTATTTTTAATCACCTCAAAACTATTTTTATTATTATTTACCTATTATTATTATTATTTTTATTTATTTAAAAATAATCCAGCCCAGCCCAGCCCAAGCCCAAAACCCTAACCCAGCCCATGGGCTATCGGGTCGGGTCGGGTCTGCCAGACCCGCTAACCCGACCCGCTACCCTCACCCGCTCGCCCACGATCCCTCGGCCCGCGTCCACCGCCGCTCAGCCCGCACCTCGCCCGGCCTCGACGCCAAGTCTTCGCCCGCTCCGCGCGGCCCCGCACCCCACGACCCGCCACCCTCGGCCTCACCGCAACCCCGCGGACTCCCCTATAAAAAACCCCCTTCTTCTCCTTCTCCGGCCCGCACCTCCTCAACCTCTCCGGCCACCTCCCCTAGCCACGTGCCGCCGTCGCGTCCGTCGCCCGCCCAGCTCCGCCGCACTGCCCTCGGCCTCCGCCTCTCCGTCCAGCGCCTCAGACTCCCCTCCTCCATAACCCTTCCCTCCGTGAGCCCTCGCCGAGCACCGGACCCCCGCAGCCCCGAAGCTCCGACCCTGCCCACTCGAGCTCCGGCCGACCCAGCCCCGGCCGAGCCGCCACCGGCTTCGCCTGAGCCGCCCAGCCCTTCGTCGAGCCATCCGGTCAGTAGCAACTCTCCGGCGACACCCTAGCAATCGGAGCCCTAACTGAAACCCTAGGGAAGACACGTGTCGGACACGTGTCGGATACGAAGAAAATGCGATTTTCCGAGCCCTGTTCAGGCACCTGTATCTTTCTCCTCGTAGCTCTATTTTCGATTCTGTCAGTTACGTTGCGTAGCCTGCATGACCCTCTCGGTGCCCGTGCAACCCGCTCGGGACATCGCGTCCTGTGGCGATCACGAACCGCGATCCAAAAACAGAAAAAACAATGCCCTGATTCACCCCGGAACTGGGTACGCCCCGCCAAACGGGACGACTTGGTCGCGTACGGTCTTCACCGATACGTGCGCGACATTGATACGGAAGTGCAGGATTTTGCAGAAGTTGATTTGGATGTGCGTGCACACCTGAATCAACGCGTATCCGCGGACACCGTCCCGTATCCGTCAGTTCTGAATCGAGTCCTAACTTTGTGTACACACGTCGGATCGAAACAAAACTTGCGCCATCGGACTCGTAGCGATATGCTGGTCATGTGACCCAAGTTTGGTTCGATTCTTAGAACGTTGACAAAATCGCGTATCGTGGGCCCCACAGGCTCCACTTGACGGACGATTTTGTGACCGGCTCATCGGAATCCAATTCTAGAAGTTCCGTTGGGTTCGTATCATCGTTCCTGACTTGTTGACACTAAGTTTGACGAATTTGGAGACCTTTGACCCTAACACGTTTTTCGGTGCAAAGCGGGCCCACATGCGGACCCCGCTTTGACCCGAAATTGCCATTTTTGCCCTTGTCTCCAAATTAGACTCAAGGACAGGCGTTTCTAGCTATTTGATATTTTTTGAATCTAATGGTAATGTTTATTTCAGCAACCGGAGTAGTACCTGCAGATCACACTGAGACCAGAGCTATAGTTGGAGCCAGGACCCCAGGCAAGTATACCTTGCCAAATCCTGCAGTCTTGCTACTTATTTCCTTGACTTGTTTATACATTATCGTGCAAGTATACCTTGCCAAATCCTGCAGTCTTGCTACTTATTCCTTGACTTGTTTATACATTGTCGTGCAAGATACCTTGCCAACTCTTGCACTTTATTTGCATGCTTTCCTTTTAGTTATTATTCTCTTGTCGTATATAGTTCTTGATGCATTTTTCATATTGATTTATTCCTGCTGCTCTAGTCTTATTTTCTCGTTTTGCGTGCATGTACATTATTTGCTCTTTTCCTTGGATCATTATTTGTTCCTTAGATATATTGTGATGGTACATGTTTACTCTACATTCCTTGAGTTGACTCGGATGGTTACTTTAGCTCCTAGATGATTGTTATTGGGCATTGACTACACTTGAGCATTCTCGATCATGAGCTCCCATTAGGCAGCGAAAGAGACTTGTTCATTTGACTACCTCATTCGTGAGCTCCCTTAGGGCTGCGAAAGAGCCATACTATAGACTGGGAGTCCCCATTGGACTACTTTCTATAGGACCGTGATCTCCCATTGAGTTGCGGTTACCCCAATTTGCTTATAGTCATGTTTGATAGCACCATCGGTACGCCACCATCTTAGATGCAATGATTTCTCGTGTCTTGTTTGCTTTCTTGTGTTTACTTTCCTGTCTATCTTGCATGTTCATTTACTGTACTTTTGGCTCGTATTCTTTTGTATCTTGTTACGTCCCTCTGAGGACCTGGTTTTGTTCTCCAGATTTAGCAGACGAGGAGCACCCGCAACTTTACGGACCGACACCAGACGAGGGTACGATTGTAGTTGATGGCCCTGCTTATACTTAGTTATTTTCTAGCATGTTTAGTTATATTTTCTTGTCTCTGTTTTTCCATTTATCGGTAGTGGATTTGTCTCCACCCGACTCAGTATTATTTTTTGCTGGATATTCGACAGTAACTTGACTTCCAGCAGTTATTCCAGTTTGCTATTTAGTTCTTATACTGTTCTGTTGGATGAGATCTAGATAGTTGACTTTTATCATTGGACCTACTCATTGTTATATTACAGCTTAAACATGCCCCGATGGATCCATTAAATTGGGATTGTCCATCGGTGTGTGCTGCTGGCCATTGCCGGGCATCCAGTCCCTCGGTATTTTGGGACTAGGGCGTGACACACCTAGCTAAGAAAATAATCTTATCTTATATCCCTTTGCGTAGAACATGAAAGTAGATCGGTTAAACGGAACAATATGCTTACTTTAAAGTTCTTATAACCTCGCCCTCGTAGCGTTACTTTTGTTCCTTATATGTTCCTTCTAGTATAATACTCCACGTGTCTTGAAATACTCGTCACATAGATATTGCCTCGATATAGAAGCACCACACAGATCATGGTTCACTTACCTAAGGCGGGAAGACTATCAAAATAGTCGTTTTTGAGCCCATTAATAGAAACATGGAAAGTCTTCGGGACCGTTGGGTCACCAAGGAAACTCCATAATGGGAGCTACAATAAGTGGTAAAACATCAGCATAGGTGTGCATTGAATAGAACGCACCTTATCATACGATTTCTGAACGAGTATATGCATTCGCACTGTGTCAAGTAGTTATGTTCATTCAAGGCCTTAAAATGTTGCATATAATAAAAGCTTAGTATTGATCGTCAATGGTCATGGACAACCTGTGCACATGCTTATGGTTCCTGCGGACGATACGCTGGTCACACCGGGGCTGATCCGAACCGGTCAGGAACATGTTGATATTCGTTTGCTTCGGACGGGAAGGTGTTTACCCGGCTCGCTACATGCGTTGCATCCTATTCCCGTTCCGAGACTATAATTTGTCCATGGCGGCTCGTCAGGTCACAAGACAAAATATATATTATTAAGTATATTGCATACGTGGTGACAACCCATGTATGGGCTCGTATGGACTTGTGGTAAGTAACGGATGTACGCCGCATTATGCGTGCAGATCGTTAATTGAACCAAGTAATCTGAAATTTTGATCATATTTGAATAATTTGAGTATAGCATGCCTGAACAAGTATAACATGCCTGAATAATATGAGTATAAGATATCTGAGTAATCTGAACGGCCTGAGTATAATGCATTTGTACAACCTAAGTCACAAAGTAATATGAGTATCATAAATTGTGTATATCGTGCACCAGATTTAGAAACACACTCGTAGCATACATGTGTTCGTTATGCGATCCTTGGATTTCCTTATATATATATATATATATATATATATATATATATATATATATATATATATATATATATATATATATATATATATATATATATATATATATATATATATATATATATTCGTGCTTGTTTTAACTTGTTTTTATACTTGAACAGGGAATGACAAATGGTAAGTCGGTAAGTATCATCGTATTTTTCGTATATCGCACGGCGCACAGTCTCACACGAGTTAGGCTTTTTATCTTATGCCATGAAATTGATCATAAGGCAAGACTAAAAAGATAACTTAATAGTTGGTGTACGGAACTAAAATAATGTGTTTGGATTTTTCGAGAGGGCGAGAAGCCTCCCCACCAGTGCATTCATGTACTGATAACCAACCAGATTGCTTGTAGGGTGCGAGAGAACCTCGTTCGGTGCGGAGTATGCCCTCGTGCGCGCTAAGACGTGGAGTCCGCTCTGGAGCCTTAGAGTGTTGCGTCCGGAGCTGAAGCACATATACATGACATAATGTTGGAATATCGCCTATGTATCATCCCAAGTTGTAATCCACTTGATACGCCTTTATATGTTTGAGAGAGGGAGAGTGAGCTTGAGCGACTTGTAATCTCGGCCTAGCGCCGGCCGCTTGTAATAATTCTTGATTATCAATAAAGAGCTCGTTATTGTTTCATACTTTTGTTCATTCAATGCTTCCGCTATGACGATTCTGTGAACTTGTTACCAAGAGCCTGTTCGATTCTTATTCCGCTGCATTCGGACTATCTGTGCGACTCTGTGACTTAACTATTTCATCGCTTGTTCGAATCATGGCCTTGCGCGGGCGCAGCGTGTGCTCGCACGGCATCACGTCCTGATGGAAAAGATCATCATGCGGGAGCGCTGGCGCGGTGATTCGCACCAAGCGGGGACGACCAATCCTGCCGGAGATCGGGGCTTTACATTACAGATCCTTTGTTTAGACACAGAAAAGGAAATCCCATTAGTAGAGATTTAGTTAGGCAAATAGCAATTCTGCTTAGCAAATCCACATTGCTCCAAAACAAAAACAAAATTAAAACATTCTTCACAATGCTCCATATGCCCTGTAGATACATACAATTTTTGAATGAAATAGCCATAAACCATGTTCAATATCTCAATATGTTAAGTCTGTACACTTTGTCCGCGGGCTCGTGGCATGTTGGTTGCGATTGTGGGCTCCGTGGGAATGGACACGATTCGAATCTCCCATTTGGAACTTATTTCCTAACCTAATGGAAATGACATATAAAAAAAAGTCTGAACACTTTTGATGCACATCGAAAAATCTGGAAAGCTTATTTACTTACAAAACTAGTAATCTCAAACCAGAAAACTTCGTAAACCTAGAAATTGGCAAAAACTTTGTTGATGTTCTAAATCATTAATAATCAAATCAATCTTCTAATTCTCAAAACCATTCCAGAACCAGAATAAAATCATGAACAATGAACTTAGTCGAACATATTCTCTTAATTGCATTAAAAATAACATTTTAATTACGACTACAAAAGTAACTCCAACTAAAAAACCAACTAAGAACATATTGAAGCTATTTAAAGAAGATTTATCAGATGAATCAAGACTGCTTGTTGAACAGATTCTTCCTTCAACAATATTTTGATTCTGCATGTATGACTTCCAAGCTTCGTCAGCCTCTTCTTTTGATTTGAAAGATCTATACACGCTTCCATTGAAACCATTAACATGATCTGCACATTCTTCCCAAGTTCCATAAATTTTAGGTTTATGTCCTCTGAAAACAAAATAGAACTTCTTCTTTGCTTCATTATTTGATTGAAAATCTCCATCCATTGCTGTCTCATTGTTCATTCCATTAAAGTAAGAAAAAAACTCAGCTACAGCCTCATCCTCGCTCCTGAAACACTTGTGTAAGTTGCCTTTAAAACCATTCACGTTTTGTGAACATTCTCCCCATGAAGTGTAAATTTCAGGCATCACAGCTCTAAAAACAACATAATAAATTTTTTTCTTCTCTATAGCTAATTAAGAACAAAGTAATGGCTGCAAAAAAATGAGCTCCTGGTTAGAAGACTAAACGTTTGGAACGGATAAATAGAGGAAGGAACAAAGTAATAGCTAAAGAAAGACTAAACCTTTAGAATAAATAGTGGTTAGATATGGATCTGAAGCTTCAGAGGCTAAACTTTTGGTCTTCTTTCAGAAAAGTAATGGCTGAAGGAAGAACAAATAATGGCTACTCAAGAACAAAGTAATGGTTGAAGAAAGACTAAAACGTTTGGAACTCTTTTGACTGGAGGAATTAATTGTGTTGGAACTCTAACACATTAATGATGATAGATACGCTAAAATTCAAATTTTAAACCAACTCTAATTTAAATTTGGTATAAGAATAATCTGGACATAAAAAAAAAATGACATAGGAGAGAGTTAAAACAATCACAAAATATACCAAATCTATCTCTCAATATCCGGATGATTCTATCCAACTAGTTTTATTGATAAATATATATATCGGCACTCTCGTCTCACTAATTAACTAACAGTTGCTTAGTCATGGCAAATTAATGCTCTCACGTGTATGATGAGCACACGAACAAGCAAGCAAGCAAATTGATGAACATAATGCACACGGGGGAGATCGACAAGGGAGCAAAGCCTGGATAAACTAATCCTATGGTTTAGAGGAAACCACATGGACTGACGTGACATGATGGTTGGTTGGTGCATGCTGGAGAGCTAGCTAGATTCTCGCTTCCCGCACGCCCACACCACATGTCAAAAACCGGCCTGGCCTGGCCTTGCTGCTAAGCCAGGGGGCGTATCAAACTCCTGCAATGGTTTAAGCAAGCATGTACATTAAGAATATGGTAGCTAACTGGCATTCTAATTGCCATAAATGACACATCAAACGCAACTCAACTCGGACAAGTAAAACTTTGGAATAGGGATGGCAACTTGACCGATTGGGACCGAGAACTGTACCTTCCATTTTTGTCTTAAGCAGTATTAGAATTTTTATTTTCATTGGGATTCAATTTTTTATTTTCGGTTTCGTCCCTATTAAACAATACACTTTCTATCTTTGTTTTCGTTCCTGCTTAGTTAACACTTTCGGGATCGAATTATTCCGTCCCCGTCCCATGTCTTGGTAACAATTTTTTCTATATTTTATAAGTTAAAAAAAACTATTTTTATTCAAAAAAAAATATACAAGATAGGTTCATAAAACCTGGTTTCCATAAAACAAATATATTACTATAAAGATAAGATGATACATTACAACGAAAATAGAATAGTAGTCCAATAAAAAAATATACAAGTACTAAATAGAAGTCTACAATACAAAATAATAAAGATCGAATGTTAACTCCAAAAAATATATTTTAAATAGAGGTCTATATTTTCATACAACAAAAATATATGGGTATAAGTAATCGGAATCGGAGATTTACCGGACACTGAGTACTATACCCACATCTGATCCCGAATCCAATCGAAATTTTTTTAATCTTGCTCCAATCGGAAGAAATAAAACGATATCCGTCGGATTGGAAGAAAATTTGTCATCCCTACTTTTGAACAGTTTCTTGTTATAATTGGATTTACTTACAACAATCAAAATGTCGAGAATGTCTGGAAAGAAATGGTCGTTCAGTGTACTGAACAATCAAATGAAACGTCTTTTCGTAAAAATTTAGGTTGGCTTTTACAATTTTAGTGTTCCATACACCAGACAGTTCAGAGGCAAAAATATAGAATAACTGGGTAAAATACTGTTTCACACTGTATGAAATTTGTCATTTCATGTCTGAAGTTACAAATATGTATGATTTTATGTATCCGCGCAAAATGTATCAAAATGTAATATAAGGCGACATTTGGTTCTCATAATCAAGACTTACTGACTTAAAAAGAAAAGTTATTTATTTTGTGTGTTCGTAAGTCAAAGAAAAGTAACCAAAAAAATAGTTTTCAAAGAAAAAAATATATAAAAAATTGGTTTCCCACGCACCCCATTCATTCATTCATTCATTTATTTCCGCTCCCAATTTTCTGATTCTTCCAAAAGAAAAGAAAAATTATAAATTATAATTTTTTATTATTTAAACTAATTTTTTTTTATGTTTTAAATTTATTAAACAGATCTTTCTTATTTTGAAAATAATTATACTAAATCGTCCTATATTTTATATTTATTACAAGATATTTTATGTTTTACGTGAAATGATTATTACATTTACAACGTAAAGGAGAAGGAACGTCCGTGTAATTATTTTCAAAGCAAGAAAAGTCCATTTAATAAACCTAAAACATAGAAAATGTTAGTGTTAATAACCCTTAATTTTTTATAAATTTTTTTCCGCAAAGGAGACCTAATAGTTAAAAGGGTTATTTATATTATCTCTCCTATATTTTATGTTGATTAAACAGACCCACTTTATTTTAAAAATAATTATACGAACATCTACTATGTTTTATACTTTATGTATGTAAATGGTTATTACACTAACCATGCTTATTTTGAAAATAAAACATAAAGCATATGGGAAGTCAATGTAATTATTTTCATAAAGCTAAATTTTAACTTGATACCCTCAACTATTCTTTTTTTTCAAATTGATATTCTAAATTTTTTTACTCAACAACTTGATAGCATCAACCATTGAATATTTTTAACTTTATATCATAACAGAAAAAAAAAATCAACTCATGTTCTCTCCAGCACAACACCGTGGAGGGGGAGGGGGCAACCAGTGTGGGTGGCAGGAGGAGGGAGGATCGCGGGAGGTGGCAACCGGGGATGCAAGGGAGGATGCATCCGGTGAGTGAGAGAGAGAGAGAGAGAATAGAGGGGGGGATAGTTTCGGTAAAAAAACATATTTAGGAAATCAAATTGATCCATATAAAAATTTAAGGTATCAAATTAAAAAATTAAAATAGCTGGAGTTATTAAATTGAAATTAAGATAAGTTTGCTGTGAAATAACTCACCTTCAAGCTATCGAAAACATTGAATCCATTTGACCACTGGCGTAATGTAAGCTGGGTGAGCCGAGTTATACTGCGGACTAAGAATAAAAACCACAACATTTACTAGCTAGCATGAAAATTCTACGGTGTACTTGGTTAGGTCTATGTGTTTGGTTGAAGAGGGCTGGGTCCGAATCTTGCTGCAGTTTTAACTGTTGAAATTATGTATTTATGAAATTTTTTTGATCTCATTTCCTCTTCAATTTTTTCTGGCTCCAGCCTTGCATTTGACTTTTGTTGGAAAACAAGAAATGCCTGTCTAATAAACATAAAAGTCTAATAAACATAAAATATTTGGTGCTATGGTTTTTGTCCCAACTCACCATTTCGATACACAGCAGGTTTTAAACATTATATGGCACATTCCCACCTTGAGTGATTATGTCATTGACAATGAAATTCTCGAATCTACTGCTCAAAGAGACCATAGTTTTGTTTCCACTTGCACCGGCCAAACCCCCCATTCCAGGCATTCCTCTGTATATATAAAGCATAAACCCACCCTCTCTTTCCCAATTCCAAACTCCGACGGAAACAAATCACAAAGAAAAACCAAACCGTAGTTTCTCCGAAACTTACCGGGGAAAAAAAAATGGGGCAATGCGTAGCCTCCGGCAGGGAAACGGTGGGGCCCAAGCCGACGGCGAAGCTGATCCTCGACGACGGGACGCTGAAGGAGTTCGACCGCCCGGTCCAGGCGTCGTCGGCTGTCGACAGGCGCGACGGGTGGAACCGGTGGTTCGTGTGCGACGCCGACGAGATGGAGTTCGACCGCTCCGTCTCCGCCGTCGGGCCGGACGAGTGGCTCCGGCCGGGCCAGATCTACTTCGTCCTCCCGAGGCCAATGCTGAATTCGCCGCTCCAGGGTGAGGAACTGGCCAGGCTGGCGGTCAAGGCCAGCGCGGCGCTGATGATGGCGCCGCTGGCGTTCGGAGAGCCTAGGGAGGAGGAGATGAAGGAAGCGGCGGTTCCGGTCGCCGGAGAGAGGAGGAGGAGGAGGAGGAGGAGGAGGAGGAGTCCCAGTGGCAGAGGGCGTAATTTTGAGCCGGATCTGTGTGCGATTCAGGAATGAGGAAAAAAAAAAAAATTTGGCGGGGGTTGTGGTGGGGAGATTATGAGAATGTTAATTATTCAGTTTTTTTTTTCCTCTTTGGCAAATGATTGGTTCCGAAGGCCATTCGGTACCCTTAGATTGTCTATGGAGGGTGGAGAATTGTTGTTTAAATTTTCAGTGGTGTAGCTGTATATAAGAAGGATTATTATAAAATGGCAGGATACCAATTTTATTAAAAACATTTGGTCTCCAACGAAATTGCAAATTCCAGCATTGCATTGTTTGGTACTGGGTGTATTAAAGTGACAAAATAAAAAAATAAGCTTCAAAATCCAAGTCAAGTAGAAGTGAGGCAGGGGCCAAGATACATGGATGGAGGCATTAAATAGTTTTGTTCTTTTTAAAAAAAAAAATTCCATCGATTTTATATTTTGTTTTTATTTGTACGTAAATTTTATTTAATAAAATTTTAAATTTTTTTTATATTTGAAATAGGTTGATCCTCCTCCTTCAAATTTTATTTAACAAAATGTCGACATAAGACACGATAGAGTAGATTCACCGTGGTTGTATGATTGCATGCATCATGTAACTTGTTAATATTGTAAAATTACAAGATCTAAACGAGATGGACGTTTATTGGCTAGCATATGCAAGAGGATATTGGCCAAAAACAAGTATATTCAGTGTTCAGAACAAACAAGCTACTGTGTAAGCAGAACAATAAAAACACTAAATTTTGTACAGAATATTAAAATGAAAACAAGCATTCAAAATCTCAGATTCATTATTAAGACGTGTAAGAATCAGAGAACGAAGTTTTGTCCACTCACCTTTATACATAATGTCGACGCGGAGCGGGACATTACATCTCCTCCCCCTCCTATGGCCGACCTTGCCCCTACTCCAAGTTACTATAAAAAGTCCACAATACCCCTTGGGGCTTGTCATGAAGAAATTAATTAAGGAAGGAATGTTCTAATCCAATTGGTTTAACTAATTAAGTCATCCTCCTAATGAATAGACTAACTATTGGGCTTGTTTGTTGGGCTCAATCTAATTAGAATTAATGTTGGTCCATGAGCTTAGTCTAATATATTTAGGTCCACTAACACAAGTCCAAAATCAAATCTAACATCTAACATCTAATAATAATTAAATAATATAATAAATAAATATTCAACCAGCACATATTTAACTAATTATGAAATGATCAAAATATCCTTGCTAGAAAATATTGTAGTGACACGGTTGCAGGTGTGTTGCCTTATCGACGACATAGGCAGAGTATATTGCGGCGACCGAGGCTTGCAAAGAGTTATTGTGGATGAAGAAGTTATTACAGGAAATTTGGCTAAAGCAAGAACAGTATCCTTTGCTTTGCGATAGTTAGAGTGTTATTCACCTTGTGAAGAACCGGACATTTCATAGCCGGTCCAAGCACATTGAGACCCGATATCATTGGATACGGGATATTATGGAAAAGAACGAAGCGGCGCTTGAGAAGGTTCATACATATGACAACGAAGAAGACATATTTATAAAGATTCTTCCAAGGAAAAAGTTTGAGTACTGTAGGTGGATCGTCGGTATGACGACCCCCTCCACATAGTTGTGAAGGGAGAAATTTGTTGTAGTGGGTGGGGTTCCCAATCTATGTGAAGAATACCCTAGAGTACGACGAGCGACATCCGTGTGTCGGAAAAGTTCAAAAAATGCATCGAGCGCTGTGTATTGGAACATTTATGGTAAGCAAATATTATATTAGATTTTTATCTTTGACTTTCATTATATATTTATGATTGAATATTTCATATATTAACTTTCCATATAATTGAATTTTTAATTTATGGTAAGCTAATTTATTATTTGACTTCCATTAAATATATGATTGAATGTAATTGAATTTCCAAAAAAAAATTGGCTTCCATATATAGATTACCATAAGAAAACCCTACTTCATGCAAGGGTTGGCTCATGCAATATACAACAAAGAGAGAGAGAAAAAGATGGCAAGAGTATCATTGCAACTTTGGAGAAAGAAGAATTGGAGGCCGTTTCGGAGAAGGGGATCAATTTTGGGTATTTCTCATTCTTTTTTCTTCGTGGTTGTAATCTATTTTCTGTTCCAAAGAGTTGCAGTGATCCGTGTTGGATCGGTGAGGAGCTTGTAGAGGGTATAATATCTTTATTCCATTAGTAGAGGTTCTTCAGGGTTAGACTCCGATCATCCCGCGGTTTTTCTCATCTGGATTTTCAATGTAAAAATATATGTGTCTGCGATTTGTATTTGATATTTTTTGGTTTGTGGGTTTTGCTCGGTTCTCTCGCAGGTACTCTTTGGGTTGGGGAACAGTTTTCGCATTTCGTTCCCAACATCTTCTTCCTTCACCCACTAGTATATGTACATTATTCTTTTGCGATATTTAGCCTCCGAGCACGTATTTAACTAATATTTTGGACTTGACATATAGTCTACTGGCATGATATGATTAGCATCATCTCGACTATAACTAGAGTTGATCATGTATTACTATTACTCTTACTAGTTCTTCATTTTTTACAACTAGCTTTATGATCATCTATGTATACATAGTTTGGGATAATTTACTATGTTATGTCTAATGATCATATATCTTTATCTTGTTGATTTGCCAATGATTGAGACACACAAGATCGCTTGGCCTACGATTGACTATTTGTTTATAGTATTAATCCTCCATGTCTTTCACAGCCGTGACCACATCTCGGGGTACTGGTGTACTCTGATATACATAGCTGGTTTTGTCTGCTCCCGCTCTCTAATATTCTGGTTCTGGGATGTGACAGGCTAAACAAATCCACATTTAACCTTCTATGACTTTTCTTGCTAAACCTCCACCTTCAAACAGAGCAAAAAAAAATTCTCCTTAACTCTTTTCACCCTAAATCCAAAAAGTCCCTTAGGGTCCAAACTAACGAGGAAGTGAACCTAAACTAAATCATAACCTAACTAAACTAAACTAAACTTAGTCTAAACATAGAGTATCATGGTCATTAACAATAAGATAGAGCTGGATTATCTCTAAGTACCCAAAAAAAATTGAAACGGATATCCAGTAACTTCCCAAATACTGGATACTCTTTGGGATAATTACACTAAATATTACTCTAGGTCAGCCAAACATGAAAAAAATTTCTTTTTAAATTTTTTGGACAAGGATGGTCCCTTACGCATTCACGTTGAAAAGTTCTTGAGTGTGCGTAATAAGGTCATGTAAGCCATCTCAGAGAGCAATTACCAAGTCTTACATGCTATAAACAAATAATTTTGGTCTCTTGATTTTGAAAGTGAATAACTATATTTTTGAACATCATTTTTGAAAATCTACCAACTGGGCAACCTTTATATTCAAATAAACTACACACAGAAAATTTAATATCATTCAGGATTACAGTTTGACATCTACGATCCTCTTGGTGGCCCGACCCCTTGAGTGTTTGGGGGCTTTGGGCTTCTTTTCTTGCATCTATTTTGGATTTTACTATTTTTTTCATTTGTAGAAGAAAAAACTATTTCTAATGTCTCTCATCTCTATTGCAATTCTTACGTAGTGAGATTTGCACTCCAATCACATTATTCCTTTGACCTGATCAATTGTAATGCATAAATTCGCTTCAAACCCAATGGAACCAAAATATTGCAATTACTCAAATTTGAACTTCTATTGGAGACGAACACACTTGGAACAAAAATAGTTTTGCGAACAAATCCAAAAAGACTATTTATCCAACCATAATTGTTCCTAAAATTTAATCTCAGCATTATACCATCTTTACAATCCTATATATGGAAAACTCATAGCCTACCAATCTCCACCGTCCAAAAAATAATAACATTCTTCAATCAGACGGCTGTCCTTCCCACAGTTCTAGGAGTCCGTTCCCAAATTCCGGGAGCCCCCATAGCTAATTTCCGCCGTCGAAAGAAATCATCTCAATATCAGATCCGACGGTTCCTGCTCGTCCAGCCCATCCCAAACCCCAAAAAAGGTTCGATTTCCTTTTCTTTCATAAATCACTTCAATCTCTCCATCCTTCCACCCTTTTTTTCTCACTCCGGAATGGCAGACAGATCTGACGTGAATTTACGCCCACTGCCACTACTGCCGGACCTCCTCCTACTCCGCCTCCTCTCGGAGAGGGTGGGGACCACCGCCGCCGGTTTCGCCGCCTCCTTCGGTTCGAACACCAACGGCGCGACCGAACTCTTCCCGCACGGCGCCGCCGAATCCTTCATCAGTGCCGCGCTGGCTTTGACTGCAAGCTTGGCCAGGTCGTCGGCTTGGAGCGGCGACTTGAGCACCGACCTCGGGAGGACGAAGTAGATCTGGCCCGGGAGGAGCCACTCGTCGGATCCGACGGCCGAGACGAAGCGGTCGAACTCCATCTCGTCGGCGTCGCACACGAACCACCGGTCCGACGACTTCCCGGCCAGCACGGAGGCGGCCAGGACCGGCCGGTCGAACTCCCTCAGGGTCCCGTCGGCGAGTATCAGCTTCCCCGTCGACGACCGGTCCACCGCCGAAGCGTCACAAGAGGTGCACAAACCCATTTCCTTTTCTTTTACGAATAACTCGCCTTCTTTTAATTCGGGAAGTACTTTTTTTTTTTTCTTGTTTCGAGTTCTTTTGTTCGGCTGGTCTGTTGTGGGTTTTATATGGGTGCTGGGGGGGGGGGGGGGGGGGGGAGACTTGGATGCTGCCAGTCTGGAAGTGGGTGACAGGCTGTGATGTTGGTTTGGGAACGTTGGCACGGGAGTTTGTTGGAAATTACCAAAGAGGGTTTTTGTTGGCGTGGAGCAATTTAAGAAAGAAAAGACGCACGACTGGTATGGAGCGCGGTGGTTGGGTGCTGAATGACGTATTTGCAGCTGTGGGGACTGATGGGATGGGAAAAAGTGCCAGTACGTATACTAGTGATGGAGTGGACGATTGGGTGACGTGGGGCAGGGGCGCTTTCTGGTTCGGTTGATATTGGTTTTGGACTGTTCCGAATATGAAAGCTTCACTCCTGATCCTGGTCAATAGATACAACCAGTAACCTGCTTACAGCGACTAGTCAGTCACACCGACTCACACATGTTGAACTAATGGTCTGTTTGGTGGTACGAAATTACCAAAGTAAAAATATAAAATTTGTGCGTACGTTACATACTTATAACTTTTGATTTTTAAAAGTCGCTTGATTAATTTATTTGAAAAATATAAAAGTGGAAAAAAAAATTTGTTTCTTGTTTGGATGATTGCATAAAAAAAAAAAAAAATTGTTTAGATGGTTGTTGAAAATGGATGTAAGTTGAAGATATGGTAAACGTAGGTATGTTTATTCCCTTTTTTTTCTTCCTAACTTATTTTTATCGAATATGTAAAGAAATTTTTTTTAGAAATAAAATTTAATTTTAGAAATATAATTACTTTACTGGTAATATGAAAAAATATTTACTACAATTATTAATTAACAGGTTATATTTTCGTTCGTTCAAACAAACAAGGACCCTTTTTTATACTCGGTTTCCTTTTACTTTCCAACAAAATAATTATAAGAAAAATACATTTTTGATTTTCTATTCATGTAAAAATATGAAGAGGGGCCGCACAAGCCTATAAAAATTCATATCTACACATTTTTCTCAACCAAAAATGCATATGGAACTCTACAAATTCGCTCAAAAAGCATAGACGTAGTGGAAAAGAAATTCTTTCAGAAACCATAGATGTAGTGAAATAACTCTGCAAATTCGTTCAGAAAGCTCGTAGATGTGTCCAAACAACCACCAGATCTATGTCGAAACCCATAGATCTATGGTCGAAACCCATAGATATGTCGTGAAAACCCATAGATCTGAGGTCTCAACCCATAGATCTATGCTCGAAATCCATAGATCTGCCACAATCACACGAAAACACGAACAAAGAAGCATCAAAGAAGGATGAAAAAGGCTTTACATTACTGTCTTGATGGCGGGAGAAGAGGTTGGGAAGGTGACCGCAAGAGCTATTGTAAACCTCCTGATTTTTCAAGAATTTTTAAATTTGAATTTTTCACAAATTTCTGAAATTTTCTGAGATTTTTCTGTAAATTTAAATCAGGATTTTAATTATTAAATAATTTTTAACTGATAATAAATAATATTAAAATATTATAAAAATAATACTTTTGGGTGTAAAATGAAAAACTAGACTTAGGGTAATTTTCTGGAAATTTATTGGGCCCCGGACCTATTTTAAATCACCTAAAAACTATTGTTTATTATTTATTAATTTATTTATTAAATAAATTATTAAACCGAGCCCTAAACCTAGCCCTTCGGCCCAAACCGCGGCCCAGCCCATTGGGCTAACGGGTCGGGTCCGCCCGGCCGAACCCGACCCGCACCCGAACCCAAACCCGCTTCCCCAGCCCCTCCCCGCACGACCCGCGCAACCGTCCGCTTCTTCCGCCGCCCTCCGCGCCTCGCCGGCCACGTCGCCGCCCTCCGCCTCGCCCGCGGCCACGCCCCCTCGCCTCCGCCTTCCCCGCCACGTCGCCCGCCTCGCCCGGAGCACCCCAGCCTCCTCCACCCCTATAACCCCCCCCCCCCCGTTTGGCTCTCCGATCACCCCCTCCGATCCGCCACCGTCCCGCTCCGCCTCCGCCCACCGCTGCGTCGCCGGCCGTTCTCCCCTCCGCCTCAGCACCCAGCGCCGCGTCCCTCGCCGCACAGCCGCCTCCCCGACCTAGCAGAGCCGCTGCTCCGGTCAGGCACCCGCAGCGCCGTCCCCCGCCCGCTCCGGCGCGCCGCCGCCTCTGGCCAGCGCCTCCAGCGCCCCGCCCTAGCCCCCGGCCGGCCTCCCCCGCCGCAGTGCCGCCCCAAGCCGCCGGAGCTCCGCCTGAGAACCCTGAACCCTAACCCTAGTTCTCTTGTGCAGGACACGTGTCGGATACGAGATTTTTCGGGTTTTTCGGACCCTGTTCAGGTATGCGTATCTCCCTGCTCGTTTATCCATTTTTGATTCCGTCAGTTGCGTTGCGTAGCCTGCATGACCCCCTCGGTGCCCGTGCAACCCGCTCGGGGCATCGCGCCCTGTGGCGATCGCGAACCGTGATCCAAAAATAGGAAAAACAACGCCCTGATTCACCCCGGAACTGGGTACGCCCCGCCAAAATGGGACGACTTGGTCGCGCGCGGTTTTCACAGATATGTGTGCGTCGTTGATACGGACGTGCGAAATTTCGCAGAAGCTGATTCGGATGTGCGTGCACACCGGGATCAGTGCGTATCCGCGGACAACGTCCCGTATCCGACTTTTCTGAATCATGCCCTAACTTTGTGTACACACATCGGATTAAAACGAAACTTGCGCCATCGGACTCATAGCGATACGCTGGTCCTTTGACCCAAGTTTGGTTCGATTCTGAGAACGTTGACGAAATCGCGTGTCGTGGGCCCCACAGGCCCCGTTCGACGGGCGATTTTGTGATCGGCTCATCGGAATCCAATTCTGAAAGTTCCGTTGGGTTCGTATCATCGTTCCTGACCTGTTGACACTAAGTTTGGTGAATTTGGAGACCTTTGATCCTGACACATTTTTCGGTGCAAAGCGGGGCCCACATGTGGACCCCGTTTTGATCCGAAATTGCCATTTTTGTCCTTGTCTCCAAATTGTACTCAAGAACAGGCGTTTCTAGCTGATTAATATTTTCTAGATCTGATGGTGATATTTATTTCAGCAACCGGAGTACTGCCTGCAAATCCCGCTGAAGTCAGAGCCACAATTGGAACCGGAACCACAGGCAAGTGTACCTTGCCAAACCCTGCAGCTTGCTATTTATTTTCTTGGCTTAATTTTGCATCAGTGGGCAAGTATAGCTTGTCAACTCGCAGTGATTCCTGTTATAGTATTTTACTTGAGTTCTTGTAGATTCATATATAAACTTGTTTAACTGTTCAACCCAGGACCGAGTGGCTTTACTTAACGTCCGATTACCAGTCGGGTGCCAACCCCGTGCGCGGAGTTGTGTAACGTCACATAGACATGGATACCGAGACCCGATATTTCTCGTACTTGTCTTATCAAGTACGTTTTACCCAGGACACCTGACACTATTCATGAGACAGAGTCTTCCTGAGACATTCATGGTGATTCTGTATAGGATACATGACTTGACAGAGATATTGTATTTAAAGATACTTTATGACTTGTTGCATTAGCTATGATCCCGCTTGACATGGACATGAGACGTTATGGTCATGATATGCGTGATTACATTGGGTGGGGAGAGACACACAGGCTACAGGTTGATTATATTATGCCGGCGTCGTAGTCTCCCATCGTGAGCTCGACAACCACATGATATCACTGCTACCGGCTCCTCGACACAGAGCTTGTAGTAGTATCAGCCTGAGTTTTGGTGCTGCTCTCATATTACATATCACTTAGCTGGTTACATAGTTTACCCTATTGTTCATTTATTGCTGCACTGCATTTATTTTGGCTTGTGTTATCTGTACCTTGTTATGTCCCCTGAGGACCTGGAATGGACTATGTCCCCAGGTATAGCCGAAGAGATCCATCCAGAGATACACTGTACAGGAGCACTTCCAGGAGCTGTACCCGGACCTGAGGACGAGCTCGCACCAGAGGACTTCTCCTGAGCAGTGGCTGTATATAGTCAGTTATTTCTGTTTCTATTTTTAGTTCCTTTATTTCCTGTCTATTTGCTTTGAAGTATCAGACTTGTTCTCGGATTGTTCACCGAGACACTTTTATTGAGATTGTTAGTTTATATTATTTGCTTTTATTCCGGCATTTAATCTGTGATTATTCTGTGGATGAGATTAGAAATACCTGGGACTTGTAACATTGGCTATATTTACTGTTAGACTACAGCTTAAGCATGCCCTGATGGATCCATTAAATTGGGTTGTCCATCGGTGCGTGCTGCTGGCCATTGCCGCGCATCCAGTCCCACGATATTTTGGGACTGGGGCGTGACAGCTATGGAGAGTCGGCTCACTCCAGCACTTCGTTCCAACAAAATTTTCTCTTTCCTCCGGTGGCAGCACCCGACTTTCACTTCTTCTTTTTTGGATGTGGTAAGCGTAGAAAAGAAGGGGGACGGGAACTGAGACGGGTCAATTCACCTCAGTTTCAACACTACCATCGAACCATACCAAATAGTTGAACTCGTGAGAGTTCAGCGGCTTTCACCAAAAACAGCAAAATCCATCCGACTTGCATCCAACTAAACATGCCCTAAGTCTGTATTTGGTAACTTTTTATTGGAGAGGAAAAAATAAAATAAAGGAAATTAAAATGAAGGTAGGATTTATTTTTGGTTATTTCTAAATTCACAAAAAAAGTTTTAAAGAACAGTCCAAATTTTTTTATTTACAAGTTTGCCATCAAAAAAAATTATTTGTGGTTGTCAAAAAAATTTTTAGCACTGTCAAAAATTCTGACCGTCCTTCAATAGAAAGGATTGTCAATTTTTTTGACAGTCCTAAAGAAATCGGATTGTCAAATATTTTGACACTCATTATTCTCTCCTACTCTCCCTTCTCCTCCGTCCGCGTCCCCCTACGACGGCCACCCCATTCTCCGACACCCTTACCTTCACCCCCTTCGCTCCTACGGCTGTCACTTTCCGTTTCTGATAGTCGTATTTGGAGCATATTTAATTTTCTTGTTAGCATAGTTGTATGTTGTAGAGAGACTAAACTCATCCTTTGGTTCACTTGGCTCTTGATTTATTTTGTTGGTTTGGTTTGATTATTAGTTGAACCCATGGTCCAAACCTCAAGCTCTCCATATATAACCCAACTTCTCTCTCTCTCTCTCTCTCTCATTATTCTTCTTTCATTCTCTCTTAGGTTTTTCTCTCCCTCCATAGGCAAGTACACCTTGCATGAGGAATGAAAAAAATTCTCTATTTTATTGTTCTATTATGTTTATTATGTGTTTCTCCATACATTTAGAACTTGATATTTTCGGTTTTGGTGGATGGATTAGTGTAGATCTAGATTTTTAGTTTAGAAGCTTTTCAGGTGTTATTGAGTTTTCTTGGGTTTTGATCTCCTAAAAGTTATTGTTTTCAAAAACTTATTCTATGTTAATGAACATTTGATTTTGAGTAGTTTAGAACTTTACTTTCTTAGATTTGAACATCATTTGAGGTTTCTATGGAAGAAACAATTTCTCATTTCCATGGTCAAAAAGCTGTTGTTGGAGGAGACGAATGAGTGCTATGCGGCCTGGACTTCTCGTCTCGAGTCAGCATGCGGCCAACTTTGTTGGACGCATGACTGAATCTGCACATGCGCCCCTTGGCCAAATGCATGAACTTGGACGAAGAAAATTTTACAACTTGAAGAAATTTCACTAAGTCCAAAAAGATTTCATGCGGCCAAGAGGAGTATGCAGCCTCATCAACCATGCGACCAGGAGCTATAAGTCCATCTTCTTCTAGACGCATAACTTCTCACCGACTTGGTATGACTTTGTATGATTTTGTCTTTTCTTCTGACACACTTTATTGCTTGTCACATCAGTCACATATATCACTTTATGTCACTTCTTCTGACTTGCATTTATTGATTGTCACATTGCACATTTTTCGAAGAGTAGACTTTGCTTTGCCCATGCGTCCAAGCCAACCATATGGTCTCGATCTCTTGCGGCCTAGACTTCATGTGACATCCTATCTCATGCGGCCTCGACTTCATGCGATACCCTACTTCATACGACAGCTTGTCCATGCACCTATTATTCTTAGGGGAAACCCTGTTTCTTGCACACGTGGACACTTACATGATTTAATGTTTTCAATTGATTGATTGATTGTGATGGTATGTGTTGAACTTAGAAATGACTTATATGATCCAGATGTGGCCATGTGCTAAAATTTGACTAAGCACTTGACATGAGCCCTGTAGATGTGGTCCCATATGCACTTACTTGCTAATCAAGATTACCTTCCTCCTTGATCATTTTATTATACGTTGGATAGAATATGTGGCGTAGTTCAACTCAGGGGAGGGTCTGCAATCCCGGTCCTTGTTTGGTTTAAGGATTGTGAATCTGATCTCGAGGGGTCTCACACTACTCTTATTCTCACACTACCAGAAAAAGTCAAATTAGCGACGTCTAAAAACGTCGCTAAATAACCAAAAATCGTCGCTAATTAGGTTTAGCGACGTAATTAGCGACGTTTTAAAGAAGTCGGAAAATACCAAGTCGCTAATACAAAAAACGTCGCTAAACGTCGCTATGCCGACGTTTTTTAGCGACTTTAATGTGTCGCTAAATTTAGCGACGTTTTGCGACGCCAAGTCACTAAAAAGCGACGTTTAGAAAAGTCGCTAAACGTCGCTGATTAGCGACATCTATCGCGACGTTACACCGACGTCTTTAATGACCTGGCTATACTGCCATGTCAGCAATTGGCGACGTTTAGCGACGTCATTAGCGACGTTATTAGCGACGTTATTAGCGACGTTTTACGGCGTCGCTAATTAGCGACGTAATTAGCGACGTAATTTAACGTCGCTAAACGTCGCTAAACGTCGCTAATAACGTCGCTAATTTTTAAAAAAAATTAAAAAAAAATTCCTAGAATCAAACATTGTGATTCCCTGCAGTTTTACATCATCTTCATCATACACACCAACATGATTTAACTATATTATCCAATTAAATTAAAGACCACAAGAAGTATCAATCCAATTAAATGTGGATAACTATATAATCCAATTAAATTAACTAAAAAATTAATGACCACAAGAAGCATCATACATCATGTCTATTGTTGAAGTACCAATAATTCATAAATAATAATAATAATAACTAGACTACTACGGATCTGCAGGAGGCTGACCAGCGGCGCGCTTCAAGGATAACAACTCCTCATACTCGTCCCGTGGAATCGACACCGATGTCGATGGAGAAGGCAGTGACGTCGGTGGCGGCCGTGCCCGCTCCAAATCTGCGAGTCGCTGGTTGTAAGAATCCAGGGTAGATAACAACCTCGTACTGCTATCACCCATTGAATCCTGCATCCTCGTCAGGTTCTCGCCCATCGATAGCTGTGACGCATGCATCCTCGTCAGCTTCTCGCCCATCGATAGCTGTGACGCCTGCAGCTCCATGATGTTGCGATCATTGGAGGCTCTAATATTATTTGTCAATTCTCGTAGCTCCGTCATGCTGCGGTCGAGCATATCCAATCGTGCGATAAGCATCGGATCGTCCGCCTGCGGCTGGGACCGGGACTGGTCCTCCATACTTCGCAGCAAGTCGTCACGGAGAGACGCAATCTGACGGTCAACGGCCTCCTGGACTCTGGCCGACGACTGCGAGGGCTGCGACTGCGAGGGGTGTGTGGAATGCACAGCTGTCGGGGAGGCCCTAGATGACTGCGTCGCAACCAGGGCGCCATAGGAGCCCGTACCGTAGTACGTACCCCTCTGGAGACCACCAGCTGCGGTCACCCACAGGTCGTCCGCCGACGGAGATGGACCGGGCTGCGACGAAGCACCAGCCTCTCCAGGTGTAGGTGCACTAGCAGTCGCCCGCTCACGAAGCCTAAGATACTCGGCCTAGAAAAGGTTTGGAAACTCAATAATTGCCTAAGTTATATTAAAATAAACACAAAGTAAAGTAATACTTACATAGGTCTGTGAGGCCCTCTCATCAATGAGATTTCCGTCCTTGCGATGGGTGGCCAAGAAGACGGTCACCATGTTCGCATCCTCACCCCTCTGTACCTGTTAAAAATATATTTTTTATTACTAAACTTAAATATTTATTCCAAGTACCATTTTATGGTACTTATATTAAAATAATATATTTTAAAAGAAAAAACATACCAAACGACGGAAATGTTCCGTCATCGGAATCGAGCCACCACACCACTTGGCAGCATTCTGCCTAGCCGCCTTGGCCTTCTTAGACCTTTCCTTGTAGCTCGGATCGTCGAATCTAGCCCTCATCGCAGTCCACTGCTCAGGCGTGATCCAACCTTGGATCGGTTTTCCAGCACGATCACGAGCCTTCTGGTCATCCAGAGCATCTCGGATAAGCTTGGCGGCAACGGTAGGAAAGAGCCGCTCGATCAACTCGGCCCGGTGCGGAGGATAAAAATACGTTTGCTACAATAAATAATTCATTAAGTTAGCATCACGAATATGCATAAATTAGAGGATTTATTTAATATACTTTTACCTGGAAGTGCGCAAACCAGAACGCCTTCCTCTCCTCCAGAGCCTCCGAATAGTTGATCCAAGGGCCACCGTAGTTGTTTCTCAGAAATTGGCCCAGGCGTCTCTGAACCGACGATGGACGATATCTATACAGAAATAATAATTTAGATTACTGAAAAAGTCAATATACGATGAATAAAGAGAAACACAAATATATATTAAACCATCTAATTGACTTACTTTGTACCGTCGGCCCAAATCTCTGTCCTCGTCTCCTCCGGTGGTGCGCATGGAGGATCTTGCTGATGCTGGGACAACGTCGGCACGACCTCCTCTACATGCTCATCTGTCTCCATGCTTCCGTCAGCAGGAGGAACGCTGGACGAGGGAGTACTATCACGCCTGGAACTACTCGTCCCAGGAGTGATGCCACGCAACGTCGTCGCAGTCGGAGATGTGGCTGCTCGATATACTGGAGTACTGGGCGACGATGATCCGGAACCAACAGTAGGCAGTACCGGAGTGGCACTCTGTCTACCTCGGGACCTGCCGAATCCTCCGCGTCGTCCTGTCATATCTGATAACAACATATGATGAATATAGAGAAACACAAATATATACTACATTCTACAGTCGGAATGTGATACATATCTCAAAGTATTATACAGTCAAAATATAATACATATATTCGTTAATGTCAACATCTACTTCTACATGCAATATTTATAGTCCAAATATAGTTACATTCTACATGGAATATTTTATATTTTCAATCATCTTCAGAAAATTCATCTTGTTCGCCTTCCTCGTCCTGCTCTTCCTCTTCCTCGTCTTCACTTTCATCTACTTCGTCGTCCTCTCCGGATAATTCTACATCTTCTACATTATTACTCGTGTAATGAGTAACTTCCGTTGAGTCCACATCTACAATATTTGTTACAAGAGGTAGATCGTCCTCCTGATAAGCTATTTCGTCAATGTCAAAGGTATTTCTAGCTTTAGTCTTGCATACTGCCCACCAATCCGACCTCGCTGTCCCCCGTCTAGGATAAGTTGCGAAGTACACGAGCTGAGCCTGACTTGATAGGACAAATGGTTCGTAGCCTTGATATCTACGCTTGTAGTTTATATCCACAAGGCCATGCTTGTCAATTTTCCAACCTTGATCTTGAATCGGATCGAACCATTCACACCTGAATAGCACGATATTAGCAGGTTCTGGGCCATAATTATATGTCAACTCCACAATCTCTCGTAAGATGCCAAAACTCCCGCACGAAAAGCATTCCGATTCCTCCGGTACGGATGATCGTTCGGCAAAAATTGTCGATGACAATCGAAGAAGCACGGTTTGCCTCCGTGTTTCAAACGGAAAGCCTGAGAACGGTCCATGCAATACGGACATGAGAGACGACCATGGGTGCTCCATCCTGATAACATTCCATAGGCCGGAAAGTCGTTGATGGTCCACATAAGTGCTGCCCTCATCTAAAAATTCTGCTTTCTAGAAACATCGTACGTGTTGGCACCGACTTCCCACAGCTGATTCAACTCATCTATCAAAGGCTGTAAATACACATCGATGTTCCTCTTCGGATTGTTCGGACCCGGGATAATAACGGTTAGGAACATATACGGAGTCTTCATGCACATCCAAGACGGTAGATTGTACGGAGTGACGATCACAGGCCAACACGAATACTGGGAGCCCGAAAGTCCGAATGGGATAAAACCGTCAGAGCAGAGCCCCAATCTGACATTACGCGCTTCCTCGGCAAAATATGGATACTCTCGATCAAAGTGCTTCCATGCTTCTCCATCGGATGGATGATCCAATACTCCTTCGATCTGTTTTCGCCTGTGCCAACTCATGTTTTCTGCAGTCTCCTTAACCATGAACAACCGCTGCAACCGCGGCGTCAAAGGCAAGTAGTGCATCGAATCGGTAGGCTTCCTTGCACCGACAGACTTTCCTCTAACAGTGGCCTTGTAGCGATCAGCACCACAGAATCTGCACGCATCTTCATCCTTGTCGTCTTTGTAGTACAACATGCACCCGTTGCGACATGCATCGATTTTCTCGTATCCCATCCAAAGCGATCTCACCATCCTCTTAGATCGATAGAAGTCTTTAGGCAACTTTGCACCCTCGGGCAAGATCTCTATAATCAAATCGAGCACTCGATTATAGCATTCTTGCGACATGTTAAAATCGGACTTGATGCTCAATAATCTTGTAACCACCTCCAACGGTGAATGATCCTCACAACCAGGATATAGTGGAGTCCTTGCATTCTCAAGCAACTCCATAAACTTTGCAGCATCGGCATTCGGTGCCTCCTCAGCTGCATCATAATTGTCGGGATTGAAACTAGGTCCCGCCGCATCATAATTGTCAGGATTGAAACTAGGCCCCGCAGCATCATAAACCATGTTCACCAACCCGTCGTCGTAAGCATCGTGGTCTTGGACATCCATATACGGCTCCACATAGGGCTCCGACTCCGATGCTAGAGATACAAGTTCTCCGTGCGCGGTCCACTGATAGTAATTCGGCGTAAAGCCCTTCGAGTATAAATGATATGTAACTTCCACTTCAGGATGATATTTCCTGTTGCGACATCTCACACACGGACACTTAATTTTGGTACCGTCCATGTATTGAGGGAACACCTTTGCGAACTGCAGGAACTGCTGTACACCCTCAATGAATTCATCCCGCACACCGCACATGTCATCAGGATGACGGTTGTACATCCACGAACGATGACGCAGATAGTAATTCATATCCATTTCTAGAAACTTCTGCAAAATTGACATAAGCTATCATATAAATCATTACATGCAAAATTAACCGTACTATAAAAATCATAACTGATATAATACATATTTTCATTTATCAAAACTGCAGCTGCCCCCAACCCCATAGTACTATGAACTGCACTATAAGTGTGCAGTCAACACTACAAATAGTGTGTCATACTATAGAACTGCAGCTGCCCCCAACCACACTCCTAGGTCAGTGTCCGTTATGGGAAAAGCAGTCATGGCATTGCACTAAGGCACCTGGTGCTTGAACAATTTTTGCATCAAAAGTTTCCCAAGTACACGGGCTATTGCTCTATGAAAATATGCCATAGCTAGGAGTAGAGCTGTCGAGTGGGCCGGGCCTCTCAGGCCCATGCACTATAACGGGTCAGACCGGACCTAAGGGTAAAAATCTAAGTCCAGTTCGACACGTGACCCACGGCACAGTGAGTTTCAGACTGGACCGAGCCGGACCGGATCGGACTTGGGATTCCGTGAACCCTACAAGGACTTCAAAGTAGAGATTGAAGAACAACTAACATTTTATTTTTAAATTATGAAGTGTAGGGTTGAATGTGCATAGGAGATGGTTGGGAGCGCATTTGTTTCCGGGAGAAACAACACAGATGGTATGCTCTCTCGGATGAACTTCTCTACTTTGGGATATGTAAACATAGCACAAAAAAATAACACACTGCAAGTTCTTGCTTCATATTTGTCTTGGAGATTCACAATCCATTTGTTTCAATCTATATACAAGAACTTGGCAGATTGTATGCATACCAAATCCCATAGATTGGCGTAGGACTATGTAATACATGGATGTGTATAATACATCAAATAGTATAAACCAGGTTGTCGATCAGGCTAGCAAGCAGCAGCGTGTCGGGCCGGGCCGAGCTGTGCCTTGGGTCGGAACGAGCCTGGACTTCGGGGCCGGACCTCTCTTATGGGCCGAGATATGAGGTCCGACACGTCCCTATATATTGGGTCGGGCCGGGCCGAGCCCACGATAATTCGGACAGGGTTTTGCGGGCCGGATTCGTGCCGGGCTGGTCATCCCGGTCCAATTGTCAGGTCTAGCTAGGGGTGGGCGTTCGGGTTATTCGGTTTCAACACCGAAATAATAAAAATCGAATAAGTAAAAATTTTAAAAACCCAAAGCTGAAATAAATTATCTATAACCGAAACAGAACCGAATTGATAATCAATTTATTTTATTTGATAATCAAAGCTAGTAAGCAGTGCTCACTGCTGCTGTTACCTCTCTCGTAGACTTGGGCCAGTCGGCCCTAACCCTAACCCTAACCCCATGTCAACAAACCTAACCCTAACCCTAACCCTAGGTCCTCATCAGTGTCTGTGTCAGTGTGTGTGTGTGCCGTGTCTGTGTCTGTGTCAGTGTCTGTGTGTGTAGTGTTTGTGTCAATGTCACATGTGTCCTGTGAGAGAGAGAGAGAGAGAGAGAGAGAGAGAGAGAGAGTAGGGTTTACCGGAATAGGGTGGAGAGCCGGTCGACGGAGCGCGGGGGAGGGGGGGGAGTTTTTCTCTTTTCGAATTTTCAGCAGATGGGGAAAAATGAAACCGAGCCCTAATTAACCAAATTTTAGCGACGTTTAGCGACGTCCAAGTAAAACGTCGCTAAGTTAAATTTTAGCGACGTCATTGACGTCGCTAAACACGTTGCTAAATATTTTTAATAAAAAGGTCGCTATATACGTCGCTAAACGTCGCTAAATTAGACATATTAGCGACGTTTAGCGACCTTTATTTAACTTATAGCGACTTAACTTTTAAAATCTTAATAAAAGTCGCTAAACGTCGCTAAATGTCGCCATTTAGCGACGCCTAGCGACGTTTTTATAAGGAGTCGCTAATTATATATTATTAGCGACGTTTCTTTTGACGTCGCTAAAATACGTCGCTAATAGCGCTTTTTCTAGTAGTGTCATCTATCGATATAATAAAGTGACAAATCAATGTGACCAGTGATTGACTGTCATGTCCTGAATAACTTGTTACGTGACAACTTGTCCATGATCTTGATTCTAGAACTTGTTCTTGCCCTGACTATTGTATCTGTGCTGATACACTTTACCGCACCGAGAGTTCTACTTGATAGATATAAATATGGTGAACCGTTGTGCCACATACTCTTGCTACGTGATATATGTAATTATTTCTATGCATAAATTTAATAGTTGGACAGTGACTTTAGCCGTGACTAGATAGTACTGAATGTTGTATCACACTTAGGTGAATCCAGATTTAACTTTCGAGTGACAATATGGATTCGTATCAAGAGTGCCCGTACAAAAAGTATGCAATATAAGAAAGAATGTTCATGTGACCACGACATGGGATTCTAATTAACCTAGGGTTAACTAGGCAACTAAATTTGTAGAGCATTGGAAGGGAACGGTATCTCGAGATCGTGCATATCGAACTACCCTAAATTAACTGAGAGTAAAGACTGGCCACCACGGATACTGTATATCATCCACACTAGTGGAATGCAGTATATGATTTAATTATAAGACCGAGCCAATATATTTTCTATAGAAAGCCTGGAACTGATACTGATTAATAATTAGCTCAGTGCCCCTGTAAGGGACTGGTGCATCACTTTACATATACACTTCTTCGTATATCACTGGTTCAGCCAGCCCTGCTCGATTATGGTACAATCTGAGGATACTCATACATTGCATTGCTGTGATAACCCAGAGCACATATCAAGCCATAATACATGATTGGCCATCTAATTTACTTCTATTATATGTTTAATAGAAATAATTACATATATCACATAGCAAGAGTATGTGGCACGACGGTTCACCATATTTAACTTTCGAGTGACAATATGGATTCGTATCAAGAGTGCCCGTACAAAAAGTATGCAATATAAGAAGAAATGTTCATGTGACCACGACATGGAATTCTAATTAACCTAGGGTTAACTAGGCAACTAAATTTGTAGAGCATCGGAAGGGAACGGTATCTCGAGATCGTGCATATCGAACTACCCTAAATTAACTGAGAGTAAAGACTGGCCACCACAGATACTTTATATCATCCGCACTAGTGGAATGCAGTATCTGATTTAATTATAAGACCGAGCCAATATATTTCCTATAGAAAGCCTGGAACTGATGCTGATTAATAATTAGCTCAGTGCCCCTGTAAGGGACTGGTGCATCACTTTACATATACACTTCTTCGTATATCACTGGTTCAGCCAGCCCTGCTCGATTATGGTACGATCTGAGGATACTCATACATTGCATTGCTGTGATAACCCAGAGCACATATCAAGCCATAATACATGATTGGCCATCTAATTTACTTCTATTATATGTTTAGCCAGGAAAGTAGGCTATCGTGGTATGATGATTCAACCCATGTCCTTATTTGGTTGTTGGGTTCCGTCGTTATGTTACGATAATCCATAGATCGAAACTATGTTATTTTCTTATATTGTATCTCTTCTTGCGTTTTGTACCTTCTATTGAAGTGGAATTAGGGACACAGGATGTAAACTCCCTGAATTTTCAAATTATTAAAACTTGGATTTTTCCCAATTTTCTGGAATTTTTTGAGAATTTTCTGAAATTAAAATCAAGATTCTTAATTATTAAATAATTTTTATTTGTTAATAAATAATATTAAAATATTATGAAAATAATATTTTTGGGTGTAAAATAAAAAACTGGACATAGGGTAATTTTTCTGGATTTTTCTGGGCCTCAGACCTATTTTTAAATGCCTAAAAACTATTTTTTAATTAACTGATTTTTATTATTAATTATATTTATTATTATATTTATTTTTATTTTTTTATTTTTTTTTCTTCCTTGGGCCGGCCCGGCCCAGTGGACCGGCCCAGCAGCCCAGCCGGCCCGGCCCCAATCGCCACCGAGTCGGGTTCGGGTCGGTCAGACCCGCTAGCGACCCGCCCGGATCCGCACAACCCTTTCTCCCTCACCCCGCGATTTCCGGCGGCGGCTCCGGCCACGTCGCCGGAGCCCGCGTCTGACCCGCCCGCACACCGCGCCACGAAGCCGACCTCGCCGCCGCCTCTCCCGGCCAACCTCCTCCTCGGCTCGCCTATTTAAACTCCCCCTCCTCTCCTTCTTCCTCCCAACTCCGACCCTAACCCTAGGTTTCTTGTGTCCGACACGTGTCGGACACGGTTCGACCATGATTTTTGGGTCACCTTCAGGTGCGTGTAACTTTTTGTTCGTAGCTCCGTTTTCAATTCCGCAAATTGCGTTGGGAAGCCTGTATGACCCTCTCGGTGCCCGGATAAACCGTTCGGGGCATCGCGTCCTGTGGTGATCGCACACCGCGATCCAAAAACAGGAAAAACCAGACCCTGTTTCACCCCGGAACTGAGTGCGCCCCACCAAACGGGACGACTTGGTCGCGTGCGGTCGTCACAGATACGTGCGAGTCGTCGATACGGACGTGTGAGATTTCGCAGAAGCTGATTCGGGTGTGCGTGCACACCGAAATCAACGCGTATCCGCGGACATCGCCCCGTATCCGACTTTTCTGCAATTCCCCCTAACTTCTTGTACACTCGTCAGATCGAGACGAAACTTGCGCCATCGGACTCGTAGCGATACGCTGGTCCTGTGGGTCAAGTTTGGTTTGATTCTGAGAACGTTGACGAAATCGCGTGTCGTGGGCCCCACAGGCCCCGTTCGACGGGCGATTTTGTGTTCGGCTCATCGGAATCCAAATCTGGAAGTTCCGTTGGGTTCGTATCAGCGTTCCTGACCTGTTGACACTAAGTTTGGTGAATTTGGAGACTGTTGACCCGGACACGTTTTTCGGTGCAAAACGGGCCCACCGGCTGACCCCGTTTTGACCCGAAACTGTCGTTTTTGCCCTTGTCTCCAAATTGGACCCAGGGATAGGCATTTCTAGATATTTGGCATCTTTTGAGCGTGATGGTAATGTCTATTTCAGCTTTTGGACTCATCTCTGAAAATTTTCCACAAGAACCAAATTAATCAGATCCAAACAACAGGCAAGTACCTGCACTTCAAGTTAAATCTTTATATTGTGATAATTAATTTTCTGCTTTACTAGTACCTTTGATGATTACATCTAGTGTTAGAAATGCTGGATTTCATGTCTTGAATATTGGAGTTCATGTCTTGTTTTTCATGTCGGGTGGGAGAATACTAGAAGGCATGTAGTCTACCCTTCCCCTTGTCATGTTTAATAGCTGTTGGTACGCGACTGTACCTCAGCCGGATCTTAATTTTCCCTATTTAATAGCCGTTTATGACGGCCGGATTAGCCTTATAAACCCCTACATGCCAACTATGTATTCTAAAAATAAACACAAGTTCACACAGATAGTTTCTGGTCATGTTATATTTCTTGCTGACTGTTGTAGTTTCATTTCCTGTATCATTTAGTTCTGTTTTCTCATATTCCTGTTTACAGCATTAACTCTGAGATATTGATGTTCCTTTATGCAGTTTCTCAACATGATATTCATTTTAATTGTCATAAATATTTAGTTTAATCTTGTTGTGCACTGTGTACTTTGCTCCTTTCCTGACTGGATCTGTTGATTTAGGCGATGATGAGGACCTTGCCCCTATATATTATGGTCCCTATGAGGGTACAGATGATACTTATGAGGAGCCAGATCCCACCCAGGAAACCCCTGCTGCAGAGTAGCTAGCAGTAGCTATCTTTTGTTTCTGTTTCTTATCTTAGTAATCGGGTTTGTCCCCGATTTCATTCTGAATTTCTGTACTAAAACATTTGAATCTGTTGTCTTATTTATTTCAGTTGCAATCTTAAGTTTCTGTTCTCATTATTATCTTGCCTATGTTAATTGTGAATGAGCTAGTTTAGTAAATATGGATTTGACCTAGACAGCGTACTACCGCCGACTCTGCGGCGTAGGCTGGACGTACCCACGCACTCGTGCCCAAATTTCTGGGTGCGGGTCGTGACACGTTTTTATGGTGGCCCATGCAGGTCCTATCCTTAAATAGGGTAATACCCTAGGACAGGGTATGGAATAAGATTGAGGATTCTAGGAAAAGCTCATTCAAAGTATAGGGTCCTTATTTCAATTCTTGATATCTTTGCTGCTCAATTTTCCTATCGCCTTTGATTTCCAAGTATTCTATTCTGATCTTCCTATCCCTTAATCTTTCAGAATGGTCCAGACAAGAAACACAGTAGGAGGCACATCAGAACCAGCTGAGCAGAATGTGCCCGAGACTCTTGCACTCCCGCCGCCTCCATCTGTTCCGGCAGTTACTCTGGATGGAGCACAGCTACTTGGAGTGTTCCAGGGACTAGTGGAATCCCAGAAAGAACAGACTGCACTTCTGCGGACCAGCCTCTCAGAAGCTCTTAGGTCCCAGGAGTCGCCACTCAAGAGGCCAGGGAGTGCCAAAGACTTCAAAAATCTTAGACCCCTGGAATTCTACGGAACTGAGGGCATTCTCTATGCCGATGAGTGGATAGAGAATGTCGAGAGACTCCTGAAGACTGCTCGGGTTCCTGATGATCTCAAAGTGGAGTCCGCAAGCCTGCAACTGTTCGACATTGCTCGAACCTGGTTCAGAGATGAACCCCAACTATCTGCTCCTGACCTCACCTGGGAGGACTTCAAGAGGCTATTCAAGGAGAAATTCTACCCCGAAGTGGCTCGGGAAGCTCTCGAAAGCCAATTCGAGAGACTGGAACAAGGTAACCTGTCTGTTGATGAGTATACTGCTGAATTTAGCAGGTTGAGCCACTTTGCGGAGTACATGGTTCGTACCCCGGAGGACAAAGCCCGTAGATTCAAGAAGGGGCTATCTCCGGATATTCGCCTTGCTGTCACCACCAGCCGAGCTCGCACCTATGAAGAAATCCTGAGCGTGGCACAAGGCGTTGAGAGAGATATGGGGCATAAACTGAAACGGGAGAGAGATACCGAAAATGCGGGACCCAACAAACGCCCTTTTCAACAACAACAACAACAACAACAACAACAACAACAGAGGGTCCCGCAGCAAACTCAGCGTCCTCTCCCTCGAGCTCCAGCACCCCAACACCAGGCTCAAGGACAGAACCAACAAGCTGCTGCTTGTAACTTTTGCCAAAAATCAGGTCATACTTGGCAAGTCTGCAGGAAGCGGCTAGGTGCCTGCCTCTACTGCGGCTCAGCAGCGCATCAAATGAGGGACTGTCCAGCTGCTCAAGGACGCACCGCTGCACCCAAGGCTCCAGTCCAGGCCAGGCCTCCAGCAGCACAGCAGAGGGGACCCCCGCTTCCAACACAACAACAACGCTTTGCTCAGCACCAACAGCAGCAACAGAGGGGTGCACCGCAGCAAGGCCGTGCTTATGCAATGACTCTGGAAGAAGCTGAAGCCACAGCAGACGTGATCACAGGTTCTGTGCTTATAAATTCAATACCAGCTATTACTTTATTTGACTCTGGAGCTTCACATTCATTCATGTCAGTAGATTTCCTTATGAAGCATAGCTTAATCACTAAACCCCTTAGGAATTGTTATAAGATCATTACCGGTGGAGGAATCATCCCGGTTAGTGATGCCTGTAACAATTGTCCTATTACATTATGTGGAAGAGAACTGTATGCTAGGCTACTTGTAATGCCAGTTCCCAGTTTTGATATTATACTGGGTATGGATTGGTTAAGTCAACATCATGCCACTATAGACTGCCACAGAGGTAGTGTAATCTTCAGGCCCCCTGACAAGCCAGAATTTAAATTTGCTAGAGGTTCTAGAGAAATGGGTAATAACAAAATTTGTGGAGCCCTAGTAACAGAAGAATTGCCACTACCTATCATCTCTGAATATCTTGATGTCTTCCCTGAGGATCTCCCAGGCTTACCCCCAGACCGAGAAGTTGAATTCTCTATTGACTTAGTGCCAGGAGCAGCACCAGTATCTCAAAATCCCTACAGAATCAACAAGAAGGAGATAATAGAACTAAATAAGCAAATCAAAGAACTAGAAGACAAATGCTTCATTAGGTCTAGTGTCTCACCCTGGGGAGCTCCAGTATTATTTGTGCCCAAGAAGGACGGAACATCCCGAATGTGTATTGACTATAGGGCCTTGAATGCCTTAACAATTAAGAATAAGTATCCCCTGCCCAGGATAGATGACCTATTTGATCAGTTGAGTGGAGCTCAGGTATTTTCAAAGATTGATTTGAGGTCTGGTTACCACCAAGTAAGGGTGAGAAAGGAAGACATCTCTAAAACTGCTTTCAATACCCGGAACGGACACTACGAATTCTTAGTAATGCCGTTCGGGTTGACGAATGCTCCAGCAGTTTTTATGAACTTGATGAACAGAGTTTTCCAGCCATACCTAGACAAATTTGTAGTGGTCTTTATTGATGATATTTTGATCTACTCCAAGACCCCCGAATAATATGAAGAACATTTGAGGTTAGCATTGGAGACTTTGAGGAAGGAAAAACTCTATGGAAAATTATCTAAATGTGCATTCTTCCTAGACAAAGTAGAATTCTTGGGACATATTATGACTGGAGATGGAATAGCAGTAGATCCTAAGAAGATAGCTGCAGTAGAATCATGGCCCACTCCAGACTCGGTAGCAGAGATTAGAAGCTTCCTGGGACTAGCTGGCTACTATCGGAAGTTTGTGAAGGACTTTGCAAGAATTGCTGAACCCATGACAAAATTAACAAGGAAGGATGAAGAGTTCACCTGGACTGATGAATGTCAGCATGCTTTTGAGAAATTGAAGAAAAGGCTGACTACTGCCCCTATTCTGACCTTACCTTCTGGAACCGGAGGTTTCGCTATTTATAGTGATGCTTCTGGAAAAGGTCTAGGTTGTGTTTTAGAGCAGAACAAGAAAGTAATAGCATATGCCTCTAGACAGCTTCGACCCCATGAAAAGAACTATCCAACTCATGATTTAGAATTGGCAGCTGTCATTTTTGCTCTTAAGCTATGGAAGCATTATCTTTATGGAGAAAGGGTAAAAATATTTACGGACCATAAAAGTCTAAAATATATCTTCACTCAGAAAGAGCTGAACATGAGGCAAAGAAGGTGGCTGGAACTAATGAAAGACTTTGATATCACCCTTCAATATCATCCTGGGAAGGCCAATGTAGTTGCTGATGCTCTAAGCAAATATCCTATGGCGATGTACTTGACTATGGACAGACACCTGCTAGAGGACTTGGAAAGTTTAGGTATTGAAGTAATTATCCCAGGAAAAGAAGGCCAAATGATGAACTTGCAGATTCAGTCTACTTTAATAGACAAGATCAAGGAGACTCAGTTTCAAGACGAAGGCCTGCGAAGCCTTCGAGGACAAGTGCAAGCTGGATTAGTGGAAGATTTCAGAATTCAAGAAGATGGATCACTGAGGCATGGCGATAGATTATGTGTACCTCAAGGAGACATAAGAGAAGAAATTATGCAAGAGGCGCACAGATCGCAATACTCTATACATCCAGGAGCCAACAAGATGTACAAGGACCTGAGGACGCATGTTTGGTGGCATGGCATAAAAAGAGAAGTAGCCAGGTTCGTATCTCGTTGTTTAGTGTGCCAGCAAGTCAAGGCAGAAAGACAAAGACCTGGAGGATTGCTTCAACCACTACCCATTCCGGAGTGGAAGTGGGAACATATCACAATGGATTTTGTTTCCGGACTTCCAAGGACACCTAGTGGAAAGGATGCAATTTGGGTGATAGTAGATAGACTGACCAAGTCTGCACATTTTTTACCTTTCAAAGTGGGCCTATCTACAGAGAAGCTGGCAGATTTATATATCAGACATATTGTTAGGTTGCATGTAGTTCCAGTAAGTATTGTCTCCGACCGAGATTAAAGATTCACCTCTCACTTCTGGAAGAGTTTACAAGCCAGCTTGGGGACGCAACTCAAATTCAGCACAGCTTATCATCCCTAAACCGATGGACAATCGGAACGTACAATCCAGACACTTGAAGATATGCTCCGTACATGTGTTCTAGATTTTGGAGGATCCTGGGAAGACTACCTACATCTTGTGGAGTTCTCTTATAATAACAGTTACCAAGCAAGTATTGAGATGACTCCATTTGAAGCTCTGTATGGACGAAGATGTCGTACCCCGCTATCATGGGACGACGTTGGAGAAAGAGCCCTGCTGGGACCAGAGATGGTGATCGATTCAACTGAGAAGGTAAAGCAAATAAGGGACAGACTTCGAGTGGCTCAAGACAGGCAACGACATTGGGCAAATAGCCACCGAAGGCCCTTGGAATTTGAGGTAATTAAATTTATAAATTCAAGTCAATTTAAATATTTTGATTATGGAACTAAGACTTGATTATGACTTTATTAAAGGTTGGAGAGCTGGTATTCTTAAAGATTTTCCCGACACGTGGCACCATTAGGTTCGGAAGGAGTAAAAAATTCAGCCTAAGATTTATTGGACCTTTTGGCATTCAGGAGAAAATCGGAGAAGTGGCATACCGACTGGCATTGCCACCCTCTCTGGATGGAGTCCATAACGTCTTCCACGTGTCGCAGCTGAGGAAATATGTGTCAGATTTCAGCCACATTTTGGATCACTCAGAGCTCGAAGTAGGCCCAAGTTTGACTTACCAAGAGCAACCCGTTGAGATACTGGATCGATCGGAGAAAGTTCTACGGAACCAGGTTATCTCCCTTGTTCGCGTAGCCTGGAAGCACCATTCTTCCGGCGAATCCACCTGGGAGCGAGAAGACGAGATTAGAGAGCGCTACCCTTACCTTTTTGAACCCTGAGGTATATTTAATTCTCGGCCTTTCCTTTCGTACCATTGTTATTCTTAAATTTCGAGAACAAATTTTTTTTGTAAGTTTGGTAGGTTATAAACCCCCTGAATTTTCAAATTATTAAAACTTGGATTTTTTCCAATTTTCTGGAATTTTCTGGGAATTTTCTGAAATTAAAATCAAGATTCTTAATTATTAAATAATTTTTATTTGTTAATAAATAATATTAAAATACCATAGAAATAATATTTTTGGGTGTAAAATGAAAAACTGGATATAGGGTAATTTTTTTGGATTTTTCTGGGCCTCAGACCTATTTTTAAATGCCTAAAAACTATTTTTTAATTAATTATTTAATTAACTGATTTTTATTATTAATTATATTTATTATTATTATTATTTATATTTTTTTTTTCTTCCTTGGGCCGGCCCGGCCCAGTGGACCGGCCCAGCAGCCCAGCCGGCCCGGCCCCAATCGCCACCGGGTCGGGTTCGGGTCGGTCAGACCCGCTAGCGATCCGCCCGGATCCGCACGACCCTTTCTTCCTCACCCCGCGATTTCCGGCGGCGGCTCCGGCCACGTCGTCGGAGCCCGCGTCTGACCCGCCCGCACACCGCGCCACGAAGCCGACCTCGTCGCCGCCTCTCCCGGCCAACCTCCTCCTCGGCTCGCCTATTTAAACTCCCCCTCGTCTCCTTCTTCCTCCCAACTCCGACCCTAACCCTAGGTTTCCTGTGTCCGACACGTGTCGGACACGGTTCGACCCTGATTTTTGGGTCCCCTTCAGGTGCGTGTAACTTTTTGTTCGTAACTCCGTTTTCAATTCTGCAAATTGCGTTGGGAAGCCTCTATGACCCTCTCGGTGCCCGGACAAACCGTTCGGGGCATCGCGTCTTGTGGTGATCGCACACCGCGATCCAAAAACAGGAAAAACCAGACCCTGTTTCACCCCGGAACTGAGTGCGCCCCGCCAAACGGGACGACTTGGTCGCGTGCGGTCTTCACAGATACGTGCGCGTCGTCGATACGGACGTGTGAGATTTCGCGGAAGCTGATTCGGGTGTGCTTGCACACCGGAATCAACGCGTATCCGCGGACATCGCCCCGTATCTGACTTTTCTGTAATTTGCCCTAACTTCTTGTACACTCGTCAGATCGAGACGAAACTTACGCCATCGGACTCGTACCGATACGCTGGTTCTGTGGGTCAAGTTTGGTTTGATTCTGAGAACGTTGACGAAATCGCGTGTCGTGGGCCCCACAGGCCCCGCTCGACGGGCGATTTTGTGTTCGGCTCATCGGAATCCAAATCTGGAAGTTCCGTTGGGTTCGTATCAGCGTTCCTGACCTGTTGACACTAAGTTTGGTGAATTTGGAGACCGTTGACCCGGACACATTTTTCGGTGTAAAGCGGGCCTACCGCCGGATCCTGTTTTGACCCGAAACTGCCGTTTTTGCCCTTGTCTCCAAATTGGACCCAAGGACAGACGTTTCTAGCTATTTGGCATCTTCTGAGCGTGATGGTAATGTCTATTTCAGCTTTTGGACTCATCTCTGGAAATTTTTCCCAAGAACAAAATTAATCAGATCCAAACAATAGGCAAGTACCTGCACTTCAAGTTAAATCTTTATATTATGATAATTAATTCCCTGCTTTGCTAGTACCTTTGATGATTACACCTAGTGTTAGAAATTGTAAACCCCCTCGACCAGATTCCCGTATTTTAGGAGTATTTTACACAATTTAGGATTTGTTGCAATAATTTATTTTATTTTGCTTACATATCCTATTGACTTGTGCACCTGTCCGTCACCTAATTATTTGGAGCTTTACCTTGACTGTTCTCCCCGAACGAAGTTCACATACCTCTCCTAGACATGCCAGTCTACTATCCTGCACTTTGTGCAACTCCCAGATACCTTATTTTGAGCCTCGTTTGAGACGCACAAATCTCGTTGCAAACGCCCGTATTTAATTCCTATTTTAATTCCCAGACCTGTACCCATCCCTGTTTCAATAGAGATTTGAGACCTAACATCCACCTGTTTTGTCCAGACAAAAATACGTTATTTTTCTACATTGAGTATACTACATTTAGTATATTGACACCGTAGAAAAATTATGGCCCTACCTGCCTCTAAATAATTAGAGAACACCGTGCGCAGTATTTATTTAGTAATAAATACGATGACCGTATCACCCAGAAAACCAGGCCCAGTCCCTGTCCAGACTCACCCCCACCCCCCTCGGGACCCTCGCACAGCTTTTCCCTTCAATTCGGTGAAATTTAGAATTTTCGGGAATCGGGAATTTTCCCAGACAATTTCGTAATTGCGCAATTTCCCAAAATATGACCTCTGTGCAATTTACGAAATTACAGGGACTTTTCTGTAAATTATCCTGCGAGGTGTCACCCCCTGATTGGTCGGTGAACGTGCACCGTCCATTCCAAAAGGAGTCCAGATTCAATGTATTTACATAAGTAAATATCCTAATTGTTAATTTACAATTTAACCCTTAATTATTTTTCTATAAAATAAAAGAGAAAAAAAAAATATAAAAAGAAAAACCCAAAACCTAACCCTACCCCCGGCCGCAGCCACACCCCCCCCCGGCCGGAGCGGCGAGCCCCGCCGGAGCCGCTCCGCCGGAGCCTCCCCCACTCCTTGGCGAGCCACCCCCCCGCTGGTGATCTCCTTCTCCTTCTCATTTCCTCCTCCCCGCCGCTCCCTCTCTCCTCTCTCCCTCTTCCTCTCCTCACCCCCCCGGCCGGAGCGGCGAGCCCCCGCCAGAGCTGCTCCGCCGACCCAACCCCCGCCGGAGCGAACCCCTCCCCGGCCACTGCGAGCCCCCCCCGCTGGCCCCTCTCTCCTCAGCTCCCCTTCTTCTCCTCCCCCTCTTTCCCTGAGCTCGCTCCCCCCCGCGGCGAGCCCCGCCGGCGTCGACCCCCCTGACCCGCTGCTCCTCTTCCCTCCATCGCCGCCACCTCCAAGCTCGCCACCGCCATCCCCCTCTTCTCCTATTCTCCTCCTCCTCGGCTGAGCAAGCCACCACCACCACCACCACCACCATCATCACCGTCAACCGCCTCCACCGTCGGCCTCGACTCCCCGAGACTCCTCTCTCTTCCTCCCTCGTTCCTGACCTCCCCGCCTGGGTCGACCCCCGACGACCGGCCGACTGGACGACTTTCCCCCCCCCGAGCTCCCTCTTCCCCGACCCCCGCCGGACCTCATCCTGCTCCTCTCCACCATCATCTCCACTAGCCCTTCTTCTCCCCATCCTTCCCTGCCTACACCCGATCTCCGGTGATTGCAGCCCGCGCCGCCGGCCTCGGTCCCACCCACAGGCCCCGACGACGTGCATCGCTTCCCCGGGCGCTGCGTCAGCGCCGTGTCAGAGCTTCCCGAGCTATGGCTACTACCGCTGAGCACTGTGCACTCCTCCCCGTCCGGCTGACCGATCGGCCGACTAGGCGATCCTCCACCCCTCATCGGCGTCGGCCACTCCTCAACCGGCCAGCTCCTAGCCGTCCTCCTCCAGCGAGCCGCCCCGGCCGGTCTCCAGCAACCCTAGGGTCGCCGTGGACGCGGACAGAGCACAGGACACGGACACAGCCCTCGGACTCGTGTCGGACTCGTGTCGGACACGAGAAACGCAAGTTTCTGGAGCCCTGTTCAGGTAACGATTCCTCTCACCTCGTAGTTCCGTTTTTATTTCCGTCAGTTGTGACACGTAGGCTATGTGACCATCTCGGTGCCCGTGCAACCCGCTCGGTGTATCGCGTCCTGTGGCGATCGCGGTACGCGATCCAAATACAGGAAAAATAACGACCCGATTCACCCCGGAACTGGGTACGCCCCGTCAAATGGGACGACTTGGTCGCACGCGGTCTTTACCGAAACGTGCGCGACGTTGATACGGACGTGTAGGAATTCGGAGAAGTTGATTTGGATGTGCGTGCACACCGGAATCAACGCGTATCCGCCGACACCGCCCCGTATCCGTCAGTTCTGGAACACGCTGCAACTTTGTGTACACACGTCGGATCGAGACGAAACTTGCGTCATCGGACTCGTAGCAATACGCTGGTCCTGTGAGCCAAGTTTGGTTCGATTCTGAGAACGTTGGCAAAATCCCGTATCGTGGGCCCCACAGGCTCCACTTGACGGGCGATTTTGTGACCGGCTCATCGGAATCCGATTCTGGAAGTTCCGTTGGGTTCGTATCATCGTTCCTGATTTGTTGACACTAAGTTTGGCGAATTTGGAGACCTTTGACCCTGACACGTTCTTCGGTGCAAAGCGGCCCACATGTGGACCCCGCTTTGACCGAAAACTGTCATTTTTGCCCCTGTGTCCAAATTGGACTTAAGAACAGGCGTTTCTAGCTATTTGATATTTTCTGAGACTGTTAGTGATATTTATTTCAGTATCCGGAGACATTCATTCTGAGGTTATAGTTTCTGACACCTGGTACTTGACATCGGGACATTACATATTTGCAGCTCTCTTGCCAGGCAAGTATACCTTGCCTTGTTGTACTGTTTATATTCAGTTCTTGCTAGTTACATGTTTATTTATTTTTATATAAATGTGCGCGTCCGAGCAGACTCGGGTGCAGTCAACGATGGCGTTGACGTTAGGACTTGTATCTGACCTAGTGTCTAGTAGACCCACCTAAAGTTGTGAAGTTATTGATATAACTTCTCAGGCCTTGACACGTATCATTACACGTCACAGAGTGAGTACATGTAGGGACGCGTGCCTCATGCGCGACTGGCCATCAGTGTGAGCAACACGTGTAGCGGTATTTAGCTCAGTTGTTTATTTTATTGAGACTTGCATCATAGTAGGAGGTGTCCACGTCGTTTTCACGACTTGTACATCTATATTGGGCGGAAAAGATACTAGTATGCGTATGGGACACCCCCCTCCTTATATGTTCATGTCGCCTGATACCATGCTGCTCGGAGATAGGGAATTGGTTTTCTTGTTCCCGTTACTGTGCTCCGAGGAGGATGGGATACCCCTTGTGTGTTTTTATTATCCTTCGTTCCATGCTCTGCAGGGATGGACGATTGTAGAGTTACCCGTGTGATCGGGGGCATATGATACATATACTAGCCAGTCATGACGATTGGTGAATTACGTCAGCATATGTCTAGCCTACACATTCCCATGCGTACTACGAGGTCTTTAAATTGCATTCACTTAGATGGTTAGCACACCCTGTATTTATTTATTCAGTATTTACTTTATGGCATGTCATTTTTCTGTATCTTGCTATGTCCCTCTGAGGACCTGGTTCCCTGCCAGGTGTATATGTTCTTGAGTATTCGCAGGAGCCCAGATCTGGACAGGCTTCTCATATTTCGAGGAGATCTTCTCTTGAGTCTTGTGATCGTCAGATATTGTTCTTATATGGTGTGTATCTGTTTCTTTTATATTCTATTTCGGCAGTAGATTTGATTTCATCTGACTGTCATTCTTAGATATCTGTATTGAGATCTATTTACATGGTTATTGGTTATTCATATTTGATTCTGTGGATGAGATTTAGATATTATCCTGTGACTTGTGATCAGTTTTACCACTTATGAATTATTGTTCATTATACAGCGTACGCACGTATATATGGTTTCCATATATTGGAGTTGCCATATATACGGGCCAGCTGGCATGGTTACGTGACCTAGTCCTACGTATTTTGGGACTGGGGCGTGACAGAAATGCTGGATTTCATGTCTTGAATATTGGAGTTCATGTCTTGTTTTTCATGTCGGGTGGGAGAATACTAGAAGGCATGTAGTCTACCCTTCCCCTTGTCATGTTTAATAGCTGTTGGTACGCGACTGTACCTCAGCCGGATCTCGATTTTCCCTGTTTAATAGCCGTTTATGACGGCCGGATTAGCCTTATAAACCCCTACATGCCAACTATGTATTCTAAAAACAAACACAAGTTCACACAGATAGTTTCTGGTCATGTTATATTTCTTGCTGACTGTTGTAGTTTCATTTCCTGTATCATTTAGTTCTGTTTTCTCATATTCCTGTTTACAGCATTAACTCTGAGATATTGATGTTCCTTTATGCAGTTTCTCAACATGATATTCATTTTAATTGTCATAAATATTTAGTTTAATCTTGTTGTGCACTGTGTACTTTGCTCCTTTCCTGACTGGATCTGTTGATTTAGGCGATGATGAGGACCTTGCCCCTACATATTATGGTCCCTATGAGGGTACATATGATACTTATGAGGAGCCAGATCCCACCCAGGAAACCCCTGCTGCAGAGTAGCTAGCAGTAGCTATCTTTTGTTTCTGTTTCTTATCTTAGTAATCGGGTTTGTCCCCGATTTCATTCTGAATTTCTGTACTAAAATATTTGAATCTGTTGTCGTATTTATTTCAGTTGCAATATTAAGTTTCTGTTCTCATTATTATCTTGCCTATGTTAATTGTGAATGAGCTAGTTTAGTAAATATAGATTTGACCTAGACAGCGTACTACCGCCGACTCTGCGGCGTAGGCTGGACGTACCCACGCACTCGTGCCCGAATTTCCGGGTGCGGGTCGTGACACAGGATGTTGTGGCATGATAGTTCAACTCATGTCATTATTTGGTTGTTGGGTTGCGCTATTGTGTTACGATAGGCTGTGGACTGAAACTACGACGTGGAATTATTTTAGCTTGACCTTAATCAAGGAACGTATTCTATCTTGATGTGATATGACACTGGATGTCCTTGTTTGGTGAAGGGGTGTCGTATCATGTCACAGATGGGACATATGCCATTGATAGTTGGCTCACGTATCTCATGCTATAGAACTGATTTTGTTTCTTTATTTCGTACTTTCTTTGTGGTAATTGCTATTTGGGGTCTGACCCCACTGGTTTTTCATGGCCAGATTTAGAGCCAACACCTTAGGATCAAGCTTACTTCTTCCTCACTTATGGCACGCACCCGAAGGATGGCTGTTAAGGGTCACGAGTGGTTTCTTGTTTCACTTCTCGTCTTTTGTAAATAATATTCTTTTGGGTGTTTAGCCAACCGACACCTGTTAGACGGAGAATCTGGACACTAGTTTCCTACATGACTGTATTAAAATCAGACTGCAATTGACTCACTATCATGTATACTTTTGATTATGTATCTGACATACCATTATATATCGCTGGATCTCTAGAATATTCTGATACGGCATTTGGGACGTCTTACTCCTTACTCTGAAATATTCTATGTTACTGATATTTATTTGAATGATCGAGACAATAGAAGTTCTTGACCCTAGGAGACTTGATTGTAGTATGCACCCCCTTGTCTCTAGATAACCTTAATACATTGCATGTTGCTTCGGTATTTCGTACGGTGTGGTTGGCTGAGTCATTTCTCTGCTCTCTAGTATTCTGGTTCTGGAACGTGACAGCGGCGGTGATCGTGGTCAAGAAAGAGGAGTTGGTCTTGTTGAGAAAAGCGAGCAATGGTGTTATGTAAGGTATGAGGTCCTTGAGGAGTGAAGGGAGGCCATGGCGGGGAGGAGGGACTGGACGAGGGCGGTGTTGTTGGAGGAGAGGACCTCGTTGCCGACGGTGACGTCAGAGATCTTAGTCTTGGGGAGGTAGGGATGGAGGTTGTCGCCGACGACGGTGGATGGGGAGGAGGTAATGCGGAGGACGGAGTTGTCGGGGGTCGGGGTCAGCTGCGCCGAGGAGGAAGGCTCCTCCTCCTCCTCCTTCTTCGTCAGTTGGGTTAGAATTATGGTTTGGATTTGGGGTGGGAGACAGGGGATATTTTAGCAAATGTTGTCCTGAGTAAACGTTGTTTCAGCCTGGACTAGCATCAAGTAATGGCTGTCCTGAGCAACTTTTGATGTGCCTTTAAAAATAATATTTTGGGGGATATTTTAGCAAATGTCTCAATACAAAATGTTGAAACTAGCATATACCTCCATTTCTAATTTTTTTTAGCAAATGTTCCTATTTTTTGTACGGAGCAACTAAAATGTTCAGATATGTCTCCACTTTTCTAATCAATTTTTTGATTTTTTACACGTAATGGAGACATTTGTTATTTTTTTTTTTTGAAGTGGGGATATATGCTAGTTTTAATATTTTGGGTAGTGACATTTGCTAAAATATTTTTTTTCCTGATGTGGATGAACAAAATAATAAAATTTTGTTTGTTTATCGCTAATGTTTAATTTTCTTAAATCATCATTTATCTTTATCTTTATTTTATTTTTTTAAGAGGGAGTTGCTTTCTATTTCCATTTTTTCTCTGGGAGAGAAAAATGTGCGGAAAAAAATAATGAGAAGTAAAATGAATGTAAAGTTAATATTTTGATTGATCAAAAAATAAATTTTTTTTTATGTTTATGAGATAAAGATTTAATTATTATTTAGCCCTTTATTTTCTCAAATTATAAGTTATACTTACCAATTCTAGGAAAAGTTTGTTAAATTCTTCCAAAATTTTTTTATCTCCATTTTTTTGTCGAAAATTCTTAGTGGCATAATTTTTTTTCTCTTTTTTTTTTTTGGGTGGTCATAACTTTTTATATTTTTCTAAAAAAAAATTCTAATTTTTTTCTTCTCCATTTTCAACCTTTTTACCCTAGGACGATATCAATTTTTTGGCACACAAATTTCTTTTTAGATTTGTTTTTTTTGTATAATATCAAATTTACAACCAATAATGATTATAACTTTTACAATAAATTACTATTGTTAATTGGCTCACTTCTCGCCTCCTTCTATCACATGAGGGTTGTAAAAATTTACAATTATTATTGGTTGTAATTTTAGCATAGTTTTTTTTTTTTTCTTCTTCTTCCTTTCCGAGCAGTTTTTTTTTGCTTTTCTCCTACTTTTTCTTCTTCCCACGTGGAGTGATGCTACAACAGGAGCGGCTTCGCGTCGAGCGTCAGCGTTCGACACGATAGACCACACTTCTTCGTGGCGAGGAGCAGAGGCAGAGTCGAACACGTTGGTGCGGAAGAAACAGGCGCTGCTGATGAAAAGTCCTCGTAAATGGCAGCAAACCACCAGATCTGATCCGAGTAGTGTTGGCAACAGCGCCAACCATCGCGTGCTCTCTGCTTCATTGCAGGAGTACTGTTCCCTGTCTCCCCACTTTTGCCTATTTTAATTCCTACCGCCTATATATTTATTCATTCCTCTCTAGTCATGGGAAGATTACATTGCTAATGTGCACATACTTCAGATGAGTAGGATTCACCAAAATTATAGAAATTTGCATATATAGCATCAAAACTTTGATAATATATCAGGAGAATTTGTGATTTGAATCCAAAACACCGTTTCGATGGACGTAATTATTGCCGATTCATCTATAATTTTTTTTTTTTTTAAATTGAGTTCAAAAAATACGTTTTTCTAAAAGACATTTTGTGCTTAATGATTTTTTTTTTTCGCGGGAAACAAATTAACTAAGAAGGAAAAAAATCGAAAAGTGCATAAAATATTCCCCTTCGGAAGGACATTTTATTACAGATCAAAAACATTTGTGTTAAGTTTAATGGGAGATCAATGGACTGTTAAAACTCATTAACGTTTAATTCGCGAAGCCGTCCTTCTAAAAATATTTTTTTTGCAAAATAAAAATAAAAATATATCCTTCTAAATGACGTTTTATACCTCTTAACATAATTTTATAAAATTTTATGCTGTGGAAACAATATCAATAAACTTTTATGCTCAATATGCAAATTTATGCCAAAATTAATAACTTGTCGTAATAAAACTTCCTACTGTCAACTTCAATCAATTTACAAGTTACCTTGGGTAAAAATACACTAAAAACGACTATTCTACCCACATTTTTTTTTCTCATCTCTCCTGTCCGTGAACCAGTATTTCTAAGAATTTTTTTTTCATGGATAACGAATTTATTATTTTCTTGTTTGATTAGGTTAAAAATATATAGAATTTTTTTTATAAGAACTTACTTAAATTTAGCTATTGTTATTGATGATATTATAGTCTTAAAAAATTGTAATGAATGTACTCAATCAATATTTTAGGAAAACACAAATATTCTCAAGTGGGCATTGAGTTTTTCTTATATATTTTTTCGTTTTTTTCATATGAATCAGTCCATGTCTACTCCACCCTAGTCCACTCCAGTCCATCTGAGCTCAAATTTTTGGCTTCGTCCTTGATCTCATGGACCCAAAATCAATTTTCAAACCTCCAAAACATGAACCAAACAGCACCTAAAGGTGATCAACTGTTTGCGGTCCTTCAATCCGGACAAGACCGACTTGGGAGATTGGGTTGTCCTAACCGGAACTAATTTTTGTTGCCCCTTGATCCAGTCTCTTGTGAGACGCTTCTTTATGTCTTAGGGGGTCACCAGCGACCCCGGCCTCTTACAAGTCACACTAGGTCTGGGAGGTTGCCCTCGGCATAGGAGGTGGTCCAAGTCCGAAGTCTTATCCGGCTTACCTCTAGGCTGGTCCTGAATTCGGAAGTGCCAAGACGAATCGCTTTCGAGGATTACTGCCTAGAATTATAACGAACAAGCTGCAGTGAAAGGGCCAATGGAGGAGCTCAATAGGTCATATTGCTAACGAAAAATGCTATTTGGACCGCCGGAAGGCGCGACCGCGGCCAGCCCGAAAAAACCGTGCCCCCTCTCTCCAATCCGCGGCCGCCACGTTGGCGCGGGCGCCGCAAGGACACCCCCCGCGCGCAGTGCCCTATTGCTAATGAAGGTTTCTAGGTTCTAGGGACGAGCAATGTAGGATTTTTTTCCCCCTGGTCATGTGCTTTGTACAACAACACATAACTTGGATAGCACTTAAGGAGGATATTAAGTTGAACAAACTTAAATATAGAATATCATACATTTTACTTACGTCTAGAGTAAACTTGCAATACGGAAGTGCGAAATACATGAGGTTATAATAAAAATGCAATTTAGCCTATATATTATAATGAGTTGTGTACTTCACCACACGAGCCTTCTAAGCCACGTTTAGGACGAGTAGTATAATGAAATTTTTTATAAGTGGTTGTGTCTTGCCCCTGTTTTGGGAAGCAGGGAGGAAATGAAAGAGTAGTGCAAATAAATAAATAAATTGGCACATACAGTACTCACCAGTGGGAAGAATATAATGCGCTGTCAATACTGAGGTTATGCACAAATTGGTCCCAATATGGGATGACACAATTAGGTATGATAATATGTTGTGTCCGGTGTCTACCTCTTATAATTGGCCTTCACTAGGAGCAATTTGCAATTCTTATATGAGCAATTTGCAATTCTTATATGTTGTCTCTCTCCGGTATTTGACACTGTCCATAAAATTTGGATCTGGGTACCTTGAGATTGCCAGGTCATTACTAGTTTAACCTGAAGATTCAAGTATAGTGGCCCATCGACTATAGGGTTAACTAGGAATTAATTAGCGTATGGAGAGAGTCCTTTAGCTTACACAAACCAAGAATTTGCAAATATTGCATTTCAGTTAGGACATTAAATACCATAGTTTGCAGGATCGACCGGTACCTATCTAGTACGACTTGATATCGATACGGTTTGACATGTCCCGATCCGATACCAACCGATATCGATACCTGAGCGATATCGACATTGGAGATCTATTTTCCAATCAATTCGAAAAAAATAATTTCTTATATAAGTTGAAGTTGCTTAATTTATTGAATTTTGAAAATAATTTAGGTGTATTCGAGAACTAATTATATTGCCTTTTGAATTTATTAGATTTTCACGATTTTGAATTTATAAAAATAATTATATAGAGAGATTAGGATCTTGTTTTGTGGACTTGTGTAGGACCTCAAAAATGCTAAAACCGACCATGTTTATTATTCTAGTAACATTGTAGAGTTACTTATGCTAAAAATTACATAATTATTTATGGAAAAAAAGAGAGCCGAAGGAGTGATACATTTAATGATGAATTTTTAGACATAAATTTTCAACCGGAAAAATAAAGTCACACTAAATTGCATACGATTTTTTTTTTTTTTCTTGGGTCAAAATTTAATCAAAGAAACCAAATGCCTTGCTATAGTAAAGACGTTATAGTTGATTTCAAATTACACTTCACCCAAATACAACTAGAACCACGTCTTAAACATAAAACGTCCGGTCAATTGAAAAAATGTCGTTACTAAGACGTATTCGTAGTAGAATACAAAATAAACGTCCCATAATAAGGACGTATTGGTAGCATAAAAACTCTTTTAGAAAGGGACTTTTAAATAAACTTTAAATTTTTTTTACTAAGGACATTTTAGTAACAATCAGTCCATTATTATTTTTCTTTTAATTTGAAAATGCAGTCAACTACTTTATAAGTAAATTTTTTTTTAAAGAAATGTCTTCTGTCACATTAATACTTCCTCCATAAGGGCATATATCTCTCTCTCCCCCCTTATTTTTTTTTTTTTTTTTTTTTTGTTAATGGGGAGAGGGAGGGGAATCCGTTAAAGTCCCTACTAAGGAAGTCTCGATTCCTTCTTACTAATTCTTACAAATATTTTTCCTCTTTGCATAAATTTCTTATAATTTTAATGTTTTGCCTGAAAATTTGGACATATATAAAAGGTTCATGGGAGTTAGACGCAAATCTGCTCTTACGTACTTTGCCAAAAGAAATCAATACTTTACTTAGGGCTAGCTAGGCCATGCTATTGTTGCTTTTTCTTGAATGGTCAATTGTGGACCCTTTTAAAATTTACGGCTGAGACGATTGTTCATGTGCTTGCACACCACAGATTCAACAAAAAAAAGAAAAAAGAAAAAGAAAAAAAAGAGCAAATAAAATAACAAACAACATGTGATTTATGTTGAGTATTCATAGCATGTGCAAGCCACTGCAGCAATCATCCTCCCGAGCCATTCTTTTAGTTGTGGGCAACAGGAAAAGGAAAAGGAAAAGGAAAAGGAGATTGGAAAGAAAAAGCAGGGTTGCAGTGTAAGTAACAAGCAACAACTATCATATAGGCCATTGTTATATACTGATGAAATGATAAAGTTGGTGGCGGTGACCAAATGTGTGCGGTCATCCCTACATGACACGAATAATGTGAGTTTCTTGTAGTGTTGGTAAGTGTTTCTTTATGCCTTCAATTATATAGCTCTGGTGGCTTGCTACATCTCTTTATTGGCATTCTTTGATAACACCTTTCTTTCCGCCTAGTGGTTCTGGTGCATAAAATATGACCTAGGCTAAAAACAGTGAGCTGATTATCTAGTACACACTTATGTACTTCTTTCCATAATCCAACTTTTCTGGTTGATAGAAATTACAGAATGATTAGTCAGTAAAGAAGCAGTGGCTACAAAAATATGGAGTTATTATATATATATATATATATATATATATATATATATATATATATATATATAAAATTCGGTTCGAAGGTCTATCACATCCAGGTCCGAAGGTCCCACACATCTCGACCCACAGGTCCGCACCTGCACCCCACTTCAACCGCACTTGCGCTGGCATCCATCACCAACTCACCACTTAATTTCTCCAAAGGAGAATTAAATGGCGTCCAGGAGGCTCGAATCCACAACCTCCTGGGTTTTTTTTATATATATATATATATATATATATATAACTGTTATTTTTTTATAATTAGGATACAGTATTAAGCGGCGAGCCAGCAACGTCTAGTCCGCCGTCAGGTAAAATATAATAGCGCTTAGATGTCGCTGGACCGTCGCATAACCTTCCTGTATCGTTCCCGCAGTTAGCTCCGTAACGTGGTGACGACACGACGACGACGACCCGGAGACGTCGATGTTAGTAAAATCAGAAATATACATTGTTGGACGGTTGGTCGACGCGGAGTCGTCGCTACCTGGCGACGGATGTTTGCAATATTTTAGTAGCGTCTATCGAGCATTTTAAATGGACTTTTCAAAAAAAAAAATATTATCCCTGCATATATGGATCTAGCTTCAAGCTAAAATTTGAGGCATATTCAAATATAAATATATAACTCGCAGTCCTCGTTGAAAAATAGAGTTTTGATATAGTGCCATGAGTTTTGATATAGGCACAAGTTTAGAAAATTCCTTCTTTTTCAATAATTTCAAAAGAGAACTGTACATGTAATACTACAATACAAGTAATCTTCCATGCGACATGAGAAGATTACTCGCATGATCAGAACAATTATGTTTTGGAGATAATAGAATAGTGGTAATTTGTAAGTTGGTTAAGTGTCTTGCCCCTGTTTTTAGAAGCAAGGAGGAAGAGCTGCAAATAAATAAGTTGCAGATTCAGTAATCACCAGTGGGAAGAATATAATGGGCTGTCAATGCTGAGGTCCTACACAAATTGGTCCCAATATGCAATGACATGATATTAGATTTGGGCAAGTAGTATTTGTTCAAGGCGCTAAGGCATTCGACCGAAGGAACGGAAGTGAAGTTACATAAGTTGGGCCAATATGATTGTACGTCTTAAATTAAACGTCTCCTCTGAATTGTACTACTCAAGCTTGCATGCTAGTTATTAAAGAAGAGATCCTTTTGATATATATAGTTAGTCTGGTTGATTAATTATATTCCTAAGTGGTTTATTTCCCAACAATGTCGGAGTAAAACCTTCCATGCAATTGCCACGTGAGATGATTACTTGCATGAAGAACAATGGTTTCTTTATGTTTCGGAGACAATAGAATAGTGTGGTAATTTCTAAGTTGGCTATTGTCGTTTTCAGAAGCAAGGAGGAAGGAGGAGAGCTGGAAAATAAAAAATAATTAAAATAATATCAGATTCAGTAATCACCAGTGGGAAGCATATATATATATTGTGGGCTGCCAATGCTTGTGATCCTAGTGTTGCTAAATTTAGTCTTCCATCTTAAGCAACATAGCATAACATGATGTAGTATTGATAAGCACTTGTGTAATATCAACCCATTCAGCAAGGAACTTTTTTTTCTGGAGAACATTTTCTTTTTCCTTTTCTTTTTCTTTTTTACATTGTGAACTGTTAAATGAAATAGCTGTAAAAGTATTTTCTTTAATTTTTCTATTACTGCACAAACTAGACGTGTTTAATCAGAAAGACTTCACAGCGTTTGAATGCATACTAGTAAATGCACGTGTGATATAAGTGAAATATTTTTTTTCCTAATATTGTTGAAAAACAATTTAATTTTTTATCAATTAAGGTTTGTTATATATATATTTATTGAAAAATTAGATATAATTTTTTCTCTATTATAATTTTTTCTCATATTATTAAAAAATTAAATAAAAATTTAAATATAGTTGTGACGTGCATTGTACCTGTTAATTAGTAATTAATTAATTAAGGACGGATAGTGAGTTAAGATAAGGTTATACACGGATTAAAAGGATGGTACGTAAACGTACTTTAAAAGGTCCCATTTTCAGTGGAAACATTAAAAACGTGTGTTTTGTGTCTTATTGTAATTTTCATAACTTTGATATTCTCAAAACAATTTCACTTAAGTCTGATACTGTATATACAATTTTCTGTTCTTATAATTCATTATAAGTATTCTGATTTCCAGATGATCGTACGATCATGCTGGTCAACATAATTATAACTCAACTTAGTTTGATCTCTAAATAAGCAAATAACAGGAAACTCATGAACATTGCCAACACATAATTTCCCAGTAGTTTGATCTCTAAATAACCAAATAACAGGAAACTCATGAACATTGCCAACACATAATTTCCCAGTAGCTCAGTCATATGTATCCTTGTCTGAGCTCATGTATAAAAAATGCAGAATCCTTTAGTCCAAGCCAATTATAAGAGGTAGACACTGGACACAACAGATCATCAGAACAAATCATGTTACTGCAGATTGGGACCAATTGTTGTAGGAACACAGCAGTGACAGCCCATTTATATTCTTCCACACTAGATAGCTAGTGCATGGATGATTACTGAGTATGCAATTTATTTATAGGATATTTTAGCAAATACTCCTACTACATATACTAGTAAATAAACGTATATTGTACGTAAAATAAATTTAAATATAAAAATTTATGATATTATTAAAATATAAAAATATAAAAATATATAAATTTAAATTATGTTAGAGTATTTTAAATGTTATTTAAATATAGAAAAAGAAAACAAAATGTACGATATTATTGAAATATAGAAATTTAAATTATGTTAGATATTTTAAATATAATTTGAATTAATTTTAGATATGATTTGTTATAAATATGTTTTTAAAATTTTGTATATGTGTTTAGTTAGATAATATCATTTAGTTAGTTTAAATATAATTAAAATTTTAAAATATTTTACGATTTACATATGTCAAGTAGTTAGAAGAATTTTAGGTTTTTAATTTTTTTCCAACTACATGAGAAAACAAGTACGGCTAGGTTACTTAAAAATATTTTTAAGTTTTTAAATTAATTGATTGATGATATACATACGACTTAGACGGCTTAATTTGGAGCCGGTTCTAAGCCGCATTATAATAAGAGATAGAAACTAGCATATACTTTCACTTAGTTAAAAAAAACTAACAAATGCCTCAATTATGAGTAAAATAATCAAAGTTTTGATTAAATAGTAGGGGTATATCTTAAATTTTTAAATATGCAAAGGAATGGAAACATTTACTAGTTTTTAAAATAAATGAAGATATATGCTAGTTTCTATATCAGAAAATTTACTGTACCAAAATTGTTTTTATTAAAATTTGCTCGACCGAAATACGTTTGAAAAAATTAGGATTGGAGATATGTTCCGCATCCTAGATGGCGGAAAAACGAACATCTGACAACGACGTACACACGGGGCCCACTGACCGTTTTCCGCCAACATAGTTGGCAGAAAAATGGCGGTGGTGGCCCGCGGTCGGTTGTGTGGGGGAGCGGGCGGACGGTTGGGTGGGTTTGGTTTGCTTTGGTTTGGTTGATGAGTTATTTTTTATTTAGTTTAGTTTTAGATTTTGGTTTTATTTATTTAGTTTGGTTTTGGATTTTGGTTTTTTTTACTTAATTTTTTTTTTCATATTAAAGTTTATTTTAATAAGAATATTTTTTTTTGACTTCGTTTTGTTTCTTTACTTAGTTTTTTTTTCATATTAAAATCTATTTTCATATCAGATAATTTACTGTAGCGAAATTTATTTTAATAAAATTTGCTGTAAAGAAATAAGTTTGAAAAAATTATCAACGCATATACGTTCTGGCGGAAAAACGAGCACTACAATTTTTCGTGCAAGTATGTGACACAATTGGACGTGTGTGAGGAGTAGAGGAAAAGGGGGCCCACGCAACCAAATTCAGCCAACAAAGTTATTTTTTATGAGTTATTTTTTATTTAGTTATGTTTTGGATTTTTCGTTCGATTTTTTTTATTTAGTTTAGTTTTGAATTTGGTTTCAGAAAATTTACTTTAATGAAATAAATTTTAAATTAATTAATTGTAACAAAATAATTTAAAAAAAAATTAAAAAAAAGAAACGGTTTGATTTTTTTAGGATATAAATATTAGTTTTTTTATTTAGCTAAAGAAATATTTTAAGGATATATATATTAGCTTTTTTATTTAGTTTTGTTTTGGATTTTTTGTTTATTTTTTTGTTTTGTTTTGGATTTTGGTTTGGGTTTGGGTCCGGGTTTGGAGTAAAAAAAAACTAAGTAAAGAAGATGGGTTTTGTTTGGTTTTCATTTGACTAAGTCTATGGAATTTGGTCCGGGTTTGGAGTAAAGAAGAATAGTAAAGAAGAAGAGACATTAAGTGAAGTAAAGAAGAAGGGTAAATAAGAAGAGACATGTTGTGAGAGTAAAAACAAAGAGACATGAAGTGAAGTAAAAAAAAAGTAAAGAAAAAGTGACATGAAGTGATGTAAAGAAGAAATTTAAAGAAGAAGAAACATGTCGGGAGAGTAAAAACAAAGAGAGATGTAGGATAAATGAGTGAAGTAAAAGAGAGGAGGGAGAAAGGTGTGAGTTATAAGAAGAAGAAGAAGAAGACGAAGAAGAAGAAGAAGAAGAACACAGAGTAGTAAGAAGTGAAAGAACGTATCCGCATTGCTTCAGTGCGCACAACAGCAATCCGAGCAGCCTTTTTCTTTCCTCTTTGCAAGTGGACACAACAGTTATTGTGAGCACACACAATTCTTCATGTTGAAAGTCTCTATTCTATTCTCATTCATTTATACGCTCCTTCATATATACAATAATTTCATGTTAGTTGTTGCTCTTAAAATGTTATGATACTAGTGTCACCAAGCCTAATGTATCCTTGATAAGTAGTATAATCTAAATTGTAATCTTGATCCTAAAAATATATATTTTTACAACAATTATTTTACAGATGGACAGCCAAAACGACAGACGTATTCCTGGAGGGCCTACTACGGATTTGATAATCTAGCAACGTGTGAAATATATATCCTAGTTTGGTATTTTATGGGAAGGTACAATAAAATTTAATTGTGTAAATCAATATGACTGATATTTTGTATATGTCTACTAATAACATCGTCTATATTTTTCATATATAGAAATATTATTATAATAATGGTGAACGGTGCCGAGAGCATGTCTCGTGGCGTCACAATAGCAGACTTGGGTATTGGAGGTTGAGCGACCACTAAGTGGCACTGTTGGAATTGTTTGGCTTTTATTATGTTGACAAGATACATTTTCTGCAATACGATAGAGACTTAATATTCAGTTTAGTTGAGCGTTGGTGGCCTGGACGAAATACCTTCCAGCTACCATTGGGAGAGATTAGTATTATTCTAGCAGATGTGGCAAATATTTTAGGTTTACCTATTACGGGTGAACCTATAATATTTGATAAATCAATTTCCGTTAAGACTATGATTAGGGAGTACCAAGGTGTGGAGGCGCCGAGATTAACTAGTAAAAATCTTGTGATGTTTACGTGGCTCTATCACAACTTTTTGCACCTAGATCGCATTGGTGATCAAGTTATCACAGTGGATGATGATCGGATAAGTATGACATTTTTCACAACTTAATATTATTATTTACGTAATATATTTTTAATTTAATTTAATGCATATCATTTCTTCATCATCTATTCAGGTCAATGCTTGCACCAGGGCCTACTTACTAGGTTTAATAAGCGGTATGTTGTTTCCAAATTCATCAGATTTAGTTGATTTACATTTTCTACCTTTTTTGGTAGACTTAGCCGAACCTACGCCCCACACTTGGGGAGCTTCAGTGTTGACATATTTATATAGTTCTATGACAAATTTTGTACAATTTCTCGACGTGAATGAAACGAAGATAAATTTAAGTGGTTGCATGATATTAATATAGGTATAATTTTTTTACTTAATTCCATTTACATTGAAAATATGTGCACTTATATCATATGCTCATATTTTCTATGTTTGGTCCTACGAGCACTTTCATATTGGTAGGTCAATCTCCCACATTCATACCGACGAAGCTGTCTTTCCGTCATCTTTACGGTGGACTACGGATGCAGCAGATCCAGTACACTACGGACATGCGGTTATCTCTTTATACTGGTTCCAATTTGATACACTGAAGTATAACGAGGTAAAATATCTGTATTATTATTTTATAAAGCCATTATGACCATTATGTTATAATTTTGTTTACATAAAATAGGTGACATACGGACCGTACCGGCTTGAACAAAATTCTACTGAAATACAAACAACAACCTATGACCTTAGTTTTCATAGGTTTTTCATAATATTCCACGGTTAAATCATGTATCATCCAGTTGATCGTGTTCTGCTACAATTCTAGGTAAAATAAGGCATTCCCGACGAGCTACCATGTTTAAATCGTAGTAGAGGGAGTGCTGAGGCAAGAGCACGCAAAATGATTCCATAGTGGCATTCTAGATTGGAGACACATCCCGTAGCACACTTGTCTCAACTGATGGACTCTATTGATGATTGTAAGCTATTTAAAAAGTTGAACAAAATAAAATTTTAAAAATTATATGAAATCATACGCTCATATTTGTTTAAATGGTGTAGCATTAGGTGATATTGCCTATAGATCTTGGTGGGGAGCTCATCTTATCAATAACCGAGATTACCGATACGAGGAGTTGCGATTCTAACATCAGGTCGTGGATGATGCTAGTTTTCATGAATGGTATCAACATGTAAATGAGATGATACGTACACGCTTGAGTAAATTTTTTTGTCTTTATAGTACTTTTTAATTTGAATTAATTGGATTCTACTTAATATTTCAGCTTCCAAATTTGAATCTAGCATATAAAAATCATCATGTGAGAGACCCGTTGGGCACAGCAGTAAAATCATTTTGGGATGGTGTGCAAGCAATTCTGACTCCCCTGAACCCTCCGTTACATATTCTGCCGGATTATCCTCAAGGCTTTGTTAGCCGACGGCAAGCACGTCCACGTAGAAAGTATACCAATGTTTGGCGTATGGATTTATTCTCTTGGTTGGTTGGTACATATTCTTCTATTGTGTTCTAAACCATTATAGTTGCTACATCAGAGATCTCTTGAAGATTGATCATTCGCCATGATGCGGTTCTTCTTTGGTCTTCCCGCTTTGCATCGTACGTCTGGTACTCCAATATCGCTTATAACCAATGTACTTTGAATGTTGTAAGGGATTAGAATTGGCTACAGGTGCGGCACATATATGCTTCTTAAAGCTTCTTTAGAAAAAAATACTTGTATAAAAACTCTCGATGCTAATATTTTTAGTATTAAAAGCATAACATACATGTACACATGGCAGACAAGTATGATACCATTTAAAATATGTACAATATTTTTCATCTAAGTTAACAACATATGTTCTGTTTGTTTTACGATCTATTATTTCAAACAAATAACCAACTATACTCAATATTTGTAGCTGGTGTCTTTTTCTTGTGATACTGGTAATAGTATTTAACATCTTCGGACAATAATCAGTTGCAAATATTTTAGATTTTTGTCGATTTTCCTCCTGAAGTGTGATAATTTTGGCTCGAATACCATCAAGTAGTCTTGTTATTAGTTTATCGCGTAAGTTTTTAACCCAGTTATTGAAGCATTCAGCAAGGTTCGACGTGTTAATACCTAATCGAGGATAAGGAGAATAAGTTGTTATCCAGTGTGATAAAATACAAGTTTCATCATTTATTCCAACAAGCCAATTGTAAACATCGATGTTTTCAACCTTAATTGTTTCAAAGCAAATATTCACATCTGTTTCATTATAACATCTTGCAAGGTAGTCTAATTTACGTGAAAATAAGGTAATCTACAAACTTTTTTTAAATTTTGTTTAAAATATTGAATACAATAAAAATGAGGTAATTCTGGAAAAGTAGCATGCATGTCATGTTTTAATCCTTTTTGTTTATCTGATATAAAAAAATTGTATCCCACGTATTAAAACTACCTTTAAAAGATGTTTTCAAAGCGTTTAAAAAACCAATTCCAAGAATCTGTGTTTTCGCTCTCAGTAACAACATAAGCAATTAGATATAATTGGTAGTTAGAATCATGAGCACAAGCAATAAATAGAATACCTTGAAATCTAGAGGAAATGAATGTAGCATCAGTACTAATCACAGGTAAACATCCCCGAAAAAAACCATCAATGCATGTCTTGAAACAAATAAAAATTCTTTGAAACATATTATTTTCTGTAGTCTTTATATAACATCTGCTACATAGATTTGTCTCAATGATTGTAAAAGCATACTCTTCAAGACTACTATATGCATCAATATAACTACCATTTATTTCTGATAGAGCAATTTCTCTAGCTTTTCAAGCTTTACAATATTTAATATGTATTCGGTGTTCCCTATAGATATCCTTTACAACATGCGATGGACTATACGACTGATTATCACAAATTTTATCAATAATCTTATTCTTAACCCATACAATTGTCACTAATGGATAATTTTCCATTGTAAGTCCACCTAAACAAGAATGTACATTTTCTAGCGTACTAATGACGAATGTTTCGCCGTTGCCAATGGCTTTAGCGTACACTCTCCAATTACAACTACAAACGTTACATTTATATACAATTCCACTGGCATTGTTTCTTGTAGCCCTGCAACAAAAATTATTTGAAATTTTTATATCACTAATAAAACTTCTAAATGCATGACGATTCATAAATTCTCTTCCAATGAATAAATTGAATAAACTATCAACATTATCATCAAGTTCATCATCTATATTTTCTATTAAATTATCACTATTTTTATCGTCGGTATTACCATCATCTAGTCTTTGTTCTTCTTCAGTAAATGAAATAACTTGGTTAGAAGAACTAGGATCACTACTAATTCATGGTGGTGGTGGTGGAGTCACAAAAATATTAATATACGGTGATTGTATATTAACTTCAAGAATAAATTTCCATGCTTCCACACTAACTAAGTTTATACAATTAGATAGATAAATATGTATCGATAAAAATTCATAGTCAATAATTTTTTTTAATTATTAGATTACTTAAATTATCAAACGAAATATTTTGATCAATTAAAAGAACTTCAACTAAACCTCCTTTATAAGCTAACTCATTTAGTACACCACCAAGAGAGCATAGTATTGTGAGACTTCGATCCATGGCAACAAGAAAATGGACTTCAAAGATTGTATATTGAACTGAGCTTCTCTTGTGTGGAAAGAAAGAAACTTTGTATAGAAAGAATTTTTTTTTCTGTTTGCAATGTTTGATTTGCTGATATAAAACAAATACTACGTTTATATAGGTAACTTCGAAACCAACGTTGGATATTGTTGGTATTTTTGCCTTTGGACTATAAAAGATAGTCCCACATTGGCTACACCACAAAGTGGGTATCTCAATATAATTCTTTGCTTGTGTTGAGGTGTGCACATGGGTGTGGTAAGGCACATGGGTGCCATGTAGGGGTATTTTATTAGGATGAAGAAGGATAAACTCCTTAATGAAAGAACTTATACTTTTTGTCATTCTCTTAAAATTTATTCCATGGGAGCTAAGCCCCAAAGGGGCTTAGCGACTCGGATTCGGGCTCAAGGGCACAAGTGGCTATTTGTTGGTGCACTTTGCACTTAGCACGTCAGGATTGACGCATGGGGCTTGTGTGCATTTGATGCGTCGTTGCATGCGCCGAGCGCATGAGCTGGACGCATGAGTGGGCCCCATGAGCTGGATGTATGAACCGATCGCATGAGCTGGATGCATGAGCGGGCTGCATGGGAGGCCGTATGCGCTGCTGCTTGTGCTACGGCATGAGCGACCGCATGAGCGGTTGCTTGTGGTGCCGCATGAGCGGTTGCATGTGGGTCCGCTGCTATCAGATAGATTTAATTAGTTATGGAAATTTTGAGGCATTAATTTAAATATGATATTTGTGGGATTTGAATTTAATTTATTCCAATCATATATGATTTAAATTTATTCTTGTGGGATTTAAATTTAATTCAAATCAATCATATGGAATTTAAATTTAATTCATTTCAATCTTGTGGGATATGAATTAAATTTATTCCAATCTTTTTGTAACTAATGTGCGGCCATGCTCCTCTATAAATACTCTCTTTGTTCCTACATTGAGATCTTCCTTCGAAAAAAAGAGACGAAGAGAGTGGAAGCAGCCGCCATTGTAGTCCAGGAAGTTCGTGCGAGTCCAAGCAAGGACGTGACAACGAGCGTTCTAGAAGTTCTACGTGAACTTGCTGGTTCCTGGGAGCCGATCGTATGGGGGCGAATCTTACTTTGAGCATCGGTGATCTTCATCACCCCAGCAAGCAGAGTTTATTCTTTTTCTTTCTCTTCTCTTATGCTAATTATAAACTATGTTCTGTCCGTTTGCAACTGCGATTACAAGGAAGAACGAGAAGATAGTTTTCTCTGATTCTTTTGTTATCTTATTTCAAGTTGTAATCAGATCCTTTATATATAATTTCTTGTTGGATCGAGGGATATCAGGAAAAAAACTCTTGTGTGAACTCCTGATCTCGACTTCAACTTCTGGTTCTACCAATTTTGATTAAGCCTCGGGACTAACAATCTCAAAGCAAGATCTGAGTAAGATGGAGAACAGATCAAACCTTCTCGATTCTCGCTTTCACAAACTTGAGAAGTTTGATGGTGAACACTACAATATTTGGAAGAGAAAGATATTTCTGAATCTTCGTCTTGTCAAAGTTGCTTATGTGTTGGTTGATCCAGAACCTACCATCCCTGAAGATGGAGGAGAACTTGAAGTTGGTGTGACGCAGGAAGCGTACAACAAGTAAAAAGAAGACAATGACCTCTACAGGCTGCTGATCCTCAATACAATGGAGGACTCAATGGCAGAGTTTTACAGCAAGAAAGAGAAGGCAAAAGATGTCTGGGAAGCTCTTGAGAAGCATTACAAAACTGATGAAAATATGTCTAAAACCTATCTCGTTGAAACATTTTTCACTTTGCAATTTGAAGACGAGAAGGTAATGCTGCCGCAAGTCAAGGAACTTCTGAAGATGCAGCAGAAGCTGGAGGAAGAGGGCATGAAGCAGGAAGATAAGTTCATTGTAGGGGCTATCGTCACCAAGCTTCCTCCAAGCTGGATCAAGTTCAAGACAGACATGTACCATAAGAAGATGGAGATCTAGCTCGAAGATCATCTTTCACTGGATTCACATTGAAGATGAAGCTAGGAGGCAACTGAAGTTGGACTCCCTGTAGGTCTAAGCAGTTGGCAAAGGCCAACTTGGTGCATGTTGACGACTCCAAAGGGAAGCAGAAGGCTTCTCATAAGGCGAAAAGAATGACTTCAACCATCTGAAGGTGAAGTCGGCTTTGTTCAAGTCGAAGCCAAAGCTCAAGTCAGAAGTAACTTGCTTCTAGTGTGGCAAGAAGGGCCACTACCGGAGTGACTGCATATCCATGCCCAAACAGACAGAGCAAGGTGAGCATAACAAGGTTGCTATGATTGTGCATGTTGTTACGACTGGTGTCGACTCTGACTGATGGATGGATATTGGCGCATCCTGCCATGTTTTCTCAAAGAATGAGTTGTTCACCACCTATAAGCCTACATCTGAGAATTTTATGGTGGCGAACCATTCACAAGCTGAAGTTCTCGGGACCAGAATGGTGGTATTAAAACTGACTTCGGGGAAGTCCCTGATGCTTCAGGATGTAAAACATGTACCAATGATAGCCAAGAATCTGGTCTCAGGAAGTCTGCTCTGCAACGCAGGCTTGAGGATGGACATTAATGCTGGACAGATGGTAATGTCTTACAAAGGAACATACTTAAAAAAAATTTGTACCGAAGGGATGTTCAAACTTTAACTTGTAACTCCTGCTACAATGATAAATGTAGTCGCTTCTTCTGGTTATTCTCTTGAGATATGGCACAATAGACTAGGACATGTTCATTGTAAAAGAATAAACAAGATGTCTAGTCTAGGACTTATCTCCAAATGTGTGGGTAAGAAGGTGGAGAAGTGTGAGGTCTGTGCGCAGACAAAGATCACCAGAAAGTCGTTCAAGCGGGTTAACCGAAGCACAGATCTTCTGGAGTTGGTGCACTCAGATATCTGTAACTTCAAACAGTTCTCCACAAAGGTCAAGATAAAGTATTTTATTACATTCATCGACGACTACTCAAAGTATGCATTCGTCTATCTACTCAAGTCAAAGGATGAAGCATTTGAGAAGTTCAAGGAGTTCAGGACTGAAGCTGAATGTCAGACAGGCCAATAACTCAAGAGACTTAGAAGTGATCGAGGCGGAGAGTATAGGTCTATTGAATTCGCATCTTTCTACAAAGAATATAGAATTGTCAATGAGACGACTGCTCCATATTCTCCTCAATCAAATGGAGTAGCTGAAAGGAAGAATATGACGTTGACAGAAATGATGAACTCATTGTTGTTAACTACGAGTCTTCCAAACTGCTTCTATTAAGAAGTTGCGTTGACTGCTACGTTCATCCTAAACAGAGTGTCGTACGTAACATCCGATGTCACTCCTCATGAACTATGGTTCATAGTCAGACCCAACTTGAATGTCATTCGAGTGTGGGGGTGTCTGGCATATGTGAAGCTCCCGGACTTGAAGATTCAGAAACTGGGTACGAGAAAAATGAAGACCATCTTTTTGGGTTATGCTGAGAAGAGTGATGCTCGGAGGTTTCTTGATATAGAATCAAATTATATCATTGAATCTCGTGACGCAAAATTCTTTGAAGATAAATTTGCAAAGCACAAGAACATTATTATCGCGGATATTTTGGAGAATATGTGGGTGCACAGGAGGCTGAAGCTTCCAAAGAAGATATAGTACATGAAGAAGTTGTCATTCCAGAGACAACATTCGAACCAGAACTCGCAGAACCGAGAACTAAGCGGGTGAGGAGACAGAAGGACTTCGGAGAAAATTTTGTCACCTGTCATGTGGAAGCAGATCCTCTTACCTATGATGAGGCGATGAAGACCAGAGACGATGTCTTCTGGAGGGAGGCTATCAATGACGAGTATGACTCAATAACCTCCAATAACACTTGGGTGTTGGTCGATCTGCCGGAATGAGCTAAACCAATCGGATGCAAGTGGATCTTCAAAAGTAAGATGAAGGCCGATGGAACCATTGACAAGTTCAAGGCAAGGTTAGTTGCCAAGGGATTTTCTCAGAAGTAGGGGATCAACTACATCGACACTTATGCTCTAGTAGCGCGGATGGCGACCATCAGGATGTTGATTACTCTGAGTGCAATTTACAAGCTAGTTATTCATCAGATGGATTTCAAAACATCATTCCTGAATTGAGAGTTGCCCGAAGAGATTTACATGCAACAACCAGAATGATTTATCATAAAAGGGCATGAAGACAAAGTTTTTCAGTTAGTAAAATCCTTATACGGCCTGAAGCAAGCTCCCAAGATATGGCACAAAAAGTTTGATAAAGTCATGAGATCAAACCGCTACAAGGTCCACGAGACGGACAAGTGTGTTTACACAAAGTTCGCTGACGGAAGAGGGGTCATCGTTTGTCTTTACATAGACGACATGCTAATCCTAGGCACAGATCTAGCACGAGTCACTGAGACAAAGAAGTTTCTCTCATCCAAGTTTAGTATGAAGGACTTGGGGAAGCCGATGTTATCCTCGGGATAAAGAACATCCGGACGGACACTGGAGTGGCGCTGTTACAGTCTCATTATATTGAGAAGATGCTCACACGCTATGGATATCAGGATCTTCCAGGGATCGATACTTCGTACAGGTGTGACAAGAAGTTGAAGCCAAATCCTAGGGAAAGCGTCAGGCAGCTTGAGTATTCAAGCATTATTGGGAGTTTGATGTATGCAAAAACTGCCACAAGGCCTGATATAACTTCTGCCGTAGGGATGTTGAGTCGATTTACGAGCAACCCGGGTGTGGAGAACTAGAAGGCTGTGAAGAGAGTGATGAGATATCTCATGAGGACTCAGAAGTATGCACACGATTATCCGACAATAGTGAAAGGCTTCAGTGATGCAAGCTGGTGTTCAGAAGTAAAGAGCGAAAGGTCCACATGAGGATACGTCTTTTCCATGGGTGGAGCTGCTATATCGTGGAAGTCGAAGAAGCAGACTATGCTCTCTCATTCCTCGATGGAATATGAGATTTATGCACTGGCTGCTACAGCGGATGAAGAAGACTAGCTTCAGAAGCTCATGTATGATCTTCTATTAGTTGGTACGCAGATTCTGACGATACCGATATACTGCGATAACCAGGCGACTGCAGCAGTGGCATCAAATGACCTCTTCATTGGTAAGAAGAGGACTGTGCGATTGAGGCACATAGTAGTGAATGATCTGATAAAGACTGGAGTCATTGCAGTAATTGATGTTCGGAGCAGAAGAACCTGGTAGACCCGTTCACCAATCAAGCGCCAGCTGGTCAAGGACACAGCAACCAAAATGGGCTTGAAGACATTCTGATATTGTGTCTATGTAATTCTACCATAAAGTTTTATGCCATTAGTTCAAAAAAAAATCTACTAGGCATCTAGCTTTTGGTTCAAAGAAGGACCATTGACTGGAAGAATATCAGGAATAATGGGTAGTCCTTTGAGACATTGAAGGGGTTACGGACCCAGAACCACTATTGTCTACTTCTTGTTCTTTATGAAGGACAATTTCCTGTGGAAGGATGACTTTTACGCCTTAATGAGTTCTCGGACAGAGTAAATGTCCGGTGTGATATACAGAAAGCATGTAGTTTCAGCACTACAAGGGACTTGTATCCCATGCTACAGTGGCGTGACACCACAGAGATAAAAGATATAAATCCTCGGCATTAAGTCATGTCACAGCGACGCAGCACCGCATATAGGCAAGTAGCCTAATGCTATAGAATTAAGGGTGGTAGGCAGCACTACAAAGAGGTCGATGACCTCATGTTACAGTGGTGTGACACCATAGAGGTAAAAGATATAAATCCTTGACAGAAAGCCATGACACAACGGCGTAACATCGCAAGGAAGCGAAAGGCTTCGTGTTGGGTAGTTTGGCACTACAAAGAGGAAGGGAACCTCATGCTACAATGGATGACACCACATGAGGGAGTGAACCTCGGCAGAATGCCATGTCATTGTGGCGTAGCACCGTAAGGAAGCGCAATGCTTCATACCTAAGGACTCTTTAAAAGAACTCGCCTATAGTGTATGGAAAGAGATACATGCCATCTCTTGAGGGAAAACTTATAGACAACCAAAATACATATACCGAAACCAGGCGTTTACAGGGCCTTCAATGTGCAACCGAAAGCACAGTTAATGTCTTTGTGTAAGTGGAAAGAATTGCAACTATGGTGCAGAATTCAAGGCTTAGTCCATTCTTGTATCATACTGTTATTTTGACCCATGTCGGAAGATTAAAGTCGAAGCGACATATATCCTAATGCATGATGGACAGTCATTATTAGTAACGTCCAAACCATATATTGAGATAGTGGGAATTGTTGGTATTTTTGCCTTTGGACTATAAAAGATAGTCCCACATTGGCTACACTACCAAGTGGGTATCTCAATATAATACTTTTTTTGTGTTGAGGTGTACACATGGGGTGTGGTGAGGCACATGGGTGCCATGTGGGGGTATTTTATTAGGATGAAGAAGGATTAACTCCTTAATGAAAGTATTTATGCTTTTTGTTATTCTTTTGAAATTTAAAAAGGGGCTTAGCGACTCGGACTAGAGTTCAAGGGCGTAAAGTATCATTTTGTTGGCACACTTTTTACTTAGCACGTCAGCATCGACGCATGGCGGTTATGTGCGAGTTGCATGTGCCGTTGCATGCGCCGTCCGCATGAGCGGGCGGTATGAGCTGGACGCATAAGCGGGACGCATGAGCCGGCCTCATGAGATGGCCGCATGAGTGGGCTGCATGAGCGGTCGCATGGGCGGCCGCATGCGTTGATGCTTACGCTATGGCATGAGCGGCCGCATGAGCGGTTGCTTGCGGGGCCGCATTAGCGGTTGCATGCGGGTCCACTGTTATCAGATAGATTTAATTAGTTATGGAAAGATTGAGTCATTAATTTAAATTCGATATTTATGGGATTTGGATTTAATTCATTTCAATCATGTAGGATTTATATTTATTCATCTGGGATTTGAATTTAATTCAAATCAATCATATGGGATTTAAATTTAATTTATTCCAATCTTGTGGGTTATGAATTAAATTTATTCTAATCTTGTTGTAACTAATGTGCTGCCAGGCTCCTCTATAAATACTCACTTCGTGCCTACATTGAGGTTTTCCTTCGAAGAAAAGGAGACGAAGAGAGTGGAGATGAAGAGAGTGGCAGCAGCCGCCATTGTAGTATAGGAAGTTCGTACTAGTTCAAGCAAGGAGGTGACAGAGAGCATTCCAGAAGTTCTACGTGAACTTGCTGGTTCCTGAGAGCAGATCGTGATGGGTGAATCTTGCTTTGAGAAAAGGTGATCTTCATTACCCCAGCAAGCAGACATTATTCTTCTTCTTCTTCTTCTTCCTCTTTTCTTCTGCTAGTTGTAAACTCTGTTTTGTCCGTTTGCAACTGCGATTGCAAGGAAGAATGAGAAGATAATTTTCTCTGATTCTTTTGTTATCTTGTTTCAAATTGTAATCAGATCCTTTATATATAATTTCTTATTGGATCGAGAGATATCAAGAAGAGAACTCTTGTGTGAACTCCTGTAAACACCCGTATTTTTTCAGAAATTAAAAAAATAAATTTTTGAGGAATTTTTTGCTATTTTTTAAATAATTAAATAAATATTCTTCTGAACTAAATAATTTTATTAAATAATAAAATATTATAAAAATAATATTTTTGGATGTAAAATAAAATATTAGACTTACAATAATTTTTCTGGATTTATTGGACCCCAGAACCATTTTTAAAGACCTAAAAACCAAGTTTTTAAATAAACCAAAACAAACCGGTTTGAACCAAGCCCTAAATGAACCGAACCAACCCAAACTGGCCCAAAATCCTGAACCGGGCCCAAACCTTAGCGGGTCGGGTCGGATTCAAACCCGAAGCCGCCAACCCGACCCGACCCGAACCCGCTACTGCTACAGTAGCCGTTCGATTTCCCCCTCCGCAGCCGCCGCACCCGATCATTTTTCCCGGCGGTTTCAATCCCGCCGCCGTGGAACTCCGCCTCCCCCGCGACCGTTGTCACTACCACATTCCAAAAAATAGGGGTATTTTCAACTTTTTATATATTATAAATATTATGGTAGTTATTTTAAATGATTACATGATAAGTGTATTTAAATTTAATAATTGTATGAGATGTGTATTTAAATATACTATATATATACAATGTTCATTAATATTTGAGCTGGTAGACTTGACCTAGAAGCCCACTAGACCAACACCTGACCGAATTATGAGATTATGTATTTAATTGTTTTATTTAGAATTAAATTGTTGGAGGTAGTAATTAATTACCATAATTTTATTTAATTGTTGCGCCTTACCGTTGCTTCGATATTTGGAGCGCTACCCTAGCTTTTGCCTTCCAACAAATTTCACAACCTCGCCCTAGACGTGCCCGCCTTCCATTCTGACCTTTTTGTAACTCATAATTATGCTCTCTTGTGCTTCGTTTTAGCCGCACAATATTCGTCGCGGACGTTTATTTAATTTCTAAATAAATTCTAATTTTGTATCGTTATGCGTTCCAATCAAAATTGGAGGCAATCTTGACCCATTTTTCGTACAACCCAAATTAGGGTAATATTTTGTTCTGAGTCTTCTTCACTAATGATATTTGTGACCCGACCTAATTTTGGCCCCATGTACTCCTAATTAATTTTAGAACATCATTTGCTTTATTTCTAATTAAATTGGGGATACCATTTTGACTAATCCCGATCTAATCCAAATACCCCATTAATTAAGCTCATACAAAACACACAACACCCCCTCACCCTACAAAACATCAAACACCAAATCGCCCACCAAATTTTTATTATTTTATGTGTCTGTGCAAATACCCAAATTTAAGGGGGCTAATTTATAAATATTGTATTAGGTGTCAACACCCCATTGGTTCAAACTAAATGGAGAGCCCAAATTTTTGACTAGTCAATAACCCTCATCCTTACATGAAGGAATTTTCTCCATGTCAAATCCTGACCACCCATTCATAATGGGTGCATCAAGACCACTCATTTTCCACTCACCATCCTATTTAATGTCCCCTCAAGGCCCTCTTCCCTACCATGACCTAATCCCTAAACCTAGGGAAGCCCCCATCTTCTCTCTCCTCCCTCCTCACAAGCCCCCAACCGTATGCTTCTTCATTTTCCTTTCTTCTTCTCTTTTCTTCTTCTTCTTCCTTTCTCCTTCTTCTTCTCCTCCTCTTTTTAAAATTTTAGAAAAAAGCAAAATTCCAACCGGGCACCACCCTCCTTCAGCCCGGCCCGACCACCCGGCCAGCTCCGGCCGAGTCCCAAGCTCCGACCCCGCTCACCCGTTCTCCACCGTCTGCATTCCCTCCTCCCGCTGCCAGCTTCTCCGGTCCAGCTCCACCAGCCCCGCTCCCCCGTCCACCGTGATCTCCTCCATCATCTCCCCTGCAACCGGCAGCCAGCAGCCACTGCCCCACTGCCCCATCTCGAGCCCCTCCTCCCGCTGATTCTACTCCGGTCAGTCTCACTCTACCACCTGATCCACCACAACCTCCTTCACCGGCCACCCAGCTCGGCCACTGCTTCTTCCTCGGCTCACCCTGCACCGAGCTCCTCCCTACACCCGGCGAGTCCCGACCCTACTCCGTGCATCCCCTCTCCGGCACAGCCTCGCCACTCACCCTCCATCTTCTCCGGCCATCCGAGTCGACTCTGACCCCGGCCTGCACTCCGGCACAGCCCCGCAACTCCCCGGCCAACTCTCCCCCGACGGCCAACCGAGCTACCACCACCACCACCATCATCATCAACTATCACCACCACCATCGGAATCACCAGTGCAGCTCACCACCTCCCTATACCGGTGTCACGCCCCAGTCCCAAAATGCCGAGGGACTAGAGAAGTGTGGCAATGGCCAGCAGCACGCACCGATGGACAACCCAATTTAATGGATCCATCAGGGCATGCTTAAGCTGTAGTCTAGCAGTAATAAGTTACAAGTCTCAGGTATTACTAATCTCATCCACAGAATAACACAGATTAATTGCCAGAAATAATGCAATGGAAATAAATATGCAATAACAAATAAGGTTGTCTCGGGAAACAAATCCGAGAATTATTCTGTTACAATTAAGGAGAAAAGACAGGAAATAAAATGCTGGAAATGGAAATACTGTGTAGTTGAAACCGGTGCTCAGGAGAAATCTTCGGCCACTACTTCGTCCTCTGTTCCTTGCTCTGCTCCAAGGAGTGCTCCGGTACCGTACACCTCTGGGTAGTTCTCTTCAGCTGTACCTGGGGACATAATCCGGATCCAGGTCCTCAGGGGACAGCAAGGTACAGAAAATACAAGCCAAAATAATTACAGTGCAGCAGATAATTAAACAAGAGGGTAAGCTATGTAACCAGCTAAGTGATATGCAATATGAGAGCAGCACTAGAACTCAGGCTGAAGCCACTACAAGCTCTGTGTCGGAGAGCCGGTAGCGGCAATAACTATGAATTATACTCTGAAATATACTATGTTTTATATATATAATATCAGCCTGTAGTCTGTGTGTCTCTCCCCACCCAATGTAATCCCACGTCTCATGTCCACGATGCCTCATGTCCATGTCACGCACGATTATAACTAATGCAGTAAGTCTGATAGCTATGAATCAAATGTCTAAGAATGTAAAGTCTATGTCATACAACATGCATCCTATACAGAATCACCTCGAATGACTCAGGAAGACTCTGTCTCATGGAATAGTGTCAAGTGTCCTTGGTTCTGGTGTACTTGATAGGACAAGTACGAGAATTATCGGGTCTCGTTAACCATGTTTATGTGACATTACACAACCCCGCGTATGGAGTTGGCACCCGACTATGATCGGACACTAAGCACGTCACCCGTTTCCTAGGTTAAGCAGTTAAAACATGTTTACATTTAACTCCACAAGAAATCAAATAAATTACTATGTCAAGAATTACAGAGACTTGGCAAGCTTTACTTGCCCACTAATGCATAATTAAGTCCAGAAAATAATTAGCAAGCTGCAGGGTTTGGCAAGGTACACTTGCCTGTGGTTCCGGCTATGTTTGCAGTTCTGACTTCGGCTGGATTCGCAGGCGGTATTCCGGTTGCTGAAACAAATATCACCATCAGATCCAAAAAATATCAATCAGCTAGAAATGCCTGTCCTTGGGTCCAATTTGGAGACAAGGGCAGAAACGGCAGTTTCGGGCCAAAACGGGGTCCACCGGTGGGCCGCGTTGCACCGAAAAACGTATCCGGATCAACGGTCTCCAAATTCACCAAACTTAGTGTCAACAGGTCAGGAACGATGATACGAACCCAACGGAACTTTCAGAATTGAATTCCGATGAGCCGATCACAAAATCGCCCGTCGAGCGGGGCCTATGGGGCCCACGACACGCGATTTCGTCAACGTTCTCAGAATCGAACCAAACTTGACCCACAGGACCAGCATATCGCTACGAGTCCGATGGCGCAAGTTTCGTCTCGATCTGATGTGTGTACACCAAGTTAGGGTGAATTACAGAAAAGGCGGATACGGGGCGATGTCCGCGGATACGCGTCGATTCCGGTGCGCACGCACACCCGAATCAGCTTCCGCGAAATCCCACACGTCCGTATCGACGAGGCGCACGTATCTGTGAAGACCGTGCGCGACCAAGTCGTCCCGTTTGGCGGGGCGTACTGTAAATCCCCTGAATTTTTCAATTTATTAAATCTTGGATTTTTTCCAATTTTCTGGAATTTTCTGGGAATTTTCTGTAATTAAAATCAAGGTTTTTAATTAATAAATGATTTTTAATTGGCAATAAATAATATTAAGATATCATGAAAATAACATTTTTGGGTGTAAAATGAAAAATTGGACTTAGGATAATTTTTCTGGACCTCAGACATATTTTCAAATACCTAATAACTATTTAATTAATTATTTAAATTAATTAATTATTTATTTATTATTATTATTTTTCTTATTATTTATTTTCTTTTTTCTTTTTCTTCTTTTCCTTTGGGCCCGGCCGGGCCCAGTGGGCCGAGCCCGGCACCCAGCCCAACCCGTCTCCCTTGCGGGTCGGGCGGGTCTGCCCGGATCCGACCCGCGAACAGCCCCGACCCGGTGAACAGTTCCCCCTCCCCACGATTGACCGGGCGGCCGGATCCCTCGGCCACGACCGGTTTTTCTGCCGCCTCCGCCGGAGGAGGCCACGTTCTCCTTTCGGCCGCCTTCCCCGGCCACGAACCGCCCCGGCAACTCCTATAAATCCCTCCCCCTTCTTCTCCTCCTCCGCCTCATACCCCTAACCCACCGGAACCCTAGATCGGACCAGCTCCGCACCGCCAGCCGCCGACCTCCTTTCCCGCCGACGCCCGGACCCGCAGCGCCCCTCCGTCGCGGCCAGCCCCTCCCTCTCCTCCTTCCCCGCAGCGCCGAGCAGCAGCAGCAGCCCGAGGCCGACCCCGCCGCTGCTCCGACCGCCTCCGGCCCTGCGCCGCCTCCGCCAGCTTCGCCCCGCCTCGAGCCGGCCGTCCTCGAGCCATCCGCCCCATCCAGCACAGCCGGCGGAGCTCCGGCGTGTCCAAGCTCAGAAACCCTAAATCCCCAATTTCCTAGTGTCGTGTCGGACACGACACGGACACGGTTTTTCCCCGGCTTTTCGGGTCCCCTTCAGGTGCGTGTAACTTTCGCCTCGTAGCTCCGTTTTCAATTTCGCAAATTGCGTTGTGAAGCCTGTATGACCCTCTCGGTGTCCGGACAAACTGTTCGGGGCATCGCGTCCTGTGGTGATCGCACACCGCGATCCAAAAACAGGAAAAAACCAGACCCTGTTTCATCCCGGAACTGAGTCCGCCCCGCCAAACGGGATGACTTGGTCGCGTGCGGTCTTCACAGATACGTACGCATCGTCGATACGGACGTGTGAGTTTTCGTGGAAGCTGATTCGGGTGTGCGTGCACACCGAAATCAACGCGTATCCGCGGACATCGCCCCGTATCCGCCTTTTCGGCAATTCACCCTAACTTCGTGCACACACGTCGGATCGAGACGAAACTTGCGCCATCGGACTCGTAGCGATACGCTGGTCCTGTGGGTCAAGTTTGGTTCGATTCTGAGAACGTTGACAAAATCGCGTGTCGTGGGCCCCACAGGCCCCGCTCGACGGGCGATTTTGTGATCGGCTCATCGGAATTCAATTCTGAAAGTTCCGTTGGGTTCGTATCAGCATTTCTGACCTGTGGACACTAAGTTTGGTGTATTTGGAGACCTTTGACCCGGACACGTTTTTCGGTGCAAAGTGGGCCCACCGGCGGACCCTATTTTGACCCGAAACTGCCTTTTTTGCCCTTGTCTCCAAATTGGACCCAAAGACAGGCGTTTCTAGTTTTTTGACATCTTCTGAGCATGATGGTAATGTCTATTTCAGCTTTTGGACTCATCTCTGGACTTTTCTCCCAAGAACCAAATTAATCAGATCCAAACAACAGGCGAGTACCTGCACCTCAAGTTAATCTTTATATATTGTGATAATTAATTCCCTGTCTTACATGTACCCTTGATGATTACACATCGTGCTAGAAATGTTGAATTTCATGTCTTGAATATTGGTAGTTCCTGTCTTGTTTTTCATGTCGGGTGGGAGAATACCTAGAAGGCATGTAGTTTACCCTTCCCCTTGTCATGTTTAATAGCTGTTGGTACACGACTGTACCTCAGCCGGATATCGATTTTCCCTGTTTAATAGCCGTTCATGACGGCCGGATTAGCCTTATAAACCCCTACATGCCAACTATGTATTCTAAAAACAAACACAAGTTCACACAGATAGTTCTGGTCATGTTATATTTCTTGCTGGCTATTGTAGTTTCATTTCCTGTTTCATTTATTTCTGTTTCTCATATTCCTGTTTACAGTTAACTTTGAGATAATAATGTTCTGCTAATGCTGTTTCTCAACATGATATCCAATATTTAATTGTCATAAAATATTTAGTTTAACCTTGTTGTGCACTGTGTACTTTGCTCCTTTCCTGACTGGATCTGTTGATTTAGGCTGGACGTACCCACGCACTCGTGCCCGAATTTCCGGGTGTGGGTCGTGACACATTTTTATGGTGGCCCATGCAGGTCATATCCTTAATAGGGTAATATCCTAGGACAGGGTATGGAATAAAATTGAGGATTCTAGGAAAAGCTCATTCACAGTATAGCGTCCTTATTTCAATTCTTGAAATCATTGCTGCTCAATTTTTCCTATCGCCTTTGATTTCCAAGTATTCTATTCTGATCTTCCTATTCCTTAATCTTTCAGAATGGTCCAGACCAGGAATACGATAGGAGGCACATCAGAACCAGCTGAGCAGAATGTGCCCGAGACTCTTGCACTCCCGCCGCCTCCATCTGTTCCGGCAGTTACCTTAGATGGGGCACAGCTACTAGGAGTGTTCCAGGGATTGGTGGAATCCCAGAAAGAACATACGGCCCTTCTGTGGACCAGCCTCTCAGAAGCTCTTAAGTCCCAGGAGACGTCACTCAAGAGGCCAGGGAGTGCCAAAGATTTCAAGAATCTAAGACCCCTGGAATTTTACGGAACTGAGGGCATTCTCTATGCCGATGAGTGGATAGAGAATGTCGAGAGACTCCTGAAGACTGTCCGGGTCCCTGATGACCTCAAAGTGGAGTCCGCAAGCCTGCAACTGTTCGACATTGCTCGAACCTGGTTCAGAGATGAACCCCAACTATCTGCTCCCGACATCACCTGGGAAGACTTCAAGAGGCTATTCAAGGAGAAATTCTACCCCGAAGTGGCTCGGGAAGCTCTCGAAAGCCAATTCGAGAGACTGGAACAAGGTAACATGTCTGTTGATGAATATACTGCTAAATTTAGCAGGTTAAGCTACTTTGCGGAGTACATGGTTCGTACCCCGGAGGACAGAGCCCGTAGATTCAAGAAGGGGCTGTCTCCGGATATTCGCCTTGCTGTCACCACCAGCCGAGCTCGTACCTATGAAAAAATCCTGAGCGTGGCACAAGGCGTAGAGAGAGATATGGGGCATAAACTGAAGCGGAAAAGAGATACCGGAAATGCCGGACCCAACAAACGCCCTTTTCAACAACAACAACAGCAGAGGGCCCCGCAGCAAACTCAGCGTCCTCTCCCTCGAGCTCCAGCACCCCAACCCCAGGCTCAGGGACAGAACCAACAAGCCGCTGCTTGTAACTTTTGCCAAAAGCCAGGTCATACTTGGCAAGTCTGCAGGAAGAGGCTAGGTGCCTGCCTCTACTGCGGCTCAGTAGCGCATCAAATGAGGGACTGTCCAGCTGCTCAAGGACGCACCGCTGCACCAAAGGCTACAGCCCAGGCCAGGGCCCCAGCAGTACAACAGAGGGGACCCCCACTTCCAACACAACAACAACGCTTTGCTCAGCACCAGCAACAACAGAGGGGTGCACCACAGCAAGGCCGTGCCTACGCAATGACTCTGGAAGAAGCTGAGGCCACAGCAGACGTGATCACAGGTTCTGTGCTTATAAATTCAATATCAGCTATTACTTTATTTGACTCTGGAGCTTCGCATTCATTCATGTCAGTAGATTTCCTTATGAAGCATAGCTTAATCACTAAACCCCTTAGGAATTGTTATAAGATCATTACCGGTGGAGGAATCATCCCGGTTAGTGACGCCTGTAACAATTGTCCTATTACATTATGTGGAAGAGAACTGTATGCTAGATTACTTGTAATGCCAGTGCCCAGTTTTGACATTATACTGGGTATGGATTGTTTAAGTCAACATCATGCCACTATAGACTGCCACAGGGGTAGTGTAATCTTCAGGCCCCCTGACAAGCCAGAATTTGAATTTGCTAGAGGTTCTAGAGAAATGGGTAATAACAAAATTTGTGGAGCCCTAATAACAGAAGAAGTGCCACTACCTATCATCTCTGAATACCTTGATGTCTTCCCTGAGGATCTCCCAAGATTACCCCCAGACCGAGAAGTTGAATTCTCTATCGACCTATTGCCAGGAGCAGCACCAGTATCTCAAAATTCCTACAGAATCAACAAGAAGGAGATAATAGAACTAAATGAGCAAATCAAGGAACTAGAAGACAAATGCTTCATTAGGTCTACTGTCTCACCCTGGGGAGCTCCAATATTATTTGTGCCCAAGAAGGACGGAACATCCCGAATGTGTATTGACTATAGGGCCTTGAATGCCTTGACAATTAAGAATAAGTATCCCCTGCCCAGGATAGATGACTTTTGATCAGCTGAGTGGAGCTCGGGTATTTTCCAAGATTGATTTAAGGTCTGGTTACCACCAAGTAAGGGTGAGGAAGGAAGACATCCCTAAAACTGCTTTCAATACCCGGAACGGACACTACGAATTTTTAGTAATGCCGTTCGGGTTGACGAATGCTCCAGCAGTTTTTATGAACCTAATGAACAGAGTTTTCCAGCCATATCTAGACAAATTTGTAGTGGTCTTCATTGATGATATTTTGATCTACTCCAAGACCCCCGAAGAACATGAAGAACATTTGAGGTTAGCATTGGAGACTTTGAGGAAGGAAAAACTTTATGGAAAATTATCTAAATGTGCTTTCTTCCTAGACAAAGTAGAATTCTTGGGACATGTTGTGACTGGAGATGGAATAGCAGTAGATCCTAAGAAGATAGCTGCAGTAGAATTCTGGCCCACTCCAGACTCTGTAGCTGAGATTAGAAGTTTCCTGGGACTAGCTGGCTACTATCGGAAGTTTGTGAAGGACTTTGCTAGAATTGCGGAGCCCATGACAAAATTAACAAGAAAGGATGAAGAGTTTACCTGGACTGATGAATGTCAGCGTGCTTTTGAGGAATTGAAGAAAAGACTGACTTCTGCCCCTATTCTGACCTTACCTTCCGGAACCGGAGGTTTCGCTATTTATAGTGATGCTTCTGGAAAAGGTCTAGGTTGTGTACTGGAGCAGAACAAGAAGGTAATAGCATATGCCTCTAGACAGCTTAGACCACATGAAAAGAATTATCCCACTCATGATTTAGAATTGGCAGCTGTCATTTTTGCTCTTAAACTATGGAAGCATTATCTTTATGGAGAAATGGTGGAAATATTTACGGACCATAAAAGTCTAAAATATATCTTCACTCAGAAAGAGCTAAACATGAGGCAAAGAAGGTGGCTGGAACTAATGAAAGACTTTGATATCACTCTTCAATATCACCCTGGGAAGGCAAATGTAGTTGCTGATGCTCTAAGCAGGTATCCTATGGCGATGTACTTGACTATGGACAGACACCTGCTGGAGGACTTGGAAAGTTTAGGTATTGAAGTAATTATCCCAGGAAAAGAAGGCCAAATGATGAACTTGCAGATTCAGTCTACTTTAATGGACAAGATCAAGGAGACTCAGTTTCAGGACGAAGGCCTGCGAAGCCTTCGAGGTCAAGTGCAAGCTGGACTAGTAGAAGAATTCAGAATTCATGAAGATGGATCACTGAGGCATGGCGATAGATTATGTGTACCTCAAGGAGACATAAGAGAAGAAATTATGCAAGAGGCGCACAGATCGCAATACTCTATACATCCAGGAGCCAACAAGATGTACAAGGACCTGAGAACGCATGTTTGGTGGCATGGCATGAAAAGAGAAGTAGCCAGGTTCGTATCTCGTTGCTTAGTGTGCCAGCAAGTCAAGGCAGAAAGACAAAGACCTGGAGGATTGCTTCAACCCCTACCTATTCCGGAGTGGAAGTGGAAACATATCACAATGGATTTTGTTTCCGGACTTCCAAGGACACCTAGTGGAAAGGATGCAATCTGGGTGATAGTAGATAGACTGACCAAGTCTGCACATTTTCTACCTTTCAAAGTGGGGCTATCTACAGAGAAGCTGGCAGATTTATATATCAGACATATTGTTAGGCTGCATGGAGTTCCAGTAAGTATTGTCTCCGACCGAGATTCAAGGTTCACCTCTCACTTCTGGAAGAGCTTACAAGCCAGCTTGGGGACGCAACTCAAATTCAGCACAGCTTATCATCCCCAAACCGACGGACAATCGGAACGTACAATCCAGACACTTGAAGATATGCTCTGTACATGTGTTCTGGATTTTGGAGGATCCTGGGAAGACTATCTACATCTGGTGGAGTTCTCTTATAATAACAGTTACCAAGCAAGTATTGAGATGACTCTATTTGAAGCTCTGTATGGACGAAGATGTCGTACCCCGCTATCATGGGACGACGTTGGAGAAAGAGCCCTGCTGGGACCAGAGATGGTGATCGATTCAGCTGAGAAGGTAAAGCAAATAAGGGACAGACTTCGAGTGGCTCAAGACAGGCAACGACATTGGACAAATAGCCACCGAAGGCCCTTGGAATTTGAGGTAATTAAATTTATGAAATTCAAGTCAATTTAAACATTTTGATTATGGAACTAAGACTTGATTATGGCTTTATTAAAGGTTGGAGAGCTGGTATTCTTGAAGATTTCCCCGACACGTGGCACCATTAGGTTCGGAAGGAGTGGAAAACTCAGCCCAAGATTTATTGGACCTTTTGGCATTCAGGAGAAAATCGGAGAAGTGGCATACCGACTGGCATTGCCACCCTCTCTGGATGGAGTACATAACGTCTTCCACGTGTCGCAGCTGAGGAAGTACGTGTCAGACCCCAGCCATATTTTGGATCACTCAGAGCTCGAAGTAGGCCCAAGTCTGACTTACCAGGAGCAACCCGTGGAGATATTGGATCGCTCGGAGAAAGTCCTACGGAACCAGGTTATCTCCCTGGTTCGCGTAGCTTGGAAGCACCATTCCCCCGGCAAATCCACCTGGGAGCGAGAAGACGAGATTAGAGAGCGATACCCCTATCTTTTTGAACCCTGAGGTATATTTTATTTCTCGACCTTTCTTTTCGTGCCTTGTTATTCTTAAATTTCGAGGACGAAATTTTTGTAAGTTGGGTAGGTTGTAAACCCCCTGAATTTTTCAATTTATTAAATCTTGGATTTTTCCCAATTTTCTGGAATTTTTTGGGAATTTTCTGTAATTAAAATCAAGGTTTTCAATTAATAAATGATTTTTAATTGGCAATAAATAATATTAAGATATCATGAAAATAATATTTTTGGGTGTAAAATAAAAAATTGGACTTAGGGTAATTTTTCTGGATTTTTCTGGACCTCAGACATATTTTCAAATACCTAATAACTATTTAATTAATTATTTAAATTAATTAATTATTTATTATTATTATTTTTCTTATTATTATTATTTTTTTTTTCTTCTTTTCCTTTGGGCCCGGCCCGGCCCAGTGGGCCGAGCCCGGCACCCAGCCCAACCCGTCTCCCTTGCGGGTCGGGCGGGTCTGCCCGGATCCGACCCGCGAACAGCCCCGACCCGGTGAACAGTTCCCCCTCCCCACGATTGACCGGGCGGCCGGATCCCTCGGCCACGACCGGTTTTTCCGCCGCCTCCGCCGGAGGAGGCCACGTTCTCCTTTCGGCCGCCTTTCCCGGCCACGAACCGCCCCGGCAACTCCTATAAATCCCTCCCCCTTCTTCTCCTCCTCCGCCTCATACCCCTAACCCACCGAAACCCTAGATCGGACCAGCCCCGCACCGCCAGCCGCCGACCTCCTTTCCCGCCGACGCCCGGACCCGCAGCGCCCCTCCGCCGCGGCCAGCCCCTCCCTCTCCTCCTTCCCCGCAGCGCCGAGCAGCAGCAGCAGCCCGAGGCCGACCCCGCCGCTGCTCCGACCGCCTCCGCCAGCTTCGCCCCGCCTCGAGCCGGCCGTCCTCGAGCCATCCGCCCCCGTCCAGCACAGCCGACGGAGCTCCGACGTGTCCAAGCTCAGAAACCCTAAATCCCCAATTTCCTCGTGTCGTGTCGGACACGACACGGACACGGTTTTTCCCCGGCTTTTCGGGTCCCCTTCAGGTGCGTGTAACTTTCGCCTCGTAGTTCCGTTTTCAATTCCGCAAATTGCGTTGTGAAGCCTGTATGACCCTCTCGGTGTCCGGACAAACTGTTCGGGGCATCGCGTCCTGTGGTGATCGCACACTGCGATCCAAAAACAGGAAAAAACCAGACCCTGTTTCACCCCGGAACTGAGTCTGCCCCGCCAAACGGGATGACTTGGTCGCGTGCGGTCTTCACAGATACGTACGCATCGTCGATACGGACGTGTGAGTTTTCGTGGAAGCTGATTCGGGTGTGCGTGCACACCGAAATCAACGCGTATCCGCGGACATCGCCCCGTATCCGCCTTTTTGGCAATTCATCCTAACTTTGTGCACACACGTCGGATCGAGACAAAACTTGCGCCATCGGACTCGTAGCGATACGCTGGTCCTGTGGGTCAAGTTTGGTTCGATTCTGAGAACGTTGACGAAATCGCGTGTCGTGGGCCCCACAGGCCCCGCTCGACGGGCGATTTTGTGTTCGACTCATCGGAATCCAAATCTGGAAGTTCCGTTGAGTTCGTATCAGCGTTTCTGACCTGTTGACACTAAGTTTGGTGAATTTGGAGACCTTTGACCCGGACACATTTTTTGGTGCAAAGCGGGCCCACCGGCGGACCCCGTTTTGACCCAAAACTGCCGTTTTTGCCCTTGTCTTCAAATTGGACCCAAAGACAGGCATTTCTAGCTTTTTGACATATTCTGAGCATGATGGTAATGTCTATTTCAGCTTTTGGACTCATCTCTGGACTTTTCCCCCAAGAACCAAATTAATCAGATCCAAACAACAGGCAAGTACCTGCACCTCAAGTTAATCTTTATATATTGTGATAATTAATTCCCTGTCTTACATGTACCCTTGATGATTACACATCGTGCTAGAAATGTTGAATTTCATGTCTTGAATATTGGTAGTTCATGTCTTGTTTTTCATGTCAGGTGGGAGAATACCTAGAAGGCATGTAGTTTACCCTTCCCCTTGTCATGTTTAATAGCTGTTGGTACACGACTGTACCTCAGTCAGATCTCGATTTCCCCTGTTTAATAGCCGTTCATGACGGCCGGATTAGCCTTATAAACCCCTACATGCCAACTATGTATTCTAAAAACAAACACAAGTTCACACAGATAGTTCTGGTCATGTTATATTCCTTGCTGGCTATTGTAGTTTCATTTCCTGTTTCATTTATTTCTGTTTCTCATATTCCTGTTTACAGTTAACTCTGAGATAATAATGTTCTGCTAATGCTGTTTCTCAACATGATATCCAATATTTAATTATCATAAAATATTTAGTTTAACCTTGTTGTGCACTGTGTACTTTGCTCCTTTCCTGACTGGATCTGTTGATTTAGGCTGGACGTACCCACGCACTCGTGCCCGAATTTCCGGGTGCGGGTCGTGACACGTACTCAGTTCCGGGGTGAAACAGGGTCTGGTTTTTCCTGTTTTCGGATCGCGGTGTGCGATCACCACAGGACGCGATGCCCTGAACGGTTTGTCCGGGCACCGAGAGGGTCATACAGGCTTCGCAACGCAATTTGCGGAATCAAAAACGGAGCTACGAGCAAAAAGTTATACGCACCTGAAGGGGACCCAAAAATCAGGGTCAAACCGTGTCCGACACGTGTCGGACACGCGAATTTAGGAATTAGGGTTAGGGTTAGGGCTTTTGGCCGAACTCCGGCGGGGACGGCGGCTAGGCGGCGGCTGGACTGCGGCGGAGGGCCGGGGGCACGCGTCGCGGCGGTGCGGCTGCGTTGGGGGCGTCGCGGGGACGGCGGCGGAGGCGCTGGCTGCTGCTGTTGCCGCTGTTGCTGCGGTGGCCGCTGCGTCGACGAGGGGAGGAGGAAGGAGGAGGGGGTGGCTGAGCGCGGCGGAGGGGGCTGCGGGCAGGTGGCGTCGGCCGGCGAGGCAAGCGGTGGCGGGTGGTGGTCGTGGGGGAGGTCTGGCCGGAGAGGGGCTGACGGGGGGAATTTATAGGCGAGGGGAGAGAGGGGGCGGGGCCGAGCGGGGCGGGGACGTGGGTGGCGTGGAGGCGGGGGCGGCGGAGGGGGCGGAGGGCGCGGCGGAGGCGGCGGGAAACGCGGGGAGCAGCGCGGGTCGTGGGGGAGAGGGGGAGACGGGTCGGTCGGGTGCGGGTCGGGCGGCGGCGGATCCGACCCGACCCGCTGGGCAGGGTGGGCCAGCCCAAGGGCCGCGGGCTGGGTTCGTGGGTCCGGCCGGGCTGGGTTATATATTTTTTTTTAAATAATAATAATAATAATAATAATAATAAAACAATTAATAAATAAATAAATAATTAATTAATTAAATAAGTAGTTTTAGGTGTTTTAAAAATAGGTCCGGGGTCCGATAAATTCCAGAAAAATTGTCCTAAGTCCAGTTTTTCATTTTACATCCAAAAATATTATTTTCATAATATTTTAATACTGTTTAATATCAATTAAAAATCATTTAAAAATTAAAACCCTGTTTTTAAATTACAGAAAATTCCCAAAAAATTCCAGAAAATTGCGAAAAATCCAGTTTTTAAAATTTTGAAAAATCAGGGGATTTACAACCGGCCAGACGAACCACCGGACCACCACCTCGCCATCGTCGTCGTCTTCGTCATCCTCCTCGTCGTCGACGTCTTCGCCGTCGTCGTGCACACTCAGGTTCGATCCTCCCCTCGCGTACGCATATGTATGTATATGTGCGTGTATGTGTGTATGTATATTTCATATATATATATATATATATATATATATATATATATATATATATATATATATATATATATATATATCGTGTATTTCTCTAATTATATATATACGTATTCAATGTATATATATTAATATATACCTGTATATAGTATAAGTATTATTTTGGTATATATATATATATATATATATATATATATATATATATATATATATATATATATATATATATGTATATATATTGGTATATATAAATACATATTTGGTATATGTATATGTATATACACATATACAGACACACATATATATATATATATATATATATATATATATATATATATATATATATATATATATATATATATATATATATGTATTTTGGCATATATATATATATGTACTTGTATACGTATATGGTATAGGTATAGGTATATATATATATATATATATATATATATATATATATATATATATATATATATATATATATATATATATATATATATATATATATATATATATATATATATATATTCAGTATGTATATTCTTAAATAATGGTTGTTATGTATAAATGTGTTATGTATATTTTTAACATATGTATATATATATATATAATATATATTTCTATTTAATGTATATATACTTATATATATTTTGTACGTAATTATTGGTATACACATATATGTATTGTATTTAATGATATATGTCTATTGATAAATATTGTAGGCGACCCAAGTGTAATTACGGATGTCCCATATCTACATGGACCTGTAACCCTGTTAATTAATAGAAGGCTGCCATATGTGCACTCACGTATTGGCGAGACCCGTATCACCGACTGTCTGATTTCACAGAAATTACAGACGCGACGCCCGTGCAACTTGACGCACTTAGTCAACTAGTTGACGCACTTGACCCTAGTTGACTAAGTGCCATACCTGGCATAGCCCTGAGTTTAATGTATTATGATTGTGTTAGTGTAGCATCTGATGTAAATGTTATATTTATGATATGTCTATAGGACTGTTGGTTCATCCAGGCGATACTCTGGAACAGGACATTGGTGTTACCAGCTAAGTACCCAAGGCAAGTACATTCTCTGATAATTTTCAATTATTTGATAATTTTTATAAGTTCAGTATCTAGAGATGTTACATCTGATTCTTGACACTGTGCTACACGGACTAGTATATAGATTGGATCTTTAGTCATGAGATATTACATTGGTTATCGTATTGACATTGTACACGACATTGATATTTGACATTGATATTAGACATCGTACATGATATATTGGACATTGATCGTGTATCGTGATGTGTCATGATTGGATCCACAGTACTAGTTGGGGGTGGAGGGAATTGCTAGTGAGAGAAGTGATCAAATACCTATCGTACAAGTTTAAATTATTGGTGTTAATCATGCTCCTCACGTATGATTAGCCAGGCCATATAGCTATCGTACATGTTTCCAAGCCGATCACATTTTGAAACTACTATTTCAAACACTTAGAATGGTTACAGTTCTCTATTTTAGATCATATACTACATCACCCGTATATGATATTGTACCTTGTTCTCTTTATTTCATATATGCACTGACTGTATCATATTGCCTATATTGCTTGTCTTTTTATATTGCCTGTCTCTTTATTTTGCCATTGCATTTATTCACTATCTTCTCTCAGTATCTAGCATCATCTGTTTAATGCTTTATAGTCCTTATCAATTAAATGAAACTATTATTTAAGATGTACTTTGCTCCTTCCTGACTGGAAATATTTTTTCAGACTATGCCTTAGAGGACTGGTATCCAACACTTTATGGACCATATGGTGAGTAGCTGCAGACTTGGACTTGGTAGTTCAGTTGTGATTCCGGGAGGTCTAGCCGGAATCACTAGTTATCTAGTTTGTTCTTTTAGTAGATTATTTGGTACCGGATTTGTCTCCGGCATACTTTGTTGAGACATGGATATTTGTTGAGTTAGATTATTTACATTTAGAGTTGTATTGTATTTTATTTTATTTTTTTGATATTTTATCGTGCTGTAGTTATGTGATTGAGTATGTTGTTCATATTATATTGTGTCATCCGTGCCTCCTTATGGAGATTGGATGCTCGTGTGAGATTGCTTAGATAGTATCATGACCTTGACATCGTTCTACCGTCGATGCTGTGGCGTAGGCTGGACATACCCGCGTACTCGTGCCCTAATTCTAGGTGCGGTTCGTGACAACCGTTCCCCCACAGCCGCCCTTCTCCTTCCCCCAACGCCTCCGCGCCGTTCCACCTCCCGCAACTGCCGATCGTCCACCTCCCTTCCGCCCCCTATAAAACCCCGCTGCCACCGCCATCTCCACCACCGCCAGCCCCAATAGCCGACGCCTCCGCCACCTTCTTCCTCCGGCGACCCCGCAGCTGGCCACCCCGACTCCGACGAGCCTCGACGACCTCACCACCGCGTCTCCCCTCCAGCTCTGCCTCCGTCAGCGCCGCCACGATGACTCCAGTGGCCACTGCCTATCCACCCCTCCGAGCTGCCACCGCCGTCCCTCCGCTAGCCCAGCCCCGGCCGACTTCGTCTCAGAGCCGCCTCCGCCGTGCCCTCGCCGCCACCGCCAGCAAGCCGGCCGAGTGTCGCGCCACCCCGCGAGAACGTGATTTCAGTCATCTTTGGCGCCCTGTTCAGGTGACTGTTTCTCTCTCCTCGTTGCCCCATTTTCTGTTCCGTCTGTTGTGACGCATAGAATGCATGACCCTCTCGATACCCGTGTAATTTGTTCGGGGTATCGCGTCCTGTGGCGATGGCAAATTGCGACGTAAAATCAGTAAAATAAATAACCTGATTTTCTCCGAAACTGGGTGCGCCCGCTAAACGAGACAAATTGGTCGTGTGCGAACTTCACCGAAAGGTGCGCGCCATTAATACGGATGTGAAAAATTTTGCGAAAGTTGATTTGGATGTGCGTGCACACCGGAATCAACGCGTATCCATCGACAACACCCCGTATCGACCCTGTTCTGGAACTCGTTGTAACTTCGTGTACGCACGTCGTATCAAAACGAAACTTTTGTCATCGGACTCGTAGCAATACACTTGTCCTATGACCCAAGTTTGGTTTGATTATGAGAACATTGACAAAATTGCGTATCGTGGGCCCCAAGGCTCCACTTGATGGGCGATTTTATGATCGGCTCATCAGAATCCATTTCTGGACATTCCGTTGGGTTCGTATCATCGTTCTGGACTTGTGGACACTAAGTTTGATGAATTTGGAGAACATTGTCTCTGACACATTTTTTTGTGCGAAGCAGGCCACATGTGGACCCCGCTTTGACCAGGAACTGTCACTTTTGTCCGTGTCCAAATTGGACTCATGGACAGACAATTCTAGCTATTTGATGTCTTCTGAATCTGATGGTAACGTTTATTGCAACTTTCGGAGGAGTACCTGCAGATTCCGCTGATACCGGAGCAGTTGTTGGTATCTAAACCCAGGCAAGTGTACCTTGCCAACCTTGCAGTTCTTGTTACATAATATTCCTTAATTTATTTATATGTTGTATTTGTTCAACCTAGGACCATGTGATATTACTTAACGTCCGAATATTATTCGGGTGTCACACCGTACGCGGAGTTGTGTAACGTCACCTAAAGATGGATATCGAGATCCTATACATTCTCGTGCTTGCATCATCAAGTACGTCATACCCAGGACACCTGACACTATTCATAAGGCAGAATCTTCCTAAGATATTCGTGGTGATTCTATATAGGTTACATGATTTGTGACATAGACATTATATTCATAGCTATCATATGACTTGCTACATTAGTTATGATCTTGCGTGACATGGACATGAGACGTTGTGGACCTGAGACGTGTGATTATATTGGGTGGGGAGAGACACACAGGTTACAGGCTAATTTTATATATGTATTTATTATTGTGAGGCCATATACTCTACATCAGAGCTAGGCACATTACGTAATATTACTGCTACCGTCTCCCCGACACAGAGCTTGTAGCGGTCTCAACCTGAGTACTAGTGATGCTCTTACTTGCATTTCACATAGTTGGTTACATAGTTTACCCTATTATTTTATTTACTATTGTACTGCATTTATTTTGGCTTGTGTTATTTTGTACCTTGCTATGTCCCCAGGTTTAGCAGAGGAATTCTATCCCGAGATATACAGGGCAGGAGCAGAAACAGAAGCAGGAGCAGGAGCAGACACTGGAGTTGAACCGATTCCCGAGGACGAGGTGATGGCCGAGGATTTCTCCTGAGTATCTGTTATCTATACTTAGTATTTTTCTTTTATTAGACTCTTTTGTTTCTGGTCTGTTGAACCAGTGTATCAGACTTATTTTCGGGTTGTTCCCCGATTTACTTTATTGTGACTTGATGACAGTTATATTTGATTTTGCTGATATTGATCATATTTACCTTCCATGGATGAGATTAGATTGTGACATGTTTAGTAGACTTTATTATTGTGTTACAGCTTAAGTACACCTTGATGGGTCCATTAAATTGGGTTTGCCCATTAGAGTGTGCTGCTGGCCATTGCCACGTGGCTAGTCCCTCGATATTTTGGGACTGGGGCGTGACAACTCCTGATCTCAACTTCAACTTCTGGTTCTACCATCTTTGATTAAGCATCGGGACTAACAGATATGAACGTTGAAAAAAAATGAAAGAGCCATTGTGAAATAGTCGTTGGACATAAACCATCTCCTGAACCAACACCAATCCATAGACCCAACCCAATTTCAAACCCAAATAAAAACCAAACCATTCTCCAACCTATTATTTGTCTTTCTTCTTTACTTATTTTTTTTTTCATATAAAAAAAAATAAACCATCAAAATAAACTAAACCTTAGAGGACAAAAAAACACTTTTTTTATTTACTTAGTTTTTTTTATCGAAATAAACTTTAATGTGAAAATAAACTTTAATATGAAAAAAAACTAAGTAAAGAAAAAAAAAAACTAAGTAAAGCAACAAAAATAAGTAAAGAAAAAATATTACTTTTTTTTCTTTACTTAGTTGTTTTTTTCTTATCAAAATAAACTTTAATATGAAAAAAAAAACTAAGTAAAGAAACAAAATATTAGTTTTTTTTTTCTTATCAAAATAAACTTTAATATGAAAAATGAAAAGAAAAACTAAGTAAAAAAAAAATCAAAATTTAAAACTAAACTAAATAAATAAAACCAAAATCTAAAACAAAACTAAATAAAAAATAACTTATCAACCAAATCCACCCAACCGATCGTCCGCTCCTCCACCCAACCGACCGCGGGCCACCATCGCTATTTTTTTGCCAACTAAGTTGTTTGCCAAACTTTCCGTCAACTAAGTTGGCGAAAAACGGTCCGTATGCCCCCTCACCCCCGCATGTACGTTGTTGTCAGATATTCGTTTTTCTGCCATCTAGAATGACGTAACATATCTCCAATCCTAATTTTTTTCAAACTTATTTCGGTTGAATAAATTTTAATAAAAATAATTTCGATACAGTAAATTTTGTATTTCTATATTTGTAGTAGAAACATTTACTATTTTTTTATTTTTTATTTTTATTTGCATACTTTCTGCTTCCAAGAACACGGGCAAGACATAAACCTACTCTCTAATCATGCAAGTAATCTTTCCCAAGTGGCCTAAGAAACTATATTATCTCATGAATCATGACGAAAAACACAACTCACCGTCATGTCTCAGTCCATAGTACAGATAATAACGATGCCAATTTTTGACTAAACCCCTAATTTATCCAACCAGAAATCAGCTGTGGTCAAACACAGATTTGCAATTTTGACTAAGAGCTATGCTTTGAGTACAACCAAATGCCTACAATTTTCTTACAACTGTCACGTGACGTCCACGTGACGATTGTCTATTAGAAAAAAATAAAAAATAAAATTCAGTGGCTGTTCGGATGACCGTCATGTGGCAGAAACGTCACGTGGCAGCCGTTCATTGGAAAAAAATGTGGAATGTTGAGCGGAGAAAGACACCACATTTTTTTTTTTTTTTTGGTAGAGATGAATATGTGGTGGAGTCGGCAGCTGTGTTATGCTGTGCTCCTTAATTAATATATTAATTAGTATTAACATTTGTTATTGTTGTTGTTGATGTGGTGGAGGTGTAATTAATTAGATAAATAATCTAATATGTTGATTAATTACATAAATAATCTCAAAAAAGATTTATATTAATTATGTTAATTAAAGGTTGCTAATATAATTAATGGTATAATTATGTTAATTTATTATCTAATGAGAGATAATATTTACATAATTAATATAATTAATGGGTTTTTTAAGTATGTTAATTAATTAGATAAATAATCTTAAAAAAGATTTATATTAATTACACAATTAATTATAATCATTTTTTAATTAAATTAATTATTATAATTTTATTATTATAACATACTCCCTCACTTTCCGCTTCCCACTTTCTTATCCTAACCAAAACACCTTTGCCCCTACTAGGGGGACAATAAAGTGTATGAATTTCAATCCACTTTTTTCATTGAAAGTCCAAATTCAAATCTAAATCCACTTCATGTTTACCAAACAGCCCCTAAAGGGGCCAACCTGTCTAACGGGATCAAACTCGAATCAGAAAAATAAACCATTTAACTCGACTGACATAGCCAGGATTTGGATGCAGCGGGGTCAAAATTGACTAGTAAATATTTAACAAAAAATTTGCTCCAATGAAACTATTTTTAATATAATTAGGTAAAAAAAAGAATAAGTGAAAAATTATCAGGAGAGACGTTCCTCCATCTTCGTTGGCAAAAATTGGACTTGTGTAGTTTCCGTCATCTTCGTTGGCGGAATTTCATCTGTACGTAAAAAAAAAAAAAATCCTAAAATTCTGCAAACAATATTGATGAAAAATTGGATAATGTCCAATTTCTGCCATCTCTGTTGGTTGAATTTCAGCATCCCCCTCTCTTGCGAGGTAAATTTGTGCTAGTAGGGGGGTGGAGCATTTTAACTAACAAAAAAATCAACACCCCTCATTCCTCCCAGCTAACTTGGTGAAATCCCCCCGCCCCTCTCCCCCCAACACACACACAAACATGGACACACCCGCTGGAATTCTGCCATCTTTGTTGGCGGACAAAGATGGCGGAACTTCTCTCTCCAAGTAATTTTTCGTTTCGGTTTACCTAATTTTATTAAAAATAGTTTCGTTTGAGCAAATTTTCAATATTTTTAATCCATATATATATATATATATATATATATATATATATATATATATATATATATATATATATATATATATATATATATATATATATAATTTTTTTATTAATTAGTCACAAAATCTTATTTTTTATACCTAACCTTGATCATCTATTCTAATTCTTCTACGCAAAAAAAAAAAATTGCATTAATGAGTTTTGTAAGGATATATGATTACTGTTATCAGTAGTTTCTACTTTTTTATGATTGAAAAATTATTGAAGCAACTTTTTCATTTCAGCAAACATTTTATCATAAATATCATCGATTTTTGCAAAAAAATGTTGTGAGAAATTTTGTGTAGACATTCTTGGATCTTACCTACTTACGTATAACAATATTCATAAACCAGGTATAAACACCTCAATTTTGAAATTAAAATTTTATTATTTTATAGAAATTTTTGTTTATATTTTAGCTAATAAAATTTTGGATTTATTAACACATAAAAATTTATATACATTTATTAATTTTTATGTATTTCACAAAAATAATTTTGATTTAAATTATTTATTAATATGTTATAGATTTTTCTAGAATTGATTTTAAGAAAAAAACCTTCTTGAGAATATATATATATATATATATATATATATATATATATATATATATATATATATATATATATATATATCAGGGAAAAAGAAAAAAAAAAACCCAAACCTAAACCTAGAAACCCTACTCTTCAGGCTGGCACCCCCTCCCCCTCTCTCTGTATATGAAATCCTAACCCTAACCCTAACTATAAACTTCTCTACCTCGCCTCGAACCCGATCCCTTGGCGCCGACCCCCCACCTCTGCCGGCCGCCGCCTGAACACCACCTGCACATCCGTCCGTGCAAACACAGGCTGCATGATCACCTCACATTGAGGTACGAGTTCTCCTTCATCGCTCGATTATTTTTTGATGTGATTTTTCGTATGTGTTCACAACTTGACCTTCGACAAACTTCTTTAATTAGTTTATTTTTAAACTGTCTAAATCGAGAGAGAAATTGATGCAAAGTTGGAGAAAAATCTGTTTCAAAACAGTCCTGAAAACTGTCCCAAATGTCCATGTTTTGCAATCAATTTTCTCCCAAAATATCATTGATTTCAAAAATCTATCTGAATAGTCTTTTAGACAACATATCCAAGTTTAAATACTTTATTTTATTTTATTTTATTTTATTTTTAATAGCTTTTAATCCCTATAAAATCGAGTTTCAAAACCAAAAAAACTTGTTTTCGAAAATCCAAAATTCTCCAATACGGAGTTTGTTCCGCCAAACGAGAAGACTTCGTCTAGTGAGAATTTCACCGAAGGGCATGTACAGAAAACGCGAATGTGTGAGATTTTATGGAACTTGATTTGGACGTATGTATACGCAAACCGTATTCGCCGAAAGATTCCTTATCGACTTTTTTCAAATTTATGCATTTACTTTGTGTGCGCATGTTGTTTTGCGACGAAATATGTGCCATCGGAATCGTAACATTACTCGAGTCCTGTAACCCAAGTTTGGTTCGATTCTGAGATAGTTGACCGGAACGCCGTTTTGCGGGCCCCAAGGTCCCACTTGACGGACGATTTTGAGATCTGCTTACCGAAATTTATTTCTAGACATTCCGTTGGGTTTGTATCGTCGTTCTGGGCTCGGGGACACTAAGTTCATCAAATTTGGAGAACTTTTTCTCTGACACATTTTTTGGTATAAAGTGGATCATATGTGGATCTTGTCTTAATCCAAAATTGTCAATTTTGGCCCTATGTCCAAACTGAACTTATGGATAGTCAATCCTAGCTATTTTTATATTTTAAAAATATTAGTGATGTCATTTTTAGCATCCGGAGGTGTTCGTGCGGATTCCACCTTTTCTGGAGTAGTTGATGTATCAAGCTCGCAACCTGGACATTGCCATACCATCATTCCAGATCCAGGCAAGTGTATCTTGCCAAGTTGTACAACAGTTCTTATTTTATTTTTTTGTATTAGATATTATTATTATATGTTTAGTTTATATACATGTTTACCTAGGACCGTTAGACGATACTTTGCGTCCGAACCAGATTCGGGTGCCGACGTCCGTCAGCGGAGTCGAGTGTCGTTAATTAGAGAGTTGATATCACGATCCCATATTAAGTGCTTTTACTTCTGGGCACGTTAGACCATATGACACTTGGCACAACCTTCATGTGACAGAGTCCGTCTCGACATATTCTTGGTATTTTGGACTCTGGATAGGACTATAGGACTCATGACTCGTTGTGATAGATAGATATCGTGATCTCGGGTGCTATGATATGATACATAAGGTTACATGGGAGGTGAGAGTATACAATGTGCTATGGGTAATAATTTTCAATTTTCTTTCCAAGATATTCTATCTCATTTATGCACAATTTTTTCTTGTTAGGACTAAGAATTATGTCATGTTTGAGGAATAACTCGCATATAGTATTGAGGTGCTCAAGATGTTCTTCTCTGGTTTTAGAAAAGACTAAAATGTCATCAATGTAAACAACACAGAATTGATGAAGAGACAAAAAATAGAATTCATCCATTTTTGAAAATTTTGGAACACATTCTTCAAACCGAATGTCATTGCATTCCATTCATAATGATTGAAAGGTATAAAGAAAGCTGCGAGTTCCCTAAAAACTTTGTCTTGTAATTTTATCTGCCAAAATCTATTTTTAGCATCAAACTTGCTAATTCATTTTGCATTCTTAATGCGACTTAAAATTTCTTCCATTGAAGGGATAAAGAAACCATCAAATTTAGTATTGTCATTAACCCTTTTGTAGTTAACAACCATACGAGCTTTTTTTTCTCTTTTGTTCGCTATGGTTTCTAACCATAAAAGCTGGGGAGGAAGGCTACTGCCTCTTGAAATAATTTTTAATTCATGTAATTTTTTTATTTTTTTTATCAAACTCTTGTCTATCTTGAAGAGTGTATAAAATAGAATTAATTCAAATTAATTTAGTGTTATCGATTTGGGTGAGTTTACAAAATCTAAGAGACTTATCCTAAAGTTGTAATGGATTTCGAACATTAAAATCTTTATGGGCTAAAATGGTATGTCCTTTTAGCCTAGGAATTTTTATATTCTGAAAAGATATATATAAGTTAAATTCATTTTGAATGGATAGACAGTCTGAATAAAATTATTTCCCAGAATAATATATCCATGTATATTAGAAAAAATAATCAGTTGTGGTATAATGAAAGTATGAATTTCATTATTAATTGTGATAATTTTGATTGGTATCATAGCTTTGGTGATATTTACGTGCCTGTTTTAGGTTCCCTTATCATGAGCCTTTAGTGTTATACTTGATTGCTTTAGATTCCATGATACGGAGCCTTCAGTGATATACTTTACTAGCCTGCTTTATGTTCCATGATACGGAGCCTTTGGTGTTATACTTGACTGCTTTGGGTTCCCTCACACGGAACCTTTAGTGTCCAGCCTGAATACGAGTGATGCTCTCAAGTGCATATCACTTAGACTGTTACATTAACTTACTCTTGAGCATTTGTACTATTATATTGTTTACTTCTGGCTCGCTCTTTCTTGTACCTTGTTACGTCCCTCTGAGGACCTGATTTTTTACCAGTTTTGCAGCATAGGTGGTCGTGGAGTTGTTCTGGAGCTGCAGATGTGTATCTTTTGGTTATGCATGTATTGAAACTAGGTACTTGTGTTATTTATATCTTATTATGTTTACATATTCTTGTTTTTTACTCATCTGCTGATATAGCCTAATTTTATAGACACTATTTCTTTTTCGAGTCTATTCGAGCACGTGTGTTACTGTATGGCCAACTTTAGCACATTTAGTTCTTTGTTGATATTTTGTGTCCTTGTGGATTGAGACAACTATATTTTTATTATAATACTTAGATAATACAACTTATATGTATTCGGGTCGGACAAGAGTCTGGTTAAATGTGTAGTTTGCATGGTTATATTTTTCAAGTCCTACGTATTTTGGGACTGGGACGTGACACCATGATTTAACTCTGATACAAATTTGACTCGGGACGAAGACCTAAATGAGATATGATTTGTATGAAATTAGATATTTGAAAAGATTTGGACGCGAAAGATTTAAATTGAATGTGAACAATCAAGTATTATAAATTTATCGCAAAATTATAGTAGAAATGCAAAATAATAATTAGGAATACTTGGAGATGTCAACGTCGGCAGCGTAGAAGAAAATAAAATGGGGAGATTCACTTTAGCTCAATTCTTCGATTCCATAACTTATGAAATTATAAACTATTTTTAAGCTACAAAACAATTATATCAAGATAAACTAGATCTCTAAGTACTTATCCATAAGTTAAGTCAACCTCTAACTAACCCTAATAAACTAAAGAGATAAAATTCTTTTTATTTTAGTTTATCCTAACAAACAAACTGAAGAAATCCAAAATAACCGAAAATCTAAGTTGTTCTCCATCATATTGGTATCACAGCTAAACCCTAATTTCAAAATATTTTATACGTAGGTAGGTAAGACACATATAAAAAAATGTCTACACAAAATTTTTTGAAACAATTTTGTGCAAATATCGTTGATATATATATATATATATATATATATATATATATATATATATATATATATATATATATATATGGTAAGATGCTTGCCGAAATGAAAAATAATTGTGCGATAAATTTTTCAATCTTAATAAAGTAAAAACTATTGCTAAAGGTGATCATATATCCTTAAAAAAAATTATTAGTAGAACCTAGAGAGTCTGTCGTAGATTAATAGAACCTTTGAGTCTTCGTTCCGCGTCTGTTTGCATACACAATGTGTATGTGCGTCATGCATAATATTTTGAGTTCCTTCATTTCGATCGTTGTTGAAGTGAGTTGGAAAGTGTAACTTTTTGTAGTTCGTAATGAAGTGTGGTAGTTGACAAGAGATGATTTTTCACTTTTGAATATGCTAAGGTTACCCCCAACTATAATTATTCATTCTTTTGTATATGGACTAAAAAATTAAGTATTAAGTATTATTATTGTTATTATTATTAAATAAAAAATAAATAAATTAAGTATTAATTTTTAATCCCATATTTTATTATTAAATAATATAAATTAAATCTTAAATTAAATCTTATTAATATTAAATAACGTAAATTAGTTAATTAAAAATTATTATTATTAAACTTTACTCTCTCACATTCTTTTCTCTCTCCTCTCTCCCACACCATTCTCTCTCTCTCTCTCTCTCTCTCTCTCTCTCTCTCCCAAATCTCTCGAGAGGAGCGGAGATGACGGTGCTCGCGGAGCTCGATGGTGGACGAGAGCTACTCGCTGGTGAAGCACCGGGAAAGACTCGACGGATCGCGGGGTGTGTTGGACACTGCCTCGGGGTCGCCCACTTCCGGGGTAGAGCTCAGCGAACCAAATCCTCCCTTAGTAGGAGGACCACTTCCTCCATGCTTTAACAAATAATTTTTTTACTATTTATATTATTTCAACAAAATATTACATTTTTTAAATTACTTCAGCAAACATTTAAAAATCAAACTTTATAAAATTTTACTTCTAATCTCCCGCTTCCAAGCATCCATAAAAAAAAAAAATACTTTACTTCGTTCCACTTTGTATCATTACCGCAATACATATACAAAATATAAAATTTTAAATTTTTTATTTCGTTTTACTTTGTCGAATCAAACATCCCCTATGTGCATTCCTAGTTGATATTGCAATTTGCTGTACATAGGATTGTTGTTGGCAACTGAAATCTGGACTAAACCCCCAATACATGGCTCTGATTTATCAGAACCCGAATTTGTCTCGACAATGGACACGTAGCTATTATAACGATTCACTTCCCCAGTTCTATTAGACTGCTAGGACAATATCCTGTTTGTCGATTATACATGAATATTCGTGATCTGATTTTCATATTAAATTATCTCAAAAATGTAAGCACTCAAGTATAAACTAATAAGACTTCTGATTTTCCTATTAAATTATCTAAAAAATGTAAGCACTCAAATATAAACTAATAAGACTTTCATCGTATCATCCACGCTTAGAACACTAAAGTTAATATAAATTTGATAGAAAACATAAATCGTGGAATGACATTTCTCTGTCCTTTCCAGTAAAGTTTTCTTATTCTCTCTCTCTCTCTGTGTGTGTCTCATCTCTCTCCCTATCTTTCTCATCTCTCTCATCTCTATTATTATTATTATTATTATTATTATTATTATTTTAACTAATAAATTTATATACATTACATGTAAAATAATTTTTGTTCTTATATTGTTGATAAATTATTTTATTCTAAATTTTTGAGATTAAATTATTTTGATAAATTAGTTTTCAAATTAAATTAGTTTCTTTTGTCCTTAGCTTCTTCCGTAATCTCGAGATAAAGTTAGTTCTCAAATTACTTTCTTTCCTGGTGAAACAAAGAGATAAATGTTACTTTTTAAATTACTTTCTCTTCTAATATTTTTTCTTTAAAAAAATTTAAATCTCTTCTTTTAAAAGCAAACATATCTCTTTCTTTAAAAATAAGTCTTATTTATCTATTTAATTTTTAAATTTTTTGTTAAATAGAGATTGATAGATTTATTTATTTTTGTTTTTTAAAATAGAGATAGATTTATTTTTAATGTTAATATTATTGTTAATATTAATTTTAATGTCAATGTTATTGTAAAATTTAAAATTTTAATATTAATTTTAATTTTAAAGTTAATTTTAGTGTTAATTTAATGGTAATTTTATGGAAATAAAAAAAAAAAAATTTTACGAATTTTTTTTTCTTACAAAGAATCCAAGATGCAGGAGAATACACCAAAGAAACATAAGGTAGCTTGAAAACGGTTCAAAAATGAGTCATCTAAGTCGTTTTTATATTAATCATTAATTACTAAAAAATTACGGAAGAAATTAATTTAAAAACTAACTTTATCAAAAAATTACGGAAGGATCTAATTTAAAAATTAACATTATCTCTTTGTTTCACCACATTATGGAAGAAAGTAATTTAAGAACTAACTTTATCTCAAGATTACGGAAGAAGTTAAGTACAAAAGAAACTAATTTAATTTGAAAACTAATTTAATCTCAAAATTGTAGAATAAAGTAATTAATCAACAATATAAGAAAAAAATATTTTACATGTAATATATATAAATTTATTAGTTATAATAATAATTATAATTATAATAATAATAATGATGAGGAGGAGGAGAGATGAGAGAGATAGAGACCTGAAGAAACGTCCTTCTTCCAAGGTGAGTTTTTAATTTTTTATTATTTTTTAACGTCGTTAACTAAAAAAAGAGTTTTCAATTTATTATTATTTTTTAATGTCGTTAACTGAAAAAAGAAGAATGATGGATATATTATAAAAAAAAATATAAAACCTTGGTATTTTTTTTTGTAAATTTGGCAAAATTTATGTTTTCTATGGAACTTCAGTGCTCTGGACGAAAATTTTCGTAAATTTTTAGATTTTACTATTAAGATCTTACAATATCCGACTTTGAGTTTACATGAATTTTATCGGATTCATACCTATCGTAACCCATATAGAAGCGTAAAAAATTATGCAGGTCACATAAAGGTCATGTCCCCCATAAAAAATAAAATCAAGCGCAGAGAAACACTATGCGGCCTGAACAACCAAGTCGCAAAGAAGTCACATGCAGCCTGATCAACCCAAGATCTAGAAGCCGCATAGTATACACTAGGCGACCTGAAAAACCACAGAGCAGGAAGGCCATATAAAACCCCCTGACACAGCATTCGATGACTGTCAAACTCTGACACATCAGGCATCACACTGAGATGCTTTGAGATTCGAGACGAACGGCTCAAAAAAGACAAAAAGTCACGTCATGCATTGATGGCCTCGAAAGACATGCCACGCCACGTGCCCATTCATATGCTTCTATGTTCCCATGCGGCTTCTTCATCACGAGGCCAGAGTGTCCATCCGACCAAGGCCAGACGAGAGTTTGCATGAGTCTATATACCCATGCGACCTCGCCATCATGCGGCCAGAGTGTCCATCCGATCGAGGCCAAACAAGAGCATGCATGCGTCCACGATGATATGCGGCCAAGATGTTATATGGTTCTCGACTTACAACATATTTTTATTACAACTGAATATGATTTCTCGCACAATCAGTGCTGACTACGTGTCCAACTGACCAAGTCACGCACGCAACAACCTCGAGATCTCTTCAACAACATATCATAACCAAGACCACGTGGCAGCCTTTCCGTGGCATCCGGCCCAGTTACAACGGTATTCTGTTGAAGTAGCCCCCATGCGGCCACCAAACAGAGGCATATTCGATATATATAGCACATCAGCTTTATGACTATAAATAGCAGAGTAGCACACCCACACAAAAAAGTGAGAGCAAAAGAGCAAGAAGCACAGGAGAAAGAACAGAAAAGGGCCTTCTCATGCCCGCATCGAACCGTCAATGGAGTAAAAGAGTCACTACAACACTCAATCTCCATCGTCACGCCCCAGAATCAAAAATTATACTTAGATTGTCTGTCTATGACCTCTTTGTACTTTTTTTAGTTTGTTATTAAAGTAATCTTGATTTAATGGCGAACAAGGTGGCGAATCTGCTGGGGACTTCCTTCTTCTCTGATTAGAAGATTGTGATGCAGTCTGATGCGACCAAGCTTGGTTTAAACCAGAGGATGCTGGTAGTACACTTCGACCAGCAAGCCTATGAGAAAATGCTCTCTGAGGGCGACGTTTCTCCAAGGCTGGCAAAGCCTAAGAAGACCTGCAGGACATGGATTACAAAGGCCGTTGTTCTTCACCCAACTGTGGAGCATGCGCTCCTTGTGTCTCTCTACCGAAGGGGACACGTCATGCGACCACGCGAACTGACGCCCCTCATGCGACAACCTTTTTTGACAAGAAAAGTGCTCAGCACTTGAAGACCCGCAGGACATGGGTTGCAAAAGCCATTGCGTCTCACCCAACTGCGGAGCATGTACTTTCCGTCTCTCTCCCTGTTACTGAAGACGCTCATCAGGCGTCCATCCAAGTGGTCCATCTCCATGCGGTATCCTTATCTGACGCAAAAAAGCTCGGTACTCAAACTCTGACAGAGAAAAATACCACGATGCCAGATGTTCGGGTGCTGATATAAGTTCTATGCATCCAAGGAGGAGGCCGCATAAGATCGACTATGCGACATCGGTTGACAACCTTAGGCAGATAGCCGCATGTGGCTCAGTCAGCAGCAGAACCTCTATTTTTGACCAAATCTTATGCAGCGCTGATCCTATGCCCCATACTGAGAATGGTAAAAATACAAACTTGGACTATTCGTATTACGCACCAGCGCGTACAAGAACGAAGAAGTCTAGGGCAGCGAGATCGCCAAGCTCAAACAACTTCTCATTCGGCAGACCATCAACAGGCATCACTGACTGTTATGCGTGCCTCGGACGGAAAGCTATACAAGACCGACCCACGCGTCCAGCCCGCAGCGGCAAGTGGACTCGGTCAATCTCAAAAGTCTTCTACTGACGACTTGGGAAAATTTCTTCTACGAAACCCAAGTCAGGGAGCAAAAACAATACCCACGGACTCTTGTGATTATAACAAGGGTGTAAAGCTAAATAAACCCTCGCGTGACATGCACAACATGATCAATCACAAGTGCAAAGCGAGGGAAGAAACTACGACATATGTAATGGCCTCTTCGGGGCATCACTGTGCCAACATTACCATCAATTGCTGGTGTAATCAGCTAGCAGTATGATGAGAACATAAAATATCATATTTTTATTCCTTAATTTATACTCATTTATGCTCATTTAATGTCTAAATATACTCATTATTTTTATATTTTGATCTAGGATGCAATTGGAGTCACTAAATACAAAATGGAGCTAATTATCAATTATGGACAGTTTTGACATATTGTAGAAAAATGATCATAACTTGCTCATCCGAAGTCCAATTGATCTGATCCAAATTGATTCGGAAAGCTAAGTGATAGAGGTACAATTTTGCTGTTTTGAGTTTTTCGAGAGTCTGGCTGAATCATGGACCAAATCAGACTTGAAGTTGAGTCAACTATGTTGTGCACGAAAAGTGGAGCTGAATTAACCATTTTCCAACTTGTTCAAAGATTTTATTTTATTGTTTGGGTTGTTGTAACTCTTAGAGGATTTGTGGGAAGATATTGTGATCTTCAAACAAATAATTTAGAGTGTATAAAAGGGGTAGAGATCAGGAGAAAATGGAGAACAACACACAACTCTTCTTCATCTTCTCCAATATTCTTTTGAAGTTTTCATGAACATGCGGAGCTAAAAGCCTTGTTGGTCGAAGAAAACAGAAGCCTTAGAATCAATAAACTTGTGAGATCTAAATTATTTTCATATGTTTGATTTATGTTTTGAGTATTGAATGTTTTTCTATGCCTATTTTCATGATTGTTTTGTTTAATGACTAGGATGCATACTAGTTTATTATTCCTGACAATCTAATGCTAAATTAGATATCGAATCTGTAATTGTTCGATCCCTCTAATTTGTGAAGCAACCAAGATTTAATGAATTGCTTTGTTTTATTAGATCTTAGGAGAAAAACTTTTGACAAAATTAAATGCAACCGCTTGTGCTTGTGTTGTTTTGCTTCATCGATCTCATCGAGTTTAATACGCTACTAGATTAAACCTTTAGCGCTTGTCTAGGGTTGTTTAGTAGTTAAGGTTAATTAGCTCGCTTGTTTTTAATTAATTGTGGCTAAAGGAGATAGAAAAATAATTCTAACGATGAATATTCAAAGTATGAATTAATATATACTTGCATCGATGATTAGTTTTAAGATTCCAAAGGTGGATGTTGACTGAGACCAACATTTTTTCCTTTGATTGTTTTAATACTTTAATTATTTTTTAGCTCTTTTTAATTTACTTTGATCCAAAACCCTTCCTCCATCTTATTTCACATAGCATAAAGATCAAACTAATTACTCTTCGTGGGAACGATCCTTACTCTCACTACTACATATTATTTCAAGAGTAAATGTTTTATTTTTGGGTGCCTACGACAGCACACCAAATTTTGGCGCCATTGCCGGAGAGTAATTTTAGTTGATTTTGTGCTTTTTGTGATCTTTATTTCGTTCTTGTGATCAAATAATTTTTTGCCTATTAGCAAAAAAAAAAAAAAAAATTCGGTAACAGGAAATGGCGGCCAATTCTCAAATATTTGGCACTTGGCTAGATCTTCCATCTAGGCATGCTGATGAGGTAAATGTTTCTTCCTTAGAACAACAAATTTCTAGTTTAACTTCTCTTGTTCGTCAGATGGTTGTAGGTAACATGAAAACAACAAAGGCTTGTAAGATTTGTCTAGTATCAAGGCATCGAACCGATATGTGTCCAACTCTTCAAGAGGAGTCCAATGAACAAGTGAATGTGGAATATGGTTTTCCTGGACTACCAGAAATGAAGTATGATCCGTATTTAGACACGTACAACATAGGATAGAGAGATCATTCCAATCTCACCTACGGGAGTCCAGAATTAAATCAACCCGCAACTCAAAATTGCCCAAGTTACCAGCAATACAAGCAGCAATACCTACAACCAAGCCAAACTTCTAATTATGGTATGTCTTTAGAAGATATTTTTAAGTCTATTGCCATTAATAATTTACAATTTCAACAGGAGACGAGGGCTAGTATCGAAAGTTTGAACAATCAAATGAGCCAAATGACAACTGCAATTAATAAACTAGAGGCGCAAAGCTTGGAGAAATTACCATGTCAAATGATAGGAAATTCAAAAGAAAATGAATGTTTTATCATTTTAAGAAGTGGTAAAGAGGTTGACATTCCAGAAAAAGAAGCACATGCATCATTAAAACAAGACGAAGAGAAAATATCGTTGCAGACACGAACATTCCTAATGACGATGTATTACCTAATGCAAAAGAAGTTTTTAAACTTGATGGAAAAGATGGAGTAAAAGTTGCCATCAGTGAGAATTTTGAGAAAGAACATGAGTTAACTTTGAGTACTAACTTACATAAAACTGTTGCAGTGTTGAACGATCTTCCAAAAAGACAACAGTCAGGTAACATTCCATATATTTCGTTACCAATTTATAACAAAAGACCTTTACCTTCTGTTTTGCAGGGCTGCATTCTAAACTTGAAACCCCTGCCTAGTTATATCAAGTGTGCATAGAGTCGAGCCAACGACAATATTAAAAAAGGCGCTGCTTGGGAGGCAACCCAAGGGAAGTTTATTTTTATTCTCATATTTTATTTTTGGTAATTTTGTCTTTTTTTTGCATTTAACCATACATTGGGGACAATGTCTGTTTTAAGTGTGGGGGAGGAGATTTAATTTTTTTTAAGCAGTTTGAGTTTGTGTTTTCCTAAAAAAAAAGAGAATTTTTTAAATAAAATAATTTTGTTTTTGTGGTTTTTAATAATTTTTGGTTATGTATGTCATGAGTAAGATTGAACTAGATTTGAAAAATTCATAACATGATTGAATAATTAATTTTTTTTTTTCAACTTAGAATTAATTAGTCTAGTTATTTTTATTGGAAAATGGTAGTATCTAAATTGGTAGACAAAAGCCAGTGAGGATTTGAGCCTTTAGACTGACATACCAGTCTCATTATTCTTTCATGAGAGATATTCTTCCACTGATTTGTTTATCTAGAACTTGCTTTGATTCTCTTCGAGGTCACATTGACACATGCATGCATGAACATGATTAAGGCCATCTTTGTTATGCGTTACATAAGCCAAATAGCCCACCTTTTAATTAATTTTCTTTTTGTTGAACCCCTTTGAGCTTTATTGCCTTTTTTTTGGTATACCCACATTACAAGCTTTCAACCAATAATATTTATACCTTTACTCAAGTGGCAAAGCTAATGGAGCATTGTTGATTATTATGATATGTATGGGTGTACGAAAAAATAAGTGTGGGGGTGTTAAAATTTGTGGTTTGGTTACAACCAACAAAATGGAACATATTTTCATCCTCAAATTTCCCAAGTTCCATTATTGTTAAAAAAAAGAAAAAAAAAGGGTGGAAGTTGTTTTACATTGTTTAATTGCTTAAAAGCCAAATTAAAGACGTTGCAAAATGGAGTGATTGATTTTACATATTTTATATTGAGATTGAGTTGATTCATTTTTTCTCCACTAGTTTTGATGGCTTTTGAGCTACACTCCCAAATATATCCCAACTTAATCCTAAGCCATGTTACAACCCATAAAAAGTCCTTATGATTTATGTTATGTATGTGATCCCATTGGTGGGAATGAGAAAATATGCAAGCTTATGGTAGATCATTTCTTTTGGAATGAATTTGAGTGAAATATATACCTTCAAACACATGAGAGTTGAGTATTTATTCCGTAAGGGTCTACCTATTTACTTTATTCCATTTTTAAGTGAAAATACCTACTAAGTAATTAAAAGTTTCTGCGGAAGAACCAGATCGGGCAGAAAAATATTTATTTTTACCTCCATGCGCAAGGGCTACCCGAGCACGTGAAGTGGGGGTAGAAAAAAAACTTCCATCGTCTGATTTACGGAATGTGCTTAGCCACAAGCGTAAGAAGAGAGAAGCAATACTTGCACAGGATTTGTCCCCTCAATGACACGCTTCTGCCAGCATCATCATTAACTATTGCTGTACTCAAGCCCTGGTTCCTCCAAAAAGATAGTCGGTGTTTGTGCGATTGCAATCAACAATTCCAACCCAACGGCGTCCCCGGAGGCCACCACATGAAAAGGAGGAATTCTCTGTTGCCTCATGTTGCTCAACATGGAGATCCTCTCCCTTAAAGAAGATCTCGAAGAAAGGCTCGCCAATTGTAAGGGTACCGGTCACTACTCCACGGAGCCGTCCGTGAGGTAGCAGACTGGTACCGACTGTGGGGGTATTTCGAGGCACGTGCTCGCGAACGAAGGCTGGGGGTAGCCATACCTCCCCGAGCAAAGTTTC